>LPNX010000992.1:60046-70184 GCA_001517045.1 Pseudotsuga menziesii | reverse complement strand
TTTACTAAGTTCTCTACAAGATAAGTGTAAATAGACATTGAACTTTTCAAAATAGATGATAAATATGCAAAAGTATTTATATGCTTTATTTAATGGTTCTCTAAACCATAGGTATAACTAATACATGACAAGTATTGTGTTCAAATTAATTACTATTAAAGCTTCATTTGAAATTGAACATTAGTCGAAAACAAGAATCTAAAATAAGATTTCTTGCACCCAATAAATATTTTACTATACGTATTATTAGTAAATTAACATATAAATTCTCTAATCCAAGAGTAGAAATTCTACCTAGAGTTAGTTAATGTCTATGGAATCTAAATGATTTTTTTTTTTTTTAAATTTTGTTGCAGTAGGTTTTGCTTGTACTTAAACATTAAAATGGACATTAGCTTAATGAACAATGTGCATTCATTGATTATGGAAACCTCAAACTTGCTAATAGAAAGGATTATGGAACCTGAAGCTTTGTATATGATTACGTAGGAGATAACATTGAATCAATTAAGAAGTAGTAGGAATATGTTAGGATATATTTTTTTTGATATGGCAATCTTGATAGATTGGATCTAGAAAGTTTCGATAGACTTCAAATATTATTTCAAAGATTGGGATTTGGTTGCTTGTTCAAATTTGAATTTCTTGGTATAGAAGGGATGATTTGGGTTAATTACTTATTTCATTTAGAAATAGATAGCACAGAAAAGTTTTCTCAAATGGGAAGAGAGACACATGGGACACGGAATCTAGCACCTAGCTATCTTGGGAAAAAATTAATTGTTCTCAATTACTACAAACTATTGATAGGTACACATTTACCTCACATAAGTTTATTCAACTAAACACATAAGATTATGAAAATATATGGAAATATTGGAAATAATATTACATAAAGTTATTTATGAATTATGGAATCATAGAGTTCTATTCTTAAACACATTACCTTATTAGGATAGTCTTAACCAAAAGTAAACCCTTCAAATTCATGAGACAAGATGAATTAGGTAGTGTCAAGGAATTTGGAAGTCCCGCTATTCTTTTAATTATTGCGTGACTGGTTCTTCATAACAACCTAACAATTAAGGACTGACCGCAACTTTATTGATGGATGTTTTGTGGCTTTCCATAAATTGGAAATGGTCATTCATTTATGTGGAATGACATGGTTATTGAATTGTTTTGTCATGGGCTGTTAATATGTCTAATATTTTCTTTATTCATTGAAAATGGGTCTTTTTTGGGTAAAAATGGATGATCAAAGAGCAAGTTATGAATGACATGTGACATGTCAACATTATTATACTTTTGGATTTATCAATGGATATAATGTGTGCCCTCCTATTCAACTACATCTTATGATGCATTAAAAGATTTATTTAATAGTTAATGAATTGACTATGAAGAATCCATAATAGAAATGGGAGATAAAACATTAATATTTCATGATACAGAGAAATAGGGGTGAATATAATCACACATAGGAACATTGTGGAGAAAAATGTTCAAACTAATCATAAAGGGATTTAAAATAATGTATAATAAGAACCTTGGAAAATGCAACCCTTGATGCTTACAACAATGTTTGGAGGTGGAGAAAATTATGTTTCTTTTATTGAACACGGAAAATGATTATATTACAATTTAATGAAAATATTTTATTATTATTATATATTGTTTACATTGTATGAAAATATTTTCCAAAACTTCACAAAATTTTATAATTTAGTGAAAGATTCACCAAGACTTTATAAGATTTTATAATTCAGTGAAATATTCACCAAAAAATTATATATACATATTATATATTTGATAAAATAGCCTTCAAATTTTCCTATGTATCATAGAGATTCGCACACTTATTATACATACAAATTTAGGGAGGGTTCTTAAAATTATCCCTGGAAGGTAAGATCTCATGAGGACGAAAATATATTGCATTGAAAGCAGTAAGTAAACTTGTAGACGGAACCAACTTAGGAGAGCCTAAGGCTCTCCAACAAGAAATAGCCATAATGCACATAGACGCACTTTCTTCTACAATGGTTCATCTGATAGTCTTAGCACCATGTACTACTTCGATTTGAAATGAAACATTATACGACAAACAGGGTTTGACATCAGACATGTCAAACTTCTCCATCAAACTTGTGAAATCCAGGCTTCCTATAGCTTCCAAAAGTGCATTACGTTGCGAAGGACAACTTTGCAAGACTTCCAAAGAAGACATCGCACACGGTGTTTGGGAAAAGTCTTCCACAATAGAATAATTGGGAGAAACCCTCACGTTAGGGTTATGTGAAGACTTCTTGTAGACACCTTTTCGTATCTTTGGCAATGGTTTTGTTGAATTCTCAATCTGAAGAGGAGATGACATTTCAGGTGCCCCAAGTAGTGTTAAACCCACCATAAGATGTATTTTTTCCTTTAGGAAAAGGATCCTTCAAGGTTACAGGTTCTTGTTGTTGCAACAAGTCTTGGGCTTGTTCCATTAGAGGGCATTGATAGGTCATGCGATCTTCACTAAAAAAATTACAAGGGAATTTCACTTTCCTCTTTTCTTGAGGAGTTAATAGGATTCAATTATCTCACTTGAGAGTAGGTTGAGTCTCATTTTCTTTATCTCTGTAGAGTCTTGTGGCCATTGATTCAGGCCCCTTACCTGGTTTGAGTGTCTCTTTTATTAAAAATTGTAATTGTTTTGACAACTCTTAGATTAGATTGTTTATTCTAGCATTTATTTTCAATATCATTTTCATCCCATACATGTTGCTCTGGTATTGTCCATTTCCATGTGTGTAGGAACAAGTACATTTGAAGGTGAAGTAGACAATGCAGTGTTGGATATTCGATGATGATATGGTGTTGTATACCAGATATTTCTAAGGATTTCAAGCACTCTCTCCCTTAGAGCACTTTCCCCAGTTGGACTACTATGATGCAATATATGCATATTTTCTCTTTCTCAGATCTAGTTCTATTCTATGGGGATATAACATGGATCATCTTTACAACTTGAGCCATTCAGATCCTTTCTTCAGTAGCAGATGCAGAGCATTCCTTTACCATGACTGATACCTCCTATTCCATTGAGATAACCTTGGTAGTGACATAGTCCATTCGAGCATATCAACAAAGATGGTACACAGTTGATAGAGTGACACTTCAAGTAGAGACCTGCATATGGCGAGATCAGGTAAATGGGTTCTTGGTAGGTTGTTTTCTCTCTGATGTATATTAATACCTTTGACTTATTATATTGTCATGACTATGGGGACTTATGCTTATAAGACATGTTTATTGATGTCTAACTTGTGTTGTGAATGGTTGGATAATCTAATATTGAAGGGCATTGTTTATTCCATGCTTTGCACAAAACTTAGTCTATCTTGTTGTGTTGGTTCCACCCTTTCACCTTTCTCCATACATCTAGTATCATCCATGTTATTTTATCCATTGACTTATGACTAAGACCTGTGAGATTGAATATCATTTCCCCCACCTTGAACCCTATGCATGATGGACCCCATGTTGCTTTGTGTCTCTGGCTCTAAAGTATGTGGCTTGGTTCCTTGAATTCTAATTGTAGATTCAGTATGGAAGGGATGTGCATCTAGTGTCATCATATAGTTTTCATTTAGACCTCAAAGCAAGTGCTCCTACCAACAATTTCTTTAGACACTAAAGAATCAGAACACATAAACGCCATATCTAAATGATGCAAAAGGCAAGTTGCAATTAGTGGTGCTTTTAACCACTAATTCCTAAATATAAATGGCATAAAGCTAGTTAGTGGCCAAAGGGTGAGAAAGTATCCATTGTATGATGTAAGGCTAATTTTTACCTATAGGGAAAAGAGGGTGGAAAACATTTTGGGGCTATGGATGCTCGTTGGTAGTGGGGATAGGCCGAGTCATTTTCTGGGGCCCAGAAGGCTTTCTAGAGAACCTGTCTTTGGAGGATTCCTAGTATTTTGTGTTAACGTGATACATGAATTAAAGTGAAATGTTGTAAATTGTTAAATCTTATTAAGAAGATACTTGTTCTAGACTAAAGGAAACAAACCTAACTACCTTAACCATTTGTGATATATTGCCATATCTAAATGATGCAAAAGGAAATCTACAATTAGTAGTGATTTTAAGCACTAATGCCTAAATGTAAATGTTATCAAACTAGTAAGTGGCCAAAGGATGAGAAATCATCCATTGTATGATGTAAGTCCCATTTGTCCCTACAAGGAAATAGGGTGGCAAACCCGTTGGGGACATGGATGCTAGCTAGTAGTGGGGCTAGGCCAAGTAATTTTCTAGGTCCTAGAATTTTTTCTAGGGAACTTATCTTTGGAGGATGCCTAGTATTTTGTGTTAAAGTGATAAATGCCTTAAAGTGAAATGTTGTAAATTGTTAAATCTTGTTAAACAGATACTTGTTCTAGCATAAAGGAAACAAGTCTAAGTACTTTAACCATTTGTAAGATACTGCCATATCTAAATGATGCAAAAGGAAAGCTACAATTAGTACTGATTTTAAGCACTAATGCCTAAATGTAAATGTTATAAAACTAGTATGTGGATAAAGGATGAACACTCATCCATTTTATGATGTAAGGCTCATTTGTCCCTACAGGGCAACAGAGTGGCAAACCCGTCAAGGTTATGGACGCTCGCTGGTAGTGGCGCTAGGATGATTCATTTTCTAAGGCCCAAAAGGTTTTCCAATGAACCTATCTTTAGAGGGTGCCTAGCATTTTGTGTTAAAGTAATAAATGCCTTAAAGTGAAATGTTGTAATTTTTTAAATCTTGTTAAACAGATACGTGTTCTGTCCTAAAGGAAACAAGCCTAAGTACTTTAACCATTTGTGAGATACAACCATTCCCTATTGTCCTATTTCATGCATATGTCACTATGGTTGTGTGTATTTGTTATCATTCAGAGAGATCACATGGTCAAGGTCAACTAGAAGTCATCACTCTTCGTCTTAAAGCCTTGTTTTCCACTTTCACCCAGCATTAGCAAATTGGTTAAACTTTGTAAGTATGCCATATGCAAGGGGCTTTATGGAATATTCAAAGGTGATTCAAGGACACAGGTATATTTTGATTATTATTGTTGTTGGTGTTCTCACCATGATTCTGATTAGTATGATTTAATTTGGGTTTTAATATAAATCTTGGAGCATCTCTTAACTTGAATGCATGCAGGACCAGCTCAACTTTTTGTCTCACCTTCATTTTGGGTATTTTGACCTGTTCAACCCAGTTGACCAAGTCAAACATGGTTCCCAAGGAAGTGACTAAAAAAATAGATATCAGATAAATTTTCTCTAGACATGCCCAACAACAATTCTGCAGCCTCAGTTTTCAGGTTTAGTGATTATGAAATTCACTGATGAAATCAAATTAGCTAGAGAGGTTGAAGAATTGGCTTGGAAATGATTCTTGATGATGTATTATGGCTCTATGGATCAGTTTCACTCAGTTTTTTGCTCCATATTATTTTATTATCCCTCCTAGGGAGGAAGTCCCCCATGGAGCACCCCTCACCTTGGTTATTGATGTATTACATTGTTATATCTTATGTTATGATGTTGTATAGGGGCCTAGGGTGATTTATGTCCCTAAGGCACCCGTTTATCATGTACCATATTGTTATATCCTAGCACTAGGAGGTATTACACCTCACTAATGAATCTCTGGGCAAAGTGTTCCCCTCTATGTATTGATCCATGTAGAAGATTAAATATTGATTTCCAGTGTTGATGATGTTTTAATCTCAACTATTGAATGGATAGTGGTTATTATGTGGACACACTCTCAATATATTTAAGATTTGTGATCCCCCCATTGTATCCCATAGGGAAATTTGGCACCATATGCTCTTGAAGAATAATAGACATAACTTTGTCGTCTATCGATAGCAAATGAGGAGATTCCCCTTGTAAATTATCGTATGGGTCGCACTTCTTCCTGGAACATTCACCCTTCAAAATTTTAACGCGAAGAATTTGTTGTTCAGAGCTTCTTTATCTCCCATGGAGTTATCATTTTTAATTTGCATTGCAACTCATGTAGGGAAGAAGAGCTCACTGGATTGTGAGACCCCATCCGTAATTCTCCACCCTGCAATGATTTCAAACAACATCTTGCCAAAGCTATAGACATTGGCCTTGGTTGTGATGGTCGGGAGGGAAAGGCATTTTAGGGCCAAGTACCCTCTGGTTTCTCTAATGGTAATCAAAACAAAATCACACTCTCTGCCCATTTGTTGACTATTTCAGTTGAACAGAGACCACACAAACTCTGGACCAAAAATGAACTTATGCTCATGAACATTATATGAAGAGTTTGTTTCAATTGAACAGAGATCACACAAACTCCATACCACAAATGAACTTTTGCTCATGAACATGATATGAGGAGATTTCTACTCTATGAATTTGTTGTATTCGCTCAATATACATAGGTTAAGAAGCTCATCATGTCCTTACCTTATTCATCGTTTTTGTTGTCATATGACCACTTCAGCAAACTCTCCAAATTAAATTATGTGTGTGAGCATAGTCTCATTGAATCACGTATTGAGGACTAATAGTCTTTTCGTCTAGGAATCATCATGTTAGTTAGGCAACCATATTGCATTTATCTCATCGTGTTGGTCATCTCCATATTTCATTTGACAAAAGCTATCTGTATTTGACTCTTCTCGAACTTTGTGGATGTTTCAACAAAAATACATCCTTCATTAATTGGTTTGCTACATCCTTTATAAGTGACAGCTTCACATCTAAAAAAAACTTTATATCCACCATTTTTTTTGAAAAGAAAACCTTCTACAATTCCATCAAGGATCATTCCACTTGCTCTATCACTACAACATGATGCCACCAGGATTACCTTTATATAGCCATTGATATTTGTCCCTTAACTTCAAAGCATCAAAATATTACACAACGATGAATTCTCTATAATAGATATATCCAAACAACATAATGGAAATTCCATCATCATTAACTATATTGAAAAAAATCCCTATTACATATTAAAATTTCACCTCTCTTTAATCATCAAGTAACGAAAAAGTTACATTGACAAGATATCAAATACTAGTTGTCTATTAATAGTAATTATATAATAATAAACTTCTAACTAAGCTAAAGGCATTATTTAAGGGGTCAGTTCCTCTCCCAGATTCATCGTCTATCGACAAACAAATGAGGAGATGCCCCCCATCAATTATGGTATGGGTCACACTTCTTGCTCGAACATTCACCCTTCAAAATTTTCACGCAGATAGTTTGTTATTCAGAGCTTCTTTATTTCCCATGGTGTTGTCATTTTTAATTTGCACTACAACCCATGTAGGGAAGAAGAGCTCACTGGATTGTGAGACCCCATCTACATTTCTCCACCTTGAAATGATTTCGAACAACGTCTTTCCAAAGCTATAGACATCGGCCTTGGTTGTGATGGCTAGGAGGGAGAGGCACTGTAGCGCCAAGTACCCTCTAGTTTCTCTAATGGTCGTAAAAACACAATCACACTCCCTGCCCATTTGTTGACTATTTCAGTTGAACACAGACCACACAAAATTTGGACCAAAAATGAACTTCTACTCATGAACATGATATGAAGAGTTTGTTTCAATTCAACAGAGATCACATGAACTCCGGACCACAAATGAACTTTTTCTCATGAACACGATATGAGGATATTTCTACTCTATTAGGTTGTTATATTCACTCAATATACATAGATGGATTTCAGAATGGGGAATGAAAATTGCATGAGACAGGTTGTTTTTTCTTCATCCTTGTGTTGCTACTTCTTCACATAAAGTTGGGAGATGTTGCAAACGAAGTTTCCACAACATAGTGTCAGGTGCCTCTCTGACTATTACCGAGACAAGGATTTCTAAGAGTGGTTCTTCAAAAAACCAGGATACCTTGATTGGAAATTTTTGAAGGGATGGGTGAATGATGCACATTAGAAACCCTTCTCTACACTTAAACCTAAGTAACCCCACTCCTTTTCTAAATAAGGGGAGTAGGGTACATAAAAAGATGTTGCATCATTAGTTAGTTTTAGTTTATTCTGCAATTCAATTTTACTTTCTTGAGCCTACCCTTTCAAGTTTCGAATTCATATTGAAGTTAATAAAAGCATAATCTATAATTGAGACAAGGCATAGAGGACAAAACTTTCCCAAGTCTATGGAGGATATCTCCACCCTATAGTAGCATGATGTGGTTAGAAAGGTGATTTGGTGTATGATAATTTGTTGGATGTTGATTCACTATAGGGTCAAAGGGACATATAGGGGGTGACTATGTCAATATTTGGAATTATATTTATGGTTTAATATTAGGTCATAAGGATTAAGAGTTGGTGTTGGTGTGAGGTAGTTTACAACAATAATGGACACTAATGCATGTTCCTAAAACATAATGAGATAATGTATTGGATTCTAGTTTCAAGTGAGAACTAGAGGCTTCGACATTGGCACCTCCTACTGCTCATATACATGTCTTATAGAAATTGAAGTGCAACTGAGCAGTATGCTTCTATCAATATAATTATGGTGTTCCACCCATAAGATTTTCTTCAAAAAGGGACACGACAGTCTTTCCAGAGGCACTAGTCCTATCTGCTACTTTTCTTAATCTTCCTCCAAAGTTCATTTTCAAATCTCTTATGCTGAAAGGATGTCTCAAAATGTCCATGCATTTTTAGGGATATCCCCCCTAAATACCCATGGAAATCTGAAACTAATATCCAAACTCATACACAACAACTCTAAACAAGGAACTGCAACAATGTGCCACTCTGGCCAAGGTACTTATGAACGTGTTGAATTTAACACTCAAATTTTCATGGGAAATTTAGTGTTGAATTTGATAATACCCCTAGGTATATTACAAGAACTCCCCCAAAATTTAACACTCAAAATTTCATTGGAAAGATAAAATGTTTAGTGTCTCATCCTCCGGTAAATTTTCCTAGTGTATAAGCCTTAAGGTATGAATCAAAGGAAATAAAATGAAACCAATGAAGCTACAACAAAGGATTCATTAAAGTATCAAATAAGAACTAGAAGCATTCAAGGGACAAACAATTTCTTGCATTCATTCTCCAATTCATCTTGCTTGTTGTAGTTATCTAGAAGATATCAAGGAATGTATGCATGCTCCCCTTCATCTTCTAGTTAAGGATGCATGCTCCACTTCATATTCTAGTTAAGGAACACTTACTTCACATGATCAAGTTCATCTTTTAGTTACTTGGCATGCTCCAGTTCATCTTCTAGTTAATTGGCACCATTATCCATGAAGCTATTGTGAATTAGGTGATAAGATCAGTGAGGAATATCTAGTTCTCCTCTATTATCTAGCCACACATGTAGGTAATCATGATGCTCTAGAACAAGCAAAGGCATTGAATGCCCTTCAAATATTGTTCCTTCAATTTCCTATCCAAGATTGAGGTCAACCAACACCACTCTTATCTCCATTATGTGTTCCACATTCCACTACTGTATCCTTTCCCCTATGGCTTATTTCCTATTGTGATAAATTAAAATTCAATTCAATGCATTTCAACAGAAAACATGCATAGGTTCCTTCTAATTTTTTTAAGTTTTTGGTATATTTTTGTAACTACTATTGCTAGGAAATTGCATATTCTTCTTATTTTCCTCATAACTTCGTAAATCTAGAGTTTCCAAAGTGATGAAGCGTGGGAGGCCTGATCAAGATTGAATGCATTGTAACTTCACTTGTTGTAGTAAATAGATGTTGAGAAACTCATAAAGTTTGATCATGTTACACCTAAATAAGCTTAAGGGAGAAAGTATGCAAAATATGAGATGAAACTTATAAAGTTAGATCATATAAATGAGAGTGATCATGTTTGATTAACTTAATCCTAAGAACTATTTACAATGAGATAAGATAATCATTGAAAGTTTGGAATTCTTTTTTTTTTACAAAAGCCCAATCCAATATAAACATTAAAATTTCCATATCTTATCTTTAAATTTTGACCCATGTTTACCTTCAATTGGCTTTTATTAAAAAAGTTATTTACCTATTCCTCTATAAGATCAAACTTAGAGATAAGTACTTGGAATTAAAATTCA
>LPNX010000992.1:0-54758 GCA_001517045.1 Pseudotsuga menziesii | reverse complement strand
ATATAGTGCTCATTTTCTGAGTAAACTTTCTGGCACCACTGAACCAGGAAAGAGACAAAGATCAATAAAGTCCATGATGAAAGCAGTCACACTAGAGGAGGTTGAACCTAGAATACTTGTCTGAGTATTGGCATGCACATTATAGAGGTAGCTTTAGAGTCCATTAGAGTTTCAAGTCAAGTTGTACCATGGACACAGTGCACATGGTAGGGGTAACTTTAGAGTCCATTAGTGTGACAAGTTCAGCTGTGCAAATTACTTAGGTGCAAGTGCAACACAAAGTCAAGTGGCATACTACAGTGGGGTGGATAGACTACTCAGCTTATGGTTTCAAGTGGAAGTTCAATGATCATACCAGATCGTCATACAAATAGACCAGATGTGAAACACTTCATATTTCCTCAAACTATATTGTTTATACCTAGATTTAAAATTGCAATGGGATTCATCAGTTCATGGTGTTAGTCATAGTCGGTTGATAGACGGATAGCTATGTTGCAAATCTTCATAATGTTCATATCATTATTGCACAAACTTCTTAGTTAAATGAAATTCCAGTACTATATTTTTGCCCAAATATTTGTGTCAATCATGTGTGCTCCTATATGTAATTATTTATGATTATCTGATTTAGCTTCATAAATTGTCTTGCCTAATTAGTTCATTGTGCCTGATTACCCTGTGGTGAGCTTACCATTTCCATATGTTACGATTTATGTCAAGGTTGGTCTTTGTAATGGCACATGTTGCTTCCTAGTTTTATATTGGACACGCATCTCACTCTCAGTTGGTTCAGAGTCAATATTTTGCACAGCAATGTCATCCTTCTTGTCCTTGCATTTTCACATATTCATCCATCATTGATGCGTTTTGCAAGCAAGGTAATGTGGAAGCTGCTGCGGCGCTGCAGGGCCAGATGGTGAAGAAGGGTCTGGCATTCAATGTTGTGACCTGAGGCTTTGGCATTCTAGGAAGAAATGCAAAGACATGTGTTATGCCCAACATTTCTAATTACAATTCAGTTATCAATGCCTTTTGTAAGAAAGGTAGGATATCGGTTGCAAGCAACCTCCTTAAAGATGCCTTGGACAAAGGTTTAATTCCAGATGTGATTACCTACAGGGCTTTGATTAAGGCACATTCTGAGGCAGGAAATATACAGGAGGCTTCTGAACTTCTTGATAACATGATAGGTTGTGGAATTGTGCCAGACGACTCTCTCTAACTTTGCAGAAAGGAGGAGTTTAATGAGATTCTGAACAGCACCTATGTAAAAGAATTGGCTTCTGATGTCAGAACTTGCAATATGCTGATTGATTGTTTATGCATGGAAGATGCATATTTTGTCATGAATTTGTATGACAGAATGGAGGTGAAATGTTTTGCACCTAATGCTTCTAAGGTAACAGTGTCAAAATCGGATAACAAATAGTTAACTAACAATAAATTAACCTTGGATGGTATTTTTGTTAGGCCTTGAATACTTATTAAAATATCAACAGTAGATGACGTTGCACTTTGACCACATTTCATGTCCTAATGTAGGACTCAAAAGCAAAGAATGCTAAAGAGAAGAGTAATGATGGAGTCCTCAAATTCCATATAGGTTGAGCAATAAAATTGTAAAGGACTAGAGTATTACATAATTTAGTTGCACCTAAGTTATTAAATCCAATAGAGATTGTAATAGAACAAAGTATTACATAATTTAGTTGTACTCGAGTGATGAAAACAAAATCCAAACAAGTGAATGCCATAAACTTATGCCAATAGGAATAATCAAACAGGTAACAAGTATAAAAAATAATGTACATTGTAGACAAATCCAATTCTTAAGACCTCAACACCATTCTTTTCTCCTCGAGGTCCTTCAATTCCTTTCACCACGTATCCAATTTAGCCAGCTTTTCTCTTTGCTCAAGATTCAGTGTTCCTTCGCCAGCCATAGATGCTTGTTGTGACTCTGTCAGATGAATCTGTTCACAAAATCAGCTTAGTTTTAGTGCATGAACAAATCATCTTTCCATACATTCATAGACATTAGAAACGATTCAGTATTCCCTGTATGTGAATACAAAATATAATTATAAATTTCTGGTAGCTTCCCCAGTGTCGCTAGCTTGCCATAAACAACTTGTGCCTGATTACACCTGTGTGACATTTTACATAATAATGTTACCAAGAAGCCATATACACATTACATCTGAGAGGTTATTAGAAGCACAATGCCACAAACAGAATCCTCGTAATCACCTTTATAAGATCACTATAAAGGTCACTTCTACAAATGTATGTACCTTTTTCTTCAATGCTCGAATACGTTTATCTAGATCCATTCTCTTAGGATTTGTCTGTTCTGAAGAGGCAGAAACAGAAATCTCTGTGGTAACAGTTAATGAACCCATCTGCTCAGCTACAACCTCCACATCTGGATCTCTATTTTCCCTATTTTCAGTTGTTGTTGCTTGCCCGTTTAATGTCTTCTCAGAAGCTTGGACTTTCTCAGATGTTGTTGAAGCAATGCTAGCCTGCAGAACTCCAATTAACCAAAGTTAGCATCATTTTTTAGAAACGATCAGAAAAAATAAATCAGATAGCAAGTAATCATTCACAGATTTTGCAAGCATCTGGGACCAGTTGGCAAGCAAGAAAAATTTAAAACCCAAAAATTCCTCTACAGAATGTAGAAATCTTAACACAATGCCAATATATGCCCAGATGATGGGCTGACAGCTCCACATACCACCAATCAAGATTCAGGACACTAAGCTCTACTTCGATTCACTTGGAATGAACTTACCAAGGGCTCAGGTTATAATTGAGCCTTTTGTGAGAAAATGGGAAACAATTTCAACAAGCCTAACAGACCAAATAAGAATTGATTTCCTCAACTTTAACACACTTTTGTTTCAACAGAAGAACACACTACTATTTCTAGATGTGAAAGACAATTCCCTTTGAGAATCTGACAGAGCACACATCCTCAATGCCTATTGCCCTTGATACCCTCCAACAGATTTTGCATGACTTTACAGTTGTAGATGATAGACATTATGGGTCTCCTACCTTGGTGCTAGTACATATATATTGTTTTTGCATTGGAATTTGTAATTGGCAGCAGGTGAGGACTTCTGTAAAGAAGCTGCCCACTCTAGGCCCCATGTAGTTGGATTTTTTAGTAAACCATGGAAGCATGTAGCCATTTTATCATTTTGTGATACTGATATATTTTCATTTAAGTTCGATCTTGATGGATCAATGTTATACCTTTCCAGCATGATTTACGCAACCCCGACCAGTTGCATCGCATATAATGTTAATAATACATATTCCCATCACATTGGAAGCTTGGTCACCCACGAACATCAATAAAATTTCAATTTCAACAGTATAAATCACTGAACTGTATCCTATGCTGGGTTTATCTGAAGGTTTACCTTCCAGCACCCAGATAAGACAACAATGCAGTTGAAAGCTACAAGGACATACTGTTGCCAGAGATGTTTCCAAGTCAGCATGGAATTTATAGCAGGTACTACTGTTCCAATTTTAAAGATATTGACCTGGGTACATCTACAAATAATAGTTCAAAAGTGCTCCCAATTTCCAGGGCAACCTCTAAAGTGATAATTTGGTGCCTATAAATGTAAAACCAATGAAGTTTAGAAAATACGAATATATATAAGAACATTAGCTCATCTTTTGCACCATCCGTAAATCTATGTGCATCTAAGGTTTGATGAATATATCTAATATGATCATCAATAGATGGGCTTTCGATAGTTTAGAGATGCTATATGAGTGTGTTAACTTGTCTTCTTAGTTTCAAAATACAATTATCTTATCACCTTGAATCAAGCCCTTGCAATCATGGCAATAAAACCATAACATCACATGACAAAATTGTGCCACCATTCTTGTAGGTCTGCAAACATGCCTCCAAGTGGGTCATGCATCCAACCTTACTTATTAGTTATTACAAGTCTCTAATAAATGTCTATTAACTTGTTCAGTGCTACCTTACAAGATCATCTTCAGATGACAAGCTCTCTCCTATTTTAAAAACAAAAGCAAAAGCCAACTCTGCGATGGCATTATCTGAGTGTTTGATTCATAGTGATATCTACAACACGGTTGGATTCACAGTGATATCTTCAACATGGTTGAGACTAAAAAGAGATGCACTTTGTTCCTAACCTAATTTCAATTTCATCACATGCTTCAGCGACATGCAAACAAATCCACATAAGCAAAGAACAGGTGCATATTCCTTGACATGCTCCTGAGTGCTTGTTGTTAACAATGGTAGAGTGCAGGTCAACCACGTACACAACAGTTATGTACGAGTGTAGTCTAGCCTCACCAATGTAGCGTCCCCTCCCCTTTACATTGGCATAAAAGGGAGGAACGTGACTTTACTGCTCGATTTGATACCATAATGTCCATGTACCCACATGCGAATGTTGCTTATAACAAAGTGCCCAGCTTATGGTATTTCAAGTTGTACTGTGCAACTTGATAGGTGAGTCAATGATGATGACATTGATACAACTTCCATGATGACAGCTAATAGAGATGAAGAAATTTTGAAGGAGGTTTTAGCCACTCATGTCAGTTCACAGGATATGGAATATATAATCAGGCTTTGTAAGGAAGGTAGAATGCAAGATGCATTGATGTTTTATGATGAAATGATTAAAAAGGGGCTAGTGTCAAACTTTAAGACTTTTAGTGTTCTCAATAGGTCACTTGACACAAATGATAAGCTGCAAGAAGCAAACAGGGTAATGAAATAAATGCTAGTATTGCTCATCCATATCACTTGAAAGAGGAACACTGTAAATTATGGATAATTTATTAATTTCTGAGGTATGGTAAAAATTTGACTACTTGAAAGACTCAAGAGAAATGGAGAGGATTTAGAATCTGTTCCATTGGCCCTCAATTCGCTTAGTTGATCTACTTCTGGAGAAGCTGTCTTGAATCTTGAAAGTGGACTTATTCTCATTCATTTTTGAGGAATACAGGTTTAGATATTATCAGGTTGAGATCTTCTTCTGCACTTAACTGAGAACACAATCGGAGGGAAGAGGGCAAGGCTCTTCCACAGATTATTGTGTGACATCAGAAAGATATTGCTTTACCTTGTTTATCGATCAGCACCTTTTGCTGTTTGAATGTGTTGGGATGTTGATGACATTCAATTAATGTCTACTCATGAGAACCGATCTCTTAACTTGGCAGTTTGCTTATACATGTTTAACTTGGAATTTATTATACACAGGGCATGTGTTGAAGTCAGGAAAGTTGCAGAGATGTTTTCAACTAACTCCCCACTTTCAATGCCTGAATAATTGGTTTCGGTAAAAGTAAGCCTTTTCCTAGTGTTTCAAGAAGAGTGTTCAAAATTCTTAGGATTGAGGTGTGTCCTCACTTCATGCAGAAAAGTTGACATACCTGATGAATAGTATTTCAATCTTGAGAACTGGTGTTTATTGCTGACTAATAAAAAAATTGAGCATTGTGCTTAATACTCTTGTATCTGTAAAATTAAAGGCCATTAGCATCCTAAATGAGGTAGAGATGAACTATTACTATTACAGAGGAGCTTCTCTTAAATAAGGTTAAACAGGGAAACTTCCCAGAATTGAGCAATTTTGTTAAGTGCAACTTGAGAACAATTTATCCTGTGAACACCTGCATGAAGATAAAAATGCACATAGATGAAGGTTACAAATGGAGATGTAGTGGACACTCGGTAAATATCAAATACAGAACAATTTTTGAACTCATCTCAAATTGGGTGAGACTGTTAAAACAACAGCTAGGAATGTATCCTGCAAGCTAGAAGTGGTTTTATGCTTCTCAACCAATAACCTGGAGGGCTCAGGTAATTTCAGTATTGTAGAAAATCAATAGGATTGACAAAAGGAATACATATAAAATACACAGGGGTTAAAGACCGGATGTCTTCTCGAAGTACAGGAAACAGGGGCCTATCCGAGTTTTGTTAAGAGTATGTGGGCATCTCTAGAGCTCTATCTGCATGAATTTATAAAAGGAATGTGGATTGATCGATTTACTTTCCGGTAAACTTAAAGGTATATATATTTTTATAGAGAGGCGTGGCATTACATGAGCAAATGATGTTTAATAACAACAGACAAGAAAGGGCTTTAATATACTTTATGAGTGCATAGCTTCCCAGTCCAATGGATAAATTAGTTCTACTTCCTACATTAAGAACTAGAGAAATGTTAGAGTGGTCTTCACAATGACCTGTCTTCCAGCATTTACAGGTGAATGCAACATCATACATGCATTTAGATGGCAACATTAAAGAGATGTACATGGTATGAAAATTTATGCAATGATCAATTAATATTGAAAATTAAGAACCTTAAAAGTAAAAACCAAATTGTACTCTCTAACCTTTCACTCCTCCAGCTGAAAGAGTCAAATTAGCATTTTTGTTGGAAAACATGTAGAACTGAACATGTTCTATCTCCATGTTCCATGCAAGGAATTTCTGACTGACCCAATAGGCTCTTGAAAAAGAAAGATTACCCTGTAAGTTGAGCGAAATCCAAAGAAAAAGCATGTTAAAATTTATATAATTTGTCCAGTTATGTGCTTGCAACTTACAATCCAACACTAGGATCCTTCACCACAATATCAGTACTTGTAAACATAGTGTTTCAATCATTGCATATTGGTGCACTTCTCTTTACATAAAAGAATACAAATGGGTTTTGTTAAATGTCCCTTATACCAAATAGAAAATGGGATGAAAATTACATTATCATACTATTTCACGTTTCAAAGGCATCTCTAGCTATAAATGAGAAGTGCATTTAAGTAAGACAACAAATAATATGAAAATAAGTGTGGGGATGAGCTCAGACAACCAACAATATGAAAATAAGTGTGGGGATGAGCTCTTAGTTTTCGCTTCCTGCCTAAGAGATATAGGTTAACTCATGTCACAACCTCATCATGAACCTTTCATTCAGCTCGCACCAGAGGAGACTCCTCTGAAATTCAAAACTCTCAACAATATTATTCATCTTACACCATTGAATCTCTTCACTACTTATTAATGTCATCCACAGAATATGCTGCTAAAAGTATAATATTTTAAGGATTTTGACAACAAGCTTCAAGAGGAAAGCAGGGAAGTTGCAACATTGGTTCAAGAACTCAGAACTGCCTAAGAAGGATGGGTATATTACACGAATACTGATGACTAGTTGGCAGGCCCATAGTTGCATCAATTTGTGACTTTCATGTGAATCCTAATTGCATCATCAAAATTCTTATCAACGGCTCCGAGAAATGTGGGTAAGAACCTGTCAGTGTATTTTTAATTCATTCGGACACTGGCTGATTCATGAATTGTTATGTGGATTCTGGAACTCTAATAAAACTGCACAAGAAAATTCCTAGATTCAGATTGAGAACTGTGAGTGGTTTGACACTCCAGTTTTTAAATAAAATCTTGAAAAATTATAGATCAGCATCCTCACATATTGCACACAAGGAAGTATGTAAAACTTCAGAGAGCTGTGGTAAACAACAGACACCTAAAGGCAAATCACATAAACTAACTGATAGAATATACATCATTCACAAACATGACGAGCAATGGAAAAATGGAAACATGAACATGATGTTCCTCACTCGTAGAAAAGCGAACTGGTAAAATGAGTGTTATTATTGGACCTCAGTATCAATATGACTGCAAAATATGCCCATTCAAGCACATACAAAAAAAATATAAAAATTGCAACATGGACAGAGATTGATTAAATTGTTTATATCAAAAGAGCCGAAGCAACCAAACATAATTCACCAGAAACCAATAGGATTTTAATTGGATTTTTTTAACAGAACAAAGTTTGATAAATATCCGAAACCCTTTATACCTAGCTAACGAGTTGGTTTGAAAATTATTTGGCATGGAGCTTGACAGTAAATACAATAGAAAGTAATAGGAATGTAAAATTATCAAACGTGGTTTTCCTCCACTATTTGTTAATGAGCAGATTACATGTTGCCCAATTAAATCAAAGCATAATTGCAACATGGGAGAGCGAATGTAAACATTACACTTTGTCATGATGAGAAGAAATCACTTAGTTACATATGACAAGGGAGAAATATCTGAATTCTTTTTCCCCTAGCATATGAGTTGATTGCCAGACGGCATGATTGTCAAGGTCAAATCATTGTAGAAACAGGATAAGGTAATTAATTCAGGGGAAATTTGTAATTCCATGAACGCAATCAAATAAGCACAACACAAAATTATCAATTCATTGACAAACAATCAAATGTGTTTAAATGAAGATGAAAATAGAGACACTCACACAGTCACGGAAGATTGATAAGGAAGCAACTCAATAAAGCTAACTCGAGAGTAGATTATCAGTTGATTGATCAATATCCACTTGTGTGAAACATTGCATGATAATAGAAACATCGACATTATACCATAAATGTTTCTTGATTGAAGCAATTCAGAGATCCATCATTAAGGTTCGCTAACTTAGGTAACCAATTGAATGTGAAAACCCCCAACATAATAGAATATTTTTCAAAAAGAGAAGAAAATGTGAAAACAGGGACATTAATACAAACATCATCACTGGGTTTCCAACCCCCTCAATCATATAGTAACCATCAACACTAGATTCATCTCATTTAAAAATAGAAAACATCCCATGGCTACATTTTATTTTGATTTTGAGCGAGTGAAGTTCATGATAAAAAGAAAATCCCATGTTTATTCGGCTCTCTTGTCTGAAGCAATCTAGAAATTTATCATTAGGGTCTGCTAACTTGGGTGATCAACTGAATATGAAAATCCCCCCCAAAGAAAAAGAAATTGTGAAACCCCCAAAAGAAAAGAAAATGTGAAAATAGGGGGACCTCAATCCAAACACTGTCACTGAGTTTCCATCCCCCTGAATAATATATCAAACAGCAACATCAGATTCATCACATTATAAAAGAAAAATGAAAAACGCGGCCACATTTAATTTTGATCTTGAGTTGGGAAAGTTCAGGGCTCAAACCTAACCCCGTGACAAAATGTGCATGATAACAGAAACAATAACAAGGCTCTCTTGGCCAAAGCGATCAACTGAGTGTGTAAACTGAAAATCAAGAAATTGCCCCAGAAAGGAAAGAAAATGTAATAGTAGACACCTCAATCCAAGCACACCCTTGAATGAGCTAATAAATATAAACACCAGATATCCAATTTAAAATCAACAAAAACACCCCCATGTATATATTTGACTCATATTTTAAGCCGACCAAGTTCGGGGCTCATATATAGCTTCCTACTTATCAGGCATCATCTATATGTGAAAACCCCCAAAAGAATAGAAATTGCCCCTGAAACCAGAGAAAAATGAGAAAACAGGCAGCTCAATCCAAACGCCATCATTGAGTTTTTGTTCCCTAAGTGATCTATTAAACATCGACATCAGATTCATCACATTTAACAATAGAAAACACCCTATGGATACATTTCATTCTATTTTGAGCTTGTGAATTTCAAGGCTAAAACATAAATCCATACTCTCACAGTGATGTGTGAGGCCTGAATGCTTGATCAACACAATTTTTCCACTAAGCAATTTTTGTCTATGGTGGTAACCCAGAGCACTCTAAACAGTAAAATATCATTAGTTTGTCTCTGTGTACTCACCTCTTCCTAAACACCCTCAATGGATTTGTCCCCCATACTGATCTACTGAAACCAACACCGGAATCATCACATTATCTGCAATTCCAATCCCAGAAACACAAACATGCATATACACAAAACAACCCAGCATTTCTCCATAACATCGCAAACCCAGCAACCAAACTAGATGATACAACGGATTGAATCTATATACAATGTAAAGACCTCCAATGCCTTTAACTTATCAGTGGGAGGGGACTATGCGAAGGATCGGACAAATGTGTAGGCAATTGCAGGGGTGATCGGTCTAGGCCACAGTCCTTGTCCCTAGAAATCTTGGCACTCTTCTTCATGGCTGCTGAAATCCTAGGAATCTCCTGCAACTCCCAGAGATTGGCAGCTAACTTCCTGAAAGAAACAGACCTATTGTTCACTACCATCAACAACTTCTCCTCCTCCTTCTCGGCTCTATAAGACCCCAAATCATTTTCGTCATCATTATCATCGTCAAATGACATCTTCCAAGTGGGTATTGGAGTGCAGGGCCCGCCTCGCTTCGCTACCAATATTGCACGCTTCAACTTTAAACTGTGCGCTCTCGAGGTTGCGGGCGAGGATGAAGAATAATAATACGAAGGCCTTCTCTTGTGGATATTTTCCCTGTTTCCCTTCTTCTCCTTCTACATACTTAATACTATGTATATACTCACCTCCTTTCCCTCTGTGTTTGTATATATTCAATGCGTATCTACATGGAGCGCCTCATTTTTTAGGTAGCATAACTCATAATTAAGCATTTTAGACTTCTGTTATATATATATATATATTATATATATGTCTGTGTTCGATCACACTATCCACTGTTTAAATCCCTTGGAAGACAAGTTTATCACCCATGGCTTGTCTCACTTACATAATCATGGTGTTTCATGTAGTTGGGGAAAGTTGCAAGTCCTAGGAAAATTTGGTAAAGAAGATACCCTTAGGTGGGACATCTTAGTCAATGGGTAACTTTTGTGAGTTGTGAGACATTTTTTCTTCTTTGTAATATCCCATGTCGAAAGGTGTTGTTTGCATATATGGAACAAAAATAGCCATAAAAATAAAAGTAAAAGATAAAGAAACTACTCATAGTCTACTTGCTAAAGGGGTAAAAGCATTAAATGTCTAACTTGAACATATAATTTGTCGCTTCTTTCCCAAAAGGGTTGGATCCAATAGTGAGGAACAAGAAGATTTTCAAAATTGGATAAGGTTAAATTCCATGCATGCTTTTCTTAGATCCATAGGGTCACCATGAGGTAGAAGTCAAACATGTGGTTGCACTCGAAGGATTATATTAAATGATCTTTCTAACATGCACACATGTAAGTGGTTCAAATCCCACCCCAATATCTTTCAATTTTTAAAATTCTAAGGGTTAGCTCAATTAGTGGAACCTTTCATTGAAGGCATGCTGTCAACAAGAATGCCATAGGTCATAGGTTCAAATTCAATCAAGTCCCTTGGGGTCACCAACCACAATTGTTGATGGTGGTTGAACGATTGTCCCTCTAAATATTCTTAGGAAGACACAGAGGTTTCCTAAGATTTTCCTTGGAAAAAAATGCGCCTCTCTTAATTCTCTTACAATCTAAGGTGGCAAAGACCTTTGTGTATGTGTATGTGGGTAACACTAATAACATGTGTGTATGTTGGTTGTTAAGCAACAATAGTCTTATTCCCCACTAAAGTTCAAATCCATCCATCATGGGTTATCTCACTTGCATAAACATGGTGCTTCACGTAGTTAAGGTGAGACACAAAATTTAGGTGAATTTGACAAAAAAAAGATATCTGATTTGCAACATCCTAATTAAAAAATAATTTTCGATAGCGATAAAACTTTTTTACTTTATTGTATATCCTATATCAAAAGATTACATATGTAAATACAAATACTATCAAAAAACAAAACTCAATCTAGTTGCCAAAGAGAGAGTAAAAATGTTTGACACCTAATTGTCACTTCTCTCAATGTTTTTAAAATGCAAAGTGACAAAGCACATTGTATATGTGCATATATGGTAACATTGATTACATGGATGCCTAGGTTTGATTCCATGCGGGGGTCATACCTCTCCAACGCCTCGTATGATTACATTGCATATCCTATATAAAAAATACATATGTAAATAAAAATAATATAAAAAAAACAAAATGCAATCTAGTTTCCCAAAGAGAGAGTAAAAATGTTTGACACCTTATTGTCACTTCTCTCAATGGTTTTAAAATGCAAGTGACAAAACACATTGTATATGTCCATATATGGTAACACTAATTACATGGATGCCCAAGTTTGATTCCCTCTGAGGGTCATAACCCTTCAATGCTTCTTATGATTAGGTTGATAGTCTACTCCCATTAACATTAATTAAGTCTTGCATCAACATTTAGACTAAACTATACTCGATTTGTCCCAAGGGGCTGTGTACTGGTTAATCCAGAAATTTGAAATCTTTGTAATAGAGTAGACCCATGTTCAATTCCTGCTGGGACTTGACATGACTTGTAATTGCGTTTCTCATGTTGATTTGATAAGTAGACTAGTCCTAGGCACCCCCATCTCATAAAAATGTGAAAAAAAACTCGATTCACTAGGTTTATTAAACGATGAGGCACTTAACAATGCTTGCTGGGTGGTCTACTTGGTTTCTCTTGAATAGATAAAAAACATTGATCACATGGAAAAAATGATAATACTCGAAAAGGATGGAAATAAATTATGCCTTCCAAAATATCTGGGGGTACTGTAAAGTACCGCCTTTGTTTCACTATGCCTTTGCCTACGGTTAATCAAAATCGTGCCATTTGATAGTAGTTTATATGCATAAACTACCACTTGACTACGAGGACAAACAGCTCACAACATTGAAAAATGAGTTGTTTCTCTTTGTGTATTATTTACATTGAAAATTCTCTTTTTTACTGTGTACATTGAAAATGGGTGGTTTCTCTTTTGCATTGTGTATGTAAATTAGGTGACATCTAATTTTTTGTTAGTTGGGGTTTTATTGATGGTATTAAGATTGTGTATGATCTTTCATCCTTGTCGCAATTAAATCTAGATTTTTTGAATTGTGTTTTGCCTAGTTGGCCCTAGTTGGTTGTCAACTTTGGCGTAAGGATTACAAAGAAGATTTCAATAGATACCCACTAGCCTAATGGGTAGGAAATTAACATAAGTGTCGGATATGCGATGACGCTTTTTAAAGGCGTCATCGCTTAAGCGACGCTTACTAACTATTCGTCCTTGTGATTTTTGGTAAGTTTAAAAAGAGAAATCCACGCGCCGTCGGATTTTGGATCGAAATGTAGTAGTGCATAAATAATACAAAAAGATGATGAATTTACTCTCCATTCTATAATTGAACTGTACATACATAATAAACCATGACTTAACTTCTGAGAGTTCTACTAAGCTATTATGGCCCGATCTCCCTCTGCTTGGCCATCCTTCTCCCTTTTCACAAATTCTCGTAGGATTACATTAATACCTCTAAGTTGCATTCTTCCAGGTTGTCCATAAGCTACATTGTCTTTATCATTATTCAGCTGCATTCTTCCAAGATTCCATACCTTGTGCTCTAGAACTCCACTATATTTACCTTCACTATTCTTCACTTCCCAATCAACTCCATAGTGGACTGTCTTTGCCTTCACTATTCTTCACTTCCCAGTCAACTCCATAGTGGACTGTCTTTATCATTCTTTTGTATCTTTTCTTAGGCATTTGCATTAACTCCCTGTGTTCATCTATGACCTTTTCCAATTCAGTTTTTTGTTGCAAACTAATCGGATTTTCATTACTTCGCCACTTCATCTTACTATACTTTATCCATTCTTCTCTAAATTGTTGGTTTCTTTTTTCAACTCTTCTTAATTCAATTTATGTTTGTGTTCTTGAGTTTACTCCAAATGTTGTTGTAAATATTGTCTCAGACATTGTTTCCACCCATACTTCCTTTATTCTTTTGTAAGCATCTCCCTCTGCAATATCCAATTGTTGTTCACTACCTGCAAATTTACTTTCAAAAAGTAAATTATCTTTCAATTCCCTGACTGCAGCAACATAGTCACTCACACTTCTCTACATATTAGTTAACATAACATAGTTTAGAAAACTAATACCTGCATTTGTTTAAGAAAAAACTTGAGACATCTTATTAATTGCAACCTCCTTCAGCAAAATTTTCAGCCATTCACTTATTACTTGACTCATCTCAAACATTTCCTCAGTATGTTGATCATTAAATTCAACATAACTCTCTTCCTCTTCTTTATTGACAACATTCCATAGATTCCTTTCATCTCCTTGACTGATTTTAGTAACCAGTTCATCTTCCTTTAGTTCTAGGACCGATTCCTGTTTATCATGAGCACATCATGAGACACATTTGCCTCACCTTCATCCAATTTCAATTGTACATTCAGAATATTCATTCTCTAGCTTGCTAGTTTATTCTCCAAAAGACTAAGCTCATGCCACAAATCTACCATCTCACATGGAATTCCTTTTGGAAACTATGTACAATATTCACTGTCCTTTCCTTTGTCACACATCCAATTTCTCTATGATACTGCTTTAGTGCCCTTCATCAAAATGGAATTATGATCCTACATTAGTGTGACAATCCCAAATGTCTGTTCATTAGTGTTCTCTTGTTCATTCATACAATCCAACTTCTCCATGTCCTTTAACAATAACAGGTACCTTCATATGAGACATGATTGTCTCTCTTCCAATAGATATGTTGCTCTTATTAAAGAAGGATTTAAAAAACCCCTTCTGCTGCAATAAATTATCTTTTCCTTTATCATTACTTACCAACACTCCCAACTTTCTATCTAGACTAATTGAATCCTTCACAACTGCATATCTACCTATGCACTCCTCAAGAAACCTCATCTCTTCATCAAAACTATTGAAACATATCTCATTTACCTGAGGTTCCAATTCACAATTTGACTCAGATTTGTTTAATAGGTTCTCCAACAATAAATTCTCCTTGTCAGCTTCTTCAAGCACTGTGTCTGCATGCTTTACATATTCCTAATCATTAGTGTTGGCCTAGTGAGTTTCAACTTCACTTAAGACATGTCCATAAGATGGATTGTCTTCTGCAATACCTACAAACACAGTCAATTTGTCAGCTTTAAACCCACAAGACCCAGTGGTGTTATTTGATGATTCAATCATCAAATCTTCCTGCTATCCCAAGTCTACTACAAAACTTAGAAAATCCTCAATAACCTTCTTTTCATCTTCCCCAAGCATGACATCTGAATGCTTGATTTCCTCCCTTGCTTCATCCTTTTCTTGGCTATCATCATCATAATCCAAGCTCTTTCTAATTTCAGCCTTTGTTACATGTTGAAAAGAAACACTTTCACTCAGTTGTGCATGTGCATTTGAATGAGACTCAGGTGTCCCATCATCTTCCTGAACAGAATTAAGATTTTTCCCTTTTCCTTCATTCTTTGTGACAATCTTAGCAAATTGTCTTAATTCATTCATTGTACTTGCAAACATACACAAAATATCAATTTCAAAACATTGAGACCTCTTGGCCTCGCTTGAAGCTTCAATCTTCAAGTCTTCTCCTTGATACCCACTTGCCTTAAGTATCTCATCCTCCCACTGAGGATTCATCAGCTGCTCTTTCTTCTCCTATTGTAACAGCTCCATCATAACTTCTATATGGACTTCCATCTCAGCCTTCTCTCTCTCATAATCTTCATTGGTCATTTGCCTCCATATGCATTGGCTTTGGCATCTTCTTTCAGCACTCTGTGGCTGCCTTCTGAACCTTTGCTATGGCTTTCAATAGTCATCTTCTTGAAATTCTTTCACTATTTATGAGTTGCACTAACCTCTGCAGTAACAGTTCTCCCTGCTACAACCTACCTCTCCAAACCTCCTATGTGCTTGGTCTTTTGGAAAGTACTGGTCCTATTTTCTAGGACCTCCTTGATCAATCCTCTATGCTCCTTCTAGGCTTACACTCACAAATCATCTTCTCTAGAGAATACAATTGTGCTCTTGTATTTAAACCTTAGCTGAAATAACTAGGTTCTAGCCACACTTCTTCTTTTCCTAGAAACCCTCACTGGCTTCCTTCATCAATGTTCCTACAGCTATGATATTCTTGATGAGGTGTCTTCTCTCTTACTTCTTGCATGCAATCACTCCTCCCAAACCAATTATCTCTATCAAAAACTTACTATTCAGGATACAAGCCTCTTCTTCTCCTACATGCAAAACTCCTCAACTCATGAATCATCTTCTTTACATGCTATCGGTCTGTCTTCTTGCCTTTACATTAAAGACTATCTTACTCTTTCTTTCTTTTCCCAGTCTGATACCAAAATTGGTGTAGGCACCACCTGCAATTTCATCTAAAATAATTCTTCCAATGCCCTGTGGGTTATGGTCCCATAATTTCCTTCAAATATCCAACTTTTCAATTTGAATTTGAAACTGTCTTTTGTTCTCAAAATGAATTGACAACATCATTTATTGATTTCTCCCAGTGCTAGGCACATCCACATGTTGCAGACAATAATACCAAGGTATAACTCTGTCTCCATACACAAGCAATCTGCAAGATCATATATTTATTCCATGTTTCATGTTTTAAACCACTACATTCCAGATTACACAAATGCATAAATTATTTGCTCAGAAGCACATACTCTGTTCTCAGAGGGTTATTTACCTTTACCATTAATCGATCACCAGAACCAGAATCCAACACCTTTTCCTTATGCATAAATACAATGGAGCTACAGAATTACTTAATACATTTTATAAATCTAAGGACACTTACTACCTAATACTTCATACACATATGCCTCACCAGATGCGTTTCAATGTTCGTCCAAGGAGCCATGATTTAGGAATCGACCCTTCTATGGAAACACATTCCTTTCTGGTTTCCAAACTAAATTTCGACAAGGAAATATGAAACAATAATAGCTGTAGGTCGGCTTACCAGTCCTTTGTAGTGATTTCAATGCAAGCAAGAATCATTAACTTCTAAGCTCTCAACTGTTACTTCATCATCATTATGGCTCTGCAACAAATCAGGTTCTCTTTTTGAGTCATCCTTCCTTTGATCATGATTTTTGTTGGAGTTTATTTCTTCTAACAATACTTTACATAGGTATGAAATTCAAACGCCCTTCCTCTCTTCAGGACTACAATTACTAAAACCCTTCATTTTTATGATTCAATCACTATTCCAGTGTTGGCCAACAACTTCTTATATACTACTTCTTCACGAAATCATTTTGTAAATTGATTCTATTTCAAAAGGATGTCAATATCTTCTTTAGAATTGGAATTTCTTGCTCATAAATTCTACCCATTTCTCTTCCCTCAATAAACCCATCATTTCGTTCCTTAACCAGCAATCCCGTCAAAGATGAAGTGGTGTGCACTCAGGATTATACAATCAACATGGATTTACCATTTAAATCAATATTCATCATATTTGAAGCCATTCATAAGATGCATAAATAATCCACACAGATGATGAATTTACTCTCCATTCTATAAATGAACTATACATACATAATAAACCATGACTTAACTTCTGAGAGTTCTACTAAGCTATTATGGCCCGTTCTCCCTCTGTTTGGCCATCCTTCCCCCTTTTTACAAATTCCCGTAGGCTTACATTAATACCTATAGAATCTCTTCTTTCAGTTATTAAAACCCTAACAAACTTTCTAAATTAATGGCAACAAATTATTAAGCTAGTGCAACCACTTCTATTTTTAGAAATCCACCTCTCCCTCTACCTCGTGACTCATTCACTATCTTCTCGAGTCATCGCAATTCATAAGGAATTAGTTACATAATCATTTTTAATGACACCTAACCAAACTTAAGCATATTACCTATGTCTTTACTTGATAATAAAGTACTTTGTACATGGAAATTACAATGGCCCCTCCTTCGGCTGATATCAATACCTACAGGTCGGACCCAACATTATGGTTTAGAATTGGAGGACTAATGCTCCTGCATCACAGTGTCTGGTATTGAGACATATTTTTTTATGAAATGGTTGAGAAATGAAAAATTTATGGCATAAACATAATAAGTTTTCTAAAAATCTAGTTGCATCTAAAAGGTCCACCAACTTCATGCACTCATCCGTGTACTAGGTGATTAGATCAAGGAGGAAGCCGTAGTTCTTCGCTGTTATCTGGCTACACATTTACGTAATCGCAATGCTCTACTTGACACCCTTATCCATGAAACTAGGGTGCACTAGGTGATTAGATTGAGGAGGAAGCCCTTGTTCTCCTATGCTATCTAGTTGCACATGTAGGTAACCATTAGAACAAGCAAAGGCATTGACTTCCCTAAAAATATCGTTCCTTCAATTTCCTATCCAACCTGTAGGATTTAGATAATTTTATATATAGCTTATTTCCTAGTGTGATAAGTGAAAATTCAAATAATCTTATTAATAGTATTGTTAGGAAATTGAATATTATTCTTCTCTTCCTCGTAACTTCATAAATCTAGAGTTTCCAAAGCGATGAAACGTGGGAGGTCTTATCGAGCTTGAATGGAATGTCACTTTACTTTATGTAGGAAATAAATGTTGAGAAACTCATAAAGTTTGATCATGTTTGCAATAAAATATAAAAGGAATATAATTACAATTAAAATAAGATTAGAGCAAGCATTCAAAATATGAGAGGAAACTTATAAAGGTAGATCATATCTCTAAAAAAATGAGAGTGCTAATCATTTATCATGTAACTTGTCAAGATTTAAACTTTGAACTATCTTAAAAAAAATCTCAAATTAATCAGTGTTAGTTTTGAAAATTAATCAATGTTATTTTTTATAGGAACTAATAAACATACCTCTCATGAAAAATTATTTCAGTTTTGTCATAAATTTGCACTTGGGGTGGCACCTAATGGAAAATAATTAAATGCCTCTTGGGGTCCAAGATGTATAGGTATTTAATGTTATAACCTATCATGGGCATTAAATAAACTTCCACAAGATGATGTTACGGGGATATGAACCATTGCTGCAACATTAAATGGTGCATTGCTCACCTCATTCATACTTCATACTCACCCTTTTATCTTAAAAAATCATATTAAAACTTCAATATATTAATTCAAGATGAGCGTAATCAATCCTTGCTTTGAACTTTGAATCATCTTTTCTTTTTTGTAAGTATAAAGAACTATATTAATATACAAAAACATATAGTAAATGCAAAGGAACCATGTCTAGATGGTCTTGAGTTACAGAGAAGTGACACCATAATAGAGAGACTATCTTGAGCTGAAAAAAGAGCCGGCCCTCAAAGAGGAAAACCAGGGTTGGCCAAAAACACTGAAACTATTTAAGACATAAACCAACTGGCCAGACCAAAACTAGACAAGTGGTATGAACATAAAATACTGCGAACACTAAAACCCAGGCTTTACGGTGTGCTACAAGGCTCTTCGACCACAATGCAAGTTTTGTATTCATCCTCATCACAGCTAAGGGTGCAAGTGGTGAATCTGGCAGCGACTCCTTCGCTAGATGGGGTTCCCGCTTCAACGACATCGAGCTGTGGGCCTGAGAATGGTCTCCTATGATCATCATCTTGGTTTCTTGTATGCGAGCAACATCTTCTGAGGCTGGAGTCGACTTGTTACCTGGTGATTGTATTACTTTGGAAGGAAGCTGCGTTAGTAAGTTGAAACTTCTGACGTTTCGATCCCTACTCTGGGATCATCATCAGGAGACCAACGAAGACTTGGGTGAATGCAAATAGCCCGGAAAGTTATTAATACGGCACAAGGGTAATATTTAAATCGTTGACTATGATAATGTTTGTTGGAGATTTTCTCACTAGAAAATCAGATAATGATAACTAGCACTCTTTTTTTCCAAATTATTAACTGGAACATAAAGGTTGAATAGGGAACAGGTGGATTTACTGGAGCAATGATATAATTCAGTAAAAATCCAATGCTGAGTGGAGTACCAATTAGTTAACTAGAAATTCTCTTCACACGAAAGAGTTGCAATTCCCCTACATGAGCCTCTAACTGATTTACCTGTATTAAAATTCCAATTTTTTTTACCAATGAGGAGGAAGTGCTTCTCCATCAATTTTAGTCTCCTGGAGAAGTAGGATTTCAAAAGGGGCCAACTTCAATAAATTTTTGACAGCTTCAGCTTTAGATGAGTTTCCCAAACCCCTACAACTCTAAGAATTTATTTGCATTACTTACCCAAAGGAGAGCGAGTAATTACTCCCTTTGGAGGTCTATTTCTTTTATTCCTTCAGTAAGACATCTATATAGTGTCCTGACTAGCTTGGGTCTTAATCCTTTCTGCCTCTTCTTCCCAAATTTCCTTCTTAAACTTCCTACCTTTTTTGGATTTCTCAAAAGACTCATCTTCTGAAGAACCAAAACTAACTCCATGCTTCTTCTGAGCAATGTCTACATAAGAGGGACTAATCTCCTTAGGAAGAGGAGAAACACCAGGGCTCAAAAAAGAAAAATCAGCTCTATCCTTTGGAGCAGTAGATTCATTTGTAACAATATCTAGAATATCTAATTGCTCCATTTCACCTTCTTCAAGAATAGTTTCAGAGGTACTTAAAACAAAAAATGGATTGGGGAGTGCCTTGGGGGAGACAAAAACATGAGAAGCAATTGGTATTTCCTCAGCTGCAGGAACACCTGAGACGTATTTAACTTCTTTTCCTTTCTTTCTAGCTCCCTAATTGGAATTTCCTTTCTGAACTTGAGTCCACTGATCTTCTTTCTCAATTATGGTGACTTCTTCTAATCTTTTTTTGCAATTTCGAGCAAAATTCCCATAACCATGACAAAACTGACATTTAAACAAGATTTGCTCATAATCCAACTCCTGGATATAGGACCACTCTGCTACTATTAGCTGGATTGCTTTAGGGAGACCTATTTCCAAATCAACCTCTACACAAATTCTAATGCAAGCATACTGATCTTTCCTCTTTGCCATGTCGATCAATTTGCCCAACTTATTCCCAATGATTTCCAGGGATTCTAAATTCCAACAATGTAAGGGGAGATGCGGAAGTCTCACCCATACAGGAACAACAAGAGGGACATCCTGTGAGGGATCAAAATCAGGGGTCCATTTATTCAAGTATAGACCCTAAGGACCCATGAAGTATGGCCTATTCCGAAATACCAGAGCTTGGTCATCCACAGAGTTAAAAACAAAACAAAAAAAACCCTGTCCAACAAAGTGGCTATAGATATCTGCTGAAACAAGAGGCCTCCAATTCCTCTGCACCCAACCATCAGTTGCCTTAGGGGAAGGCCAGAGGCCAGAAAATTGACCAATAAGACCTCGATTAGGCAAATTGAGAGCCAAACGGCAGGTCCATTCAGTAGGAAGTTCAACGGAAGGGATATCCACCTTCTTAACAAATTTTTGAGAACCTCCCCCGTTCCTCTTTCTACCAAAATCAATCAACTTCTTAAAATCCTCCAATTTGGGAGGAAAGGGAAGTGGAGGAACCCCACCAGGATCCATGAGGACTCCACCACCAAAGCACCCTATAGAGAGACAAAAAATCCCAAAGAACAGGCCACTAGCAACAGGACCGAGCGACAATCCCACCAAGACAGGATGACAAAGGAATTCAGTAAACAAGCTTAGGAAGACAAGCCCACCAACACTGTGAACCTCCACTAGAAAACCTCTTCAGAAACAAAAACTAAAGAGACCAAGAAGATCCGAAACAGCCAGTCCAATCCAGGCTAATAGAGAGAGCCTCTAATGCTACCACAAGCCAGTAAACAAGAAACCAACCCAAAACCAATTCTAAAAAAGAATTTAACAAGAGCCAGCCTCTAGATCACATCACGAGCCAGGGCTACAACCTTAAGCTGAACGCAGAATCCAGAGAGCCTACAACATGCGGAAAGGGAACAAACCTTTAATAGAATCTTGGAAAACCCATCTAGATGATCAGAATACAAACCAGAGCAAAGAGCTCCAATAAGCCAACATAAAACTCAAATCAGAGCCTCACATCACAGGCCAAAGAGCCAATGGTCACCTCCAGCATCCGAACCACCAGCGTTGTGGACAGAACGACCAAGAAGATTTTTTAAAAATCCCAGTCTTGACCAGAGAAGTAGATCAAAGCTCTAACTCCCTAGCAACGAGCCAATTGAGCAAGAACCTTCACGCATGAAGAATATCCAAGAGGACAAGGCCAGAGACCACCTCCAAACCAACCAATGTAATCCTTCCAATGATCTCAACCAGAACCAAAGCTCAAATCTCACACGGTTAGAGTCAAATAGAGATCAACAGGATCCAAAGACTAAATCCAGGGTCTGCCACAATCTTTACAAGGCCGAGAAGATGCAAGGTTATACACGATCCCCTCCTACTGAAACAAAGAGCTAACAAAGAGCTCACCAATCAAACCTCACATGGATCTGGAAGGAGTCCAAAACTGAACCAGGCCCAGAAAATTAAAAAAATGTTCTTGGAGCAAAAATTAAATTAATTTTTAATTCATTTAGAAAAAAGATCATTTTTATTTCTAGCAAAGATCAAGTTTTTATGGCTATGAGGATCATCTTCTATGGGATATCTATGCATGACAAAATTGAGGGTTACAATTAAAGGTCTATGATCTGAGTCAGGCTAGTGGTCATTTAAGATGTCAAAATTTATTATTTCGTTGTATAAAGGGATATCGAAAATAACATAGTCTACCATGCTACTACCAAGTCCATGGATACATTTCATATGGATAGAATTGGGCCACTTCTTTAGACCGTTGCAAATTATGAGATCTTGAGCACTACAGAGCTTGACTAGCTCAAACCCAAACAAATTCCCCCCTAGATCTTCAGAGCTTATTTTGTACCTTCCAGCTAGAGTAAGGTCTTCGTCTAACCAAAGAGGATTAGGGTTGGAATGATTGCTTAGAATAATAGCTTGGTTTCTTGAAGGTCGAGCATTAAAGTCACCCATTAAGAGGATATTACCCCCATTCCTTAGACTCGAAATATCATTCTCTAAACCATTGTAAGGACAATTTTTATCTAAATTGTTTTTTCTTATAGAAGTTAGAATTGATAGGGGAAAAATAAGAAATTGCTATGTAGTTTTTTTTATCATTAATGTTAGTAATCTCTATCCAAATGTATTGGTTGTAAGGGTATTTTTTATAAAGACTGGCATGGGGGGAGATGTTATTGCTAATGTAACAACCTATACCCCTAATTCCTCTACAATAGGATCGCTTGTTCTAGATTGACCATAGTACAAAGCCATCTATGTTAGGGACCTTAGATTCTTGGTTCTCCCAAGTTTCAACTAACAATATAATATCAACTTCATTCAAGATCCAACTTAGCTTGTGGTCTTTGTTCCATGGAAAGCCCCGACAGTTCTAAGAAAGAATCTGGATAATGTTGAATTGTTATTTATTACTATCTTTTTGGTTTCTATCTTGAATAACGACTTTTCTATTTCTGATTATTTCCCATTTTCCTTCCTTCCTAGCTTATTTTACCTTTTGAACCTCCTTTCTTAATTCTGCTTGATCTTCTTGAATGAGATCTTCATTTATAAATATTCTTGTTCCTTTAAGACTTGAGGTTTTACTAAGTATGTCATACTTATGGTCAGTAGAGCTCACCTTTATTCGGATCAGCCTTCCTTTATTCTCAGTTAATTCTCCTAGCCTTGTTGTTTCTATGAGACATGTTGTTTAAATTTGTAATATATTATGTAATTTTGTCTGGAATATGGCTAATGTATCCTCATCTACCTCCTCTTTCAAACTGAATATTATAAGTTTCAATGCCCTTTTGTTACGCTGATGGTCTAATTCTATCAATTTTTCATTTCCTCTTTAATAGGTTTGATATCTCCCCGGATGCAGGTGTGAGTCAGACCGACATGGAGGCTAATGTGGCCCCTCCAGCCAGTGCTCAACCCACTGCCATTAATGGCCTTTAAGACACAGACTAGCGTGGCCACTCCACAGCTCTACAGCAAGACGAAGCTATCTCATCGCAACTTGGACGCCATAACTCCTTTGTCGGGCTGCTGCGCTTCACACAAGCGCCATTCAATTGGGATTATGGCCCTCAGGATTTACCCATCTCTTCTGCTCCACTGGTTCATTATCTAGTTCATCATCGCTCTCCCCGTTCCTCAAGCTCTCCTTGGTCGCTTAGTGCAACATGGTCACCACCCTCTGATTCACGCCACCTTCACCTGTCTCTATGCTACTCTATGCCCTTGCACTACTCTCCATTATCTCTGCTTTCCTACCAACCATATCAATCCCCCGCCATGCCTAGAAGACAGAGAGGCACTTTGACGCAGGGGACGAGGATGCCATGCTCGGTCAAAAGGCCATATTCCCCTCTCCTCTCAAGCTAGCAATAATGGCTTTGACGTAGAAATTCTGAAGGAAGTGTAAATAATTGTCTTGGATTGGGAGGACGAATTGCGTGGTGTGCTTGGGGTGGCAGGACGCATAGTGGAGCAACGAAAAAACTAATGGGTTTTCAAAAACCTGCTCATGCGCCTAGTCCTCTGATTTAATCCACTGGTTCTGCCATGCCCTTCCCCCCTGATTCCTCCACCCATGGCCCCCCAGGAGATGGCACCACTAGGTCCCCAACTGGTCTTGCCTCATGTGTTTCCTTGTCCACCTGATACCTCGGCTCCACCACCGAAATCCATTCCCCCACCGCAACTTCGACCCTCTTCCAGCTCTGCATGCAAGTTCTCGTCCAACCCAACTGTCTCAAAGAAGACCTCTCCATTACCCACCAAAAATCCACCTACACTCTCTGGGAAGGAAGCATCCAGCTCCAGTGACAAGGAAATGGTGACATCTGATCACATTTCGACGACATCTTCAAGTGAGCCTACACATCCAGAGTCTCCAAGTTACACATGTCCAATCATAGATAAAACATGGCCTGGGTAGAAACCATGACCCGCGGTCTTCACGGCTATGTGTCCTTCTGCCTACTACATGCGCCACGTTCAAGTTCTTTCGAACACATTCCGCTTAGTTATGCTTATGTTTGATTTCCTTTGTTCATGTATTGTCCACGTGTTGGCTCTTGCCACACCCTCTTTGAACTGTAGGAGTGTTTGTCTATGTTCATTTGGCAGGCATGTTTTCCCTCTGAGAGGGAGGGTCATTTTTTGTCTATTTTCCCTCCTGGAGGGAGGGTCTAACTATACTTTGACACTCCATAGCTGCTCCACCTGAGCAAGCCGAACTGTACTTTTGCATGCACTACTATTTTTTTCTCTTTTTAATATATTAGATCTCAATTTACAAAAAAAAAATGGGTTTGATATCTAATTTACCTTCCACATTATTTAGGGTGAGATTGTTATTAACTTTTTCTTCTAGTGCTTTAATCATGTCCTTCATTTTAAGACTTTCTAAACTATCAACATCTCCTTGTTGGGATGTTTGGTTCTTATCTTGGCTTTGTTTTTCTATTACCTGTAATCTAATCTCCATTGTCTCCATTTTATTTTGCAGTAGTTTATTTTATTTTCTATTTGTTTTTGGACTTTGTCTTCAAAAGATGTAAATTTAAAGTTCCAGCATGGATTCTAACTCCGTTTCTAGCTTAAATTCTCTTTCTTCTCTACGTTTCTCTAATAACTCTATATATTCATAAAGGCTTTGTAGAGTAACTGTGCTAGGTCTACCTTTGACAATCTTTGGTAGATGCGGTGAGTTATTCATACTTGTGAACAAAAAGAAATGTATGAGCAGTAGATATGTATTAGAAAAAAGATAAGGAATGTGTGCACCTCATATAACCATTCCAGATCGCCTTCCAACCTTGGTTCAAATTGAAGTGGATCCAGTAGCTGGCATAACCCTGAGAGTTTCTTCCTGATTTACTTCAAATCTGTAAACTTTTGAATGTTCTTCGTGATTTTTTTGTCAATATAATGCACAAATGAATCTGCTTCTGCTTGAAGGAAGATTACTATTTCGCTCAGATGCCAAAGAAGATTTCAGTTCAGATCCAATGCAACTAGCAATTTTTAGATCCAATGCAACAAGCAATTTTCAGATCTCTATGTGTCTCAGTCTCAGATCGCATGTAATATTCATGGAGGCAACGGTATTTCACCACAAGCTTGGCTCTCGGCTGACGGATTTCACAATAATATGGAGGTCATCTTCGTATGTTTCATTAATACATTAATACAATTCCAAATTACATACATTGGGCACTCATCCCTTAAAATCAACCACTTAAATTTTATTTAGTATATTATCTATAATGTATTTGTGTTGTTTGGAACTGAGAGGTGGAGGCACGCCACTAGAAAATGCTTCATCTCCCTCATGTCTCTTCATATTTTTAATTACCTTGTTAGTAATTCCTTATTAATATGTCTATTGTTACAACAGTCTTTCTCTCGTTATCCTCTAATAACATTCTCTAATTGAAATTTTTTGTACCCATGGTGTTATTTGGGCCATCCTCTTTAGTTGATATTTAATGCTTCACTTCCATTTCATCCACATGTTTTGATCTACTAGTTCTAAATTTATTTTTCCTTCTTTCATGAGATCTCTAAAAGTCCCAAACTCCAATCCATTTATGACATGTGCGATCGATCTACAATCTACATTATGTCCCTTCTCATCAACTCAATGAATCCTTTACTTTTATGCCTACCATGCATTATACATCTATCAGTATCATGTTGGTCTATTGATACTTGATGCCTATCAAACCCATACTTTGTCTTATATTTTTTCAATGCCTTTGTGATTATGTAGTGAGCTTTAAGGTGATTTGATCTTTGATGCACCATCCATTTCAACATCCTATAAATATGTTAAATCCTCCTTATTTTTTTAAATATTGATATTTCAAGCTTTCTTGCTTTGAAATTATTCATGTGCCCTTTGTGAGTTCACCATTCTTGGAGATATCTCTTGATAATCCTTTCACGCTTAAAATTTTACTTAGATTCCAAACCGTCCTCAATATGTACACTCATGCCATCCTTGGTGTTCTCAAACTCAGTATCAAATTACTTGCAATGCTCTTGCATCATAGTCCCCAAGTTAATTAAGAATCATCTCCTCGTTCCTAAGTGCCATACCCTCATCTCAATTACCCCCATGATTACTCATCTTTAGTGTGCTAATCTATTATTGGAACAATGATATTCGAAGAACATCACTTCTACCTATCTTTCTAATTACCAAGGTAGTCTTCACAAAATCTTCTTTATACTAGAGTTGTCGATTACTCTTGCAACATCTACCCAAGTTGCCATTATTGGAGTCATCGACACTTATTTTACTCTCTAGAGTCTTCACTTGCTCAATGAAATTCACCAATGTTTTCATGTAGTCTTCACTCTTCTGCAATCTCTGTCATCTTGTTCATATTTCTCCCACCTTCTTTGTACTCATTCTCTTTCCAACATTCTCCTCTTTCAACATCTCATTCTACGATGTATTATGTCCCTTGTCTCATAGGTGTTACCATTTATGATACTATTGGAAACATAATCCTAAGGGATTATGGTTCCACTTGCAATTATTGTAAATATTTTTGGTTTAGGAAGATAGAAACTCTACGTGAGAATCCGAAGAGCCTTTTGGAATATGAAGTCCAACAGTTACATCAGTTATAGAAATAAAGGATTCTGAATCAATAAAAATCAATCCATGAGTTATTATCTCTAACAAGTGGTATCAAATCTTGGTGTAGAGTACCATAACACCCATTTCTCAAACCTAGCATTATGCTTTCCTACAAAATATGACATTTTTTTCTCATCTCTCCAACCTACAAGATGCCTAGCATTATGTCCATGATTTCTTTCTACAAGTTATGGTGTGTTTTCCTCCACTAGTCTACTTGCCCATTTTGTCTTGTTAAGAGTCTTCTCTTGGTGTTTACACTAATTTTTTTTATCTTCCCCTCGATTGTTTCCTTCTTTCTCTACCAACTGAGGTGGATATAATCTCTATGTGAGATCCCTTTACAATTTCTCCTCTCTGCATGTTAATTTCATCTCAAGTTATCGTTGTGTGTGGAGCTAATGTTGATCCTCATTGAGTGTATGTTCTAGCTAGAAAGAAAACTCTAGACGCAAAATATTGTGGTGACTACTTGTTGAATTCTCTTGCTCTGTCTACATTGGGTGTTCCCATTTGTGTGACTGGTGTGAACCCTATGACACATATTTGTTCCATTTTTCATTCTTAGGATGAGTTGTTTGATAGACTTGGGGCTCTGTATGTTTTTGTATGCTTGCTAAAATGCCATGTACATGTCTAGACTCGACACACTCATGGATTTAGAGGAAGTCTGTGTGGATTTTTTTGAAGGTGCTTAAATATTGATGGCCATTTCAATATGATATTACAAGATGCAGAAGAAATTCCATTTCACATTATTTTGATGAGTTGTTTGATAGACATGGGGTTCTGTATGTCTTTGTATGCTTTCTAAAATGCCATGTACATGTCTAGACTCGACACACTCATGGATTTAGAGGAAGTCTATTTGGATTTTTTTGGAGGTGCTTAAATATGGATGGCCATTTGAATATGATATTGCAAGATGTGGAAGAAATCTCTTCATCTCATACTCTCACCACCGTGGACCCTAGATCCTACTTGTGTTGTGAATGTAGTGCTATCATCGTGAACCCTAGTCCATGAAGAGATCACAGAAAACAAGACCAAAGTGAAGAGCATGTGGTGACACTCTTGTGGTGAGCTCTCAAGAGAGACGTGTGTATCCGTGTGTTGAATGGAAACTGAACTCTATCTATTGAGGTGCACTGAATAGATTTGTGACTTTGCTTAATGATTAGTGTGGTTGTTGGGATGTTCCTTCTCTATTCCTTGAAGTGTTTCTATCTCCCCTGGTGCATGGGCTCTATCAATGGCCATCCATGAACTTAATCTTGAGAAAGAGGTAACAATGTCTTGAAGCTGAGAGTTGGGGTATTATAAACCCTAATTTTTTAGTGTGAAGTGATCGTACTATGGTCTCCATTGAATACTGCATTCTTGTATTGAGTATATGCCAACTTAATAAGCCTTGAAGTGAAGAGACACATCATGATTATTGCTTGAATACTCGGCCAAATTGGATATGTAGATGGAAATGTTTTGAAGCTAAAAGGCTCATCTACAAGAGTTCAAAACTTTACCTACCTATTTCAGCATGGAGAAGGTAATTTGTCATCCAAATTGTTATGGCATGCTAGATATAGTCATTTAAATTATAATAGTGTTTATTTGTTGAGAAATACTGGTGTCTTTGGTTTCCCTACCATTCCTAAGAAGATGAACAAATGTGATGCATGCATACTAGGAAAAGATAGTAAGCAGCCATTTCAAGATTCAAAATTCGGAGCATGTAGAAAGTTAGAGTTGATTCAGTATGACTTATGTGATCCCATGCATGTTCCTTCTGCCAATGGTAATAGAAATTGTTTGGTCTCCCAAATGTCATATTTTCATCCTTTTTATCCTTCACTATTCCTAACACACATTCCTATTCATCACTCTATTAACCATTCCCTGTTCCATTTTCATAAATAAATATGGGTTACCATGTATTTTCCAAATTAGTTTATTTTTAAGTATTTTAAGAGAATTTATGATTAAATATTAAGAAAATTAACATATTTCCATTATATCTCAAAGTTGGGCGAGTTTTATGATGTTTTCGGGATGATTTGAAGACTTTAACAAGGTCATAAGTCACTATCTAGCCTCAAATTCGAATTTCATCTTCAAGATTTGAAGATTTGAGGAAGATTTGGGATAATTATTCAATCATATTCAAGGGAGAAGATCATGGAGATATAATATCTTATCAAAGATATTATGGAGGATTTGAGAGGATAGGTTGAGAGAAAAGTGGATTTGTAATTATGAGTTGTTTGTCTTTTAATCCAAAATATTCATGTATAAATAAGAGGGTTCTCTCCTAATTTGGGAGGAGGCCTCTTTAGTGGTGTGGAAGTAGAGAAATCATTTGTGTAAATTCTTTTTGAGAGTTAGTCATGGAGTGGATTTTGATTATTATGTAATGGAGATGATGCTTTAATGCAAATCCTTTTACTCTCTCTCGTGTTAATTTGGATTGATTTCTTATGAATTGTTAATATGGATTTTCTATGCGCTCATATTTATTTGTCATTTGTTATTTTTCATATTATCATTTTTCATTTGTCACATGCTTTCATAGATTAGTTTGCTCATTTTCTTGCTTTCTTAATTAAGTTTATTTGCAATACGATTTCATGCGCTTTCGTTAATTAGGTTCAAATTCAGTCGCATGTGTTTTCTTAGATTAGTCGTGTGTTTTTTATTTCATTCATATGTGTGTTTCATTTTCAAGCATTTGAATAGGTTAGTATAACTCTGATCCTGCATATATTTTCCTTGCACCTCTAAGTTTACGATCTGCCCATATTGATAATTTACGTCGAAATAACTATCATATATTTCCCTCGACAGAATTCTCATGACCTTTGTTGATGACTACATGTAACATCCCGGTTTTGACCCCATTTGCATTAAATGTATATGATGTATATATTGTAATTAATCATGGTGTGGAGCTAAAGGAAAAATCCCCACCATCGATTTAGCATTTTATGTTTTGGTGATTAAAATCGATGTCGATGGTATTTCATGCTAGCCAAGCACTTTATAATTTTTAACATCATGTAAATAAGCAATTTAATTAAAATACCCACAACCAGCTATGTCAATGCAATAATAATGAGATGGGGGCATGGTTTCCTAAGGATAAGGGGGGGGTATTTAACCTTGATCCATTGGGGAAAAGACAAGTGTCAAGAGGAGAACCCATCATCTGTCAACTACTTTCTTGTCTTATTGAACCAAACACTTAATTCTCCAAGGAGTTAGTTGGGCAGTTATTCCCTTGGGGCTTGGGGAATATGGGCAGGAGTCAATTCTGGTAGGGCTGTCATCCTTGACCACATGCTTTCCCAAAGGGGAGATCAATTCATCCATTACCATCACGTGAAAGGGAAGAGTTGTAGGCACTTAGGAAGTCACATTCCACTCTCACACAGGCAGTGATTGCTCACTCATGCGCAGGAAACCAATTTCCTCACGTAGAACATGTAGTTGATTTCTCCTCAGCCGTCCATCCTCCATCTTCTCATGCCCATTTTCTGCAGTCTATTTTCATTCTCCAACGGCTGGAAATCATTTTGGCAATGCCTAGCAGGTTGAGAAGATACCACGATTTTCTGAGTGGTTGTTGAGCCATTTTTCTTACCCACGTGGAGCCAAGAATGTTCTGTGAAGTCGATTTTGGTCACAGGGTTGTTATTCCCCATTCGCCATTGTCAATTTTGGCTCCCAGGATGTTTTTCATCCATGCCCAGAACTTGCAATTGTGGGGTATGTTTCTGCTACTTGGTCTGAACTAGTTGGGAGGGGAAATGGGGTCTAACTAGATTGATAAACATAGTGTGAGAAGAAACCTCACAGACATATCTAGGGGGTTGTTTTTCTTCTTTGCACACCCTGAATACCACTGGAAGGGAAGGCATAGCCTGAGGGATTGTGTAGCATAGAAGGGGATGCTTCCTTTTGTTGGGTGTGTAGATGTTTTAGAAGCCAGGCTAGATCTGGTGCAGGTGTCGATAGCTCTGTGGTTGAGCTCACTAGCTTATCATTCAGCCTTTCCAGCTCCTTTGTAGCCTGATAAACCCATCTTTGTTGGCTTGGCTGATTTTCTATTCGCTCATATTTATTTGTCATTTGTTATTTTTCATATTATCATTTTTCATTTTTCACATGCTTTCATAGATTAGTTTGCTCATTTTCTTGCTTTCTTAATTAAGTTTATTTGCAATACGATTTCATGCACTTTCGTTAACTAGGTTCAAATTTAGTCGCATGTGTTTTCTTAGATTAGTCGTGTGTTTTCGATTTCAGTCATATGTGTGTTTCATTTTCAAGCATTAGAATAGGTTAGTATAACTCTAATCCTGCATATATTTTCCTTGCACCTCTAAGTTTATGATCTGCCCACATTGATAATTTACGTCGAAATAACTATCATATATTTCACTCGACAAAAATCTCATGACCTTTGTTGATGACTACATGTAACATCCCAGTTTTGACCCCATTTGCATTAAATGTATATGATGTATATATTGTAATTAATCATGGCGCAGAGCTAAAGACAAAAGCCCCACAATCGATTTAGCATTTTATGTTTTGGTGATTAAAATCGATGTTGATGGTATTTCGTGCTAGCCAAGCACTTTATAATTTTTAACATCATGTAAATATGCAATTTAATTAAAATACCCACAACCATCTATGTCAATGCAACAATAATGAGATTGGGGCATGGTTTCCTAAGGATAAGGGGGGAGGTATATTTAACCTTAATCTATTGGGGAAAAGACAAGTGTCAAGAGGAGAACCATCATATGTCAACTACTTTCTTGTCTTATTCAACCAACTACTTAATTCTCCAAGGAGTTAGTTGGGAAGTTATTTCCTTGGGGCTTGGGGAATATGGGAAACCATCCATTCTGGTAGGGCTATCATCCTTGACCACATGCTTTCCCAAAGGGGAGCTCAATTCATCCATTACCATCACATGAAAGGGAAGAGCCGTATTCCACTCTCACATAGGCAGTGATTGATCACTCATGCACAGGAATCCAATTTCCTCATGTAGGACACATAGCTAATTTCTCCTCAGCCGTCCATCCTCCATCTTCTCATGCCCATTTTTTGCAGTCTGTTTTCATTCTCCAACGGCTGGAAATTGTTTTGGAAATGCCCAGCAGGTTGAGAAGAGACCACGATTTTTTGAGTGGTTGTTGAGTCGTTTTTCTTACCCACATGGAGCCAAGAATGTTCTATGAAGTCAATTTTTGTCAGAGGGTTGTTATTCCCCATTCACCATTGTCAATTTTGGCTCCTAGGATGTTTTTCATCCATGCCCAAAACTTGCAATTGTGGGGTGTGTTTCTGCTGCTTGGTCTGAACTAGTTGGGAGGGGAAATGGGGTATAACTAGCTTGATAAACATAGTGTGAGAAGGAACCTCATAGACATATCTAGGGGGTTTCTTTTTTCTTTGCACACCCTGAATACCACTGGAAGGGAAGGCATAGCCTGAGGGACTGTGTATCATAGAAGGGGATGCTTCCTTTTGTTGGGTGTATAGATGTTTTAGAAGCCAGGCTAGATCTGGTGCAGGTGTCGATAGCTCTATGGTTGAGCTCACTAGCTTATTAGTCAGCCTTTCCAACTCCTTTGCAGCCCAATAAACCCATCTTTGTTGGCTTGGTTGATTTTCTATGCGCTCATATTTATTTGTCATTTGTTATTTTTCATATTATCATTTTTCATTTGTCACATGCTTTCATAGATTAGTTTGCTCATTTTCTTGCTTTCTTAATTAAGTTTATTTGCAATATGATTTCATGTGCTTTCGTTAACTAGGTTCAAATTCAGTCGCATTTGTTTTCTTAGATTAGTCGCGTGTTTTTTATTTCAGTCGTATGTGTGTTTCATTTTCAAGCATTAGAATAGGTTAGTATAACTCTGATCCTACATATATTTTCCTTGCACCTCTAAGTTTACGATCTCCCCATATTGATAATTTATGTCGAAATAACTATCATATATTTCACTCGATAGAAATCTCATGACCTTTGTTGATGACTACATGTAACATCTCGGTTTGACCCCATTCGCATTAAATGTATATGATGTATATATTGTAATTAATCACGGTGCGGAGCTAAAGGCAAAATCCCCACCATCAATTTAGCATTTTATGTTTCAGCGATTAAAATCGATGTCGATGGTATTTCGTGCTAGCCAAGCACTTTATAATTTTTAACATCATGTAAATATGCAATTTAAGTAAAATACCCACAACCAGCTATCTCATTGCAACAATAATGAGATGGGGGCATGATTTCTTAAGGATAAGGGGGGGGATATTTAACCTTGATCTATTGGGGAAAATACAAGTGTCAAGAGGAAAACTCATCATCTTTCAAGTACTTTATTGTCTTATTCAAGTAACCAATCAATTCTCCAAGGAGTTAGTTGGGAAGTTATTGCCTTGGGGCTTGGGGAATATGGGCAACCGTCAATTCTGGTAGGGCTGTTAGACTTGACCACACGCTTTCCAAAAGGGGTGATCAATTCATCCATTACCCTCACGTGAAAGGAGAGAGCCGTAGATAGTCAGGAAGCCGCATTCCACTCTCACACAGGCAGCGATTACTCACTCACGCGTAGGCAACCAATTTCCTCATGCAGGGCATGCAGCTGATTTCTCCTTAGGCGTCCATCCTCCATATTCTCATGCCCATTTCTACAGTTTGTTTTCATTCTCCCACGGCTGGAAATCGTTTTGGCAATGTCCAGCAGATGGAGAAGAGACCACAATTTTCTGAGTGGCTGTTGAGTCGTTTTTCTTACCCATGTGGAGCCAAGAATGTTCTGTGAAGTTGATTTTGGTCATAGGGTTGTTATTCCCCATTCGCCATTGTCAATTTTGGCTCCCAGGATGTTTTTCATCCATGCCCAGAACTTACAATGGCGGGGTATGTTTCTACTGCTTGGTCTAAACTAGTTGGGAGGGGAAATGGGGTCTAACTAGCTTGATAAACATAGTGTGAGAAGGAACCTCACAGATATATCCAGGGGTTTTTCTTTCTTTCTTTGCACACCCTGAATACCACTCGAAGGGAAGGCATAGCCTGAGGGACTGTGTAGCATAGAAGGGGATGCTTCCTTTTTTGGGGTGTGTAGATGTTTTAGAAGCCAGGATAGATCTGGTGTAGGTGTCGATAGCTCTGTGGTTGAGCTCACTAGCTTATCAGTCAGCCTTTCTAGCTCCTTTGCAGCCCGATAAACCCAAATTTGTTGGCTTGGCTAAGTTTTTGTTGTATCCTTGGCTATGTGTGAGTTTTCTAGTGTTCCCTTATTCATTGTGGGAACCATGCCCATATCAGGGGTGGCAGTGCCGTTGAGAGATTGATGAGCACACTGGCCTATGGTTGGGTGGAATGTTGCAGCGACATAGCTGGTTGCAGGATAAGCTTCTTTCAAGATAAGTATTTCTTGTTTTTCAATCCTTGCAAATGTATCTATTTTATAAATTAGTAGGAATATGATGAATGCTTGAATGGAATGTGTTTTTCTTTCATTGTATGTTAATAATTTGTACATTTGCATATGTATCTTCTATTTCATTGCATTTTATTTTACGTTCATGGGGATAGATTGCTCGGATTGATAGTAGCATCGTTACATCCTCTCCCTGGTAGAGGGGTGGGGACGTGACACTACACCAGAATGTGTTGGCTATACCTATTAATGACAAAATATAAAGCATATCAAACGTTCAAAAAATTTCATGCAGAGATAGAAAAACAAGCACAATCTCCTGTTGCCACACTTTGTACTAACTATTAAAAAGAATACACTTCAAATTCTTTTCAAGACTATCGTCGTCAACATGAGATTGCACATCAAACTACAATTCCTTACAACCCTCAACAAAATGGTGTGGTATAAAGAATGAATAGAATAATAATGAATATGGTACGTTCAATGATGTTTTTCAAGAATGTAAAACTAATGTTTTGATGTCATGTAGTGCTATGTGCAGCCTATTTTAGAAATATAAGTCCATCTCATGCTCTTGAAAACAAGACTCCACATGAAATGTGGTATGGCCACATGCCAGTGGTGATGCATCTTAGGGTCTTTGGTTCCACCTACTATGCCTTGATGTAAAAGAATCAAAGAGAGAACAAGCTTGGTGCTCGAAGTCAAAAATACATTTTCTCGGTGTATTTAGACACCTCCAAGGCATTTCATCTTTTAATATGAGATAAACAAGAAGTTTGAGGTTTCTAGAGATGTCATTTTTATTGAAACTAATAAAAATGACAAGTTTATTGATAGAAATCTTGATCATTTGGATAAATTTTCCCATGTAAAGACATATTATGAAGTTTATAATGAAATTCCAGATCTTGAAGAAGGGATCCCTATCTTGGATCAATCTCTAGAATTTCATTTTGAATCACCAACACCTATCATGAATAATTTCCTACACTTCACCTTAATAGGAGGTTCAATTAGATGATGTGATTGAGAGGATTGAACGATTGAACCTTGAAGAAAATGAAGCACCACCATTTGATCAACCTGGGCCATCACAAAAAGTTTTGAAATGGGCCACAAAGACACTTGAAAGTGTCCATCTAGATGAATTTGGACACATGGGAACAAGAATCTCAACCAGACAAGAAGATGGAGGAGATGCATATCAATCAAGTGATGACATGGATATCTAATTTGATTGTGAATTGAATTTGTATTCTAACTTTGAAGACAAGCAAAAAGTTAGGCTTGTCGTGAAAGGATATGCATAGAAGGAAGGCATTGACTATGAAGAGATGTTCTCCCCCATATAAAAATGGATCTCCATCTGCACCTTATTGTTTTTAGCTGCACAAAATGGGTGGAAAGTCCACCAGATGGATGTAAAAAGACATTTCTTACATTGAGACTTGAAAGATAATGTATTCATGTCTCAACTAGAAGGCTTTGTTGTGAAAGGGAAAGAACAAAAAGTGTATAATCCAGTCAAGTCATTGTACGGCCTAAAACAAGCATCTTGTGCATGGTATGAAAAGCTAACTCAACATATTCTGAAGTTAAATTTCAAACACTGTAATGTTGATGACGCAACATTGTTTGTAAAGAAAGTTGTAAGATCTGTTTTGTTCCTTGTGGTGTATGTAGATGACCTTTTAATGTCGGGGAACAATAAAAGTTATATTGCATCCATAAAGGAAGATTTGAAGAAGGGATCTGAATGTCATATTTGGGACAACTTCACTACTATTTGGGTATTGAAGTGACTCAACATCCTAAGTACATATTCATCTCTGAGAAGAAGTACGTTGGAGAATTGTTGAACATATTTTGCATAATAGAATGCAATCCTCTCTCAACTATGGAACAAAAGTTGAAGGAAAATAATTTGATGATGTGACCAAGTACCAACATCTTATGGGAAGCCTTATCTACCTTACAACCACCATATTATATACTTCATATGGTGTTGGTGTCCTTTCAAGGTTCATGCACAAACCTTATGAAGTAAATTGGTCTACTACAAAAATAGTTCTAAGATACTTGAAGGGGAATCAAGAATTTGGACTCAAGTACTCTAAGGTGGATGGCTTCAAACTTATTGAGTACTTGATTTAGACTTCAATGGCGACAAAGAGACAGGAGTGTCTAGTTATTGATACACAATGAGTCTTGGATTCGCAGTTGTCTTCTGGAAATCACAAAAAAAACCAGTTACAACAAATTCAAAACACACAAGACACTTCTTTATTGATCAAAAACACTTATGCAATCAAGTTGTCGTAGAATCCCAGATTGCATGATCGAACCAAGCACATCAACATGAAGTGTCGTTTGATTCGATGCCATGTAGAGGCCAATATAATTCATCTACAACATTGTTCCATGAAAGACCAAATCAAAAACATCTTCACCATAGCACTTAGACGAGAAAAGTTTGAAAGGTTTAGAAACATGCTCGGACTTACAAACACCCTTTCAGATTAAGGGGGGGCTGAAAACCTAATCCTACCGGATTATGGTTCCACTTGTAATTATTGTAGATATTTTTATTTTCAGAAGATGGAGAGTCTATGTGAGAATTTAAAGAGCCCGTTGGAAGATGAATTCCAACAGTCACATTAGTTGTATAAATAAAGGATTCTAAATCAATAGAAATGAATACAGGAGTTATTATCTCTTATAGATACCACTTATGCGATAGATGAGGGAAAACCAAAAACCCATACCAACTCAATTGATGATGAACAAGATCTCTTATCAACATCGCTTCCCTACAACATACCTTCAAAACCTTCAAGGCATCAATATTTCTCTTGGAGTACTACCCAAAGGTATTTAAAACAATTTTTCAACCATGGGACTCAATGAATATTACTCTTTAAAACATATAAATTCCATTCAAAGGTTAATTCATTAACAAAACTACTCATAGACGTGATAAAACATCTTTTCAATTTCATTTAATGCTCGAGGTATTCATAAGTGGACATACAAACACGTGCAAATTCACAAGAATATGGAGGTCATCTTTGTATGTTTCATTAAGACATTGATACAATTCCAAATGACATACATTGGGCACTCATCCCTTAAAATCAACCACTTAAATTTCATTTAGTCTATTATCTTCCAATATTCTAATCTTATTTTGGGTTCCATCTACCACTACCACAACTCAATGATGCCAAGGGAAATGCCATGGTAGCATACAAAGGATCTATGGTCATTCTCCAGTTTTGGGCTTGTTAACCTCTATCTCTTTGTGCCTTCTACAATTTAAATTTGATTATATGTAACAATTTATCATGGCTATATACTTCCCTAATTTTTTCCTCTTAATGTTCTGCTACTTAAAATGATCCACCTTCTCCCCATGGCTCTTAATATTTGTCATTATCTTGATGGCCATCCCCAATCCATGCATCTATTGTTTTAATGATATTCCACTCTCTCTCCTTCATTAACATTTTCTAATGAAAACTTTGCATTCATTTGTAGTGCTATCAAGACCAACCTCTTACATTGGGATTAACATCACTTCCATTTTGTGCATGTGTTATGATCTAGCAAATTTCAAGAACTTTCCTTTTTCCATGCTCTGTGAACTCTCCAAAACTCCTAAACTCCAATATATTTTTACTAGGCGTCATATTCTTGCTATGTATTGTTTTCTTTTGGGCACTATTCATGTCCTATAATATCACTTATCTTCATAACAAGTTTTCTAGCGCCATGTTTTCTTATATCCCAGTCCATCACAAGCTATGAGTATGCAACTCATTCTTATTACTATTTTTTTCTCTTTTTTATTGTGCACATGATGAAAATAAATATAAACAACCATACATTCGGATTATTCTTGTGAAGTGTTTATTCAAAGGTTCTCGTCAAGGAAACCATGAGGCATGTATTTGCAGGTATAAGGGGATGAATTATCTAACCTTTTGTTTTTTAAATAAAAACATATATGTTTATTTGGTCATTCACATCAAATGCTACTAGAGGTTCCTTCTCAATATTCTTAGATGTAGTCTCATGCATGGTGTATCTCATTTTTATATTTCACTATGAATATTAATCAATAGTTTGACCATATGTAATTCCACTTTTTTTGGAACATTTGATCTTAATAAAACCATACAATTAAGTGAATCATTATGTTTATGCATTTTTTCAAAGCTTCCCCAAACTCAATATCCTTATATATCTTCAATTAAAATTAATCACCATACAATACATTACCTTCTTCTTATTCTATTTTATATCTTTATATTTTATATTATTGATGTCAATATTCCTAAAGCAATGAAAAACATTTACACGTCCAAAAAGCATCTTTGTTGGATGATGAATCTTTTGAAATCCTATAATCCCATCCATCCATTTGTAACAGAATTGTCAAAAAATTCAATTTGATGTGTCAGAAAAATCGATAATTGGTAGTGCTTATCAAACCGAAAGTGGAGTGGCAGTGGGATCTCATGGTATTGCAACTGTCCATCCTTCCAAGAATCAATTTGCATTACACGAGAGATAATTTGTAGCGCTTATCAAGCGCGAATCAATTTGCAGTTCTAATCAAACACGGGAAGTGGCTCTGGGATCCATTGCAATGGTCCATGGATACTTTTCATTGTGCCAAATGAACTCCCATTGGTATTGGCATTCCCTGGCCTCTCAGGCTGCCTACCTACATTGTGGTATGCGTCTAGTGTGGTGTCTGTATGAGTTTGGAGCTCCTATGTTATGTGTTATCTAGTCTGGTCTGTGACTGTATGTTGTTGTGTCCGTGACTATGTGTTGTTGTGTCTGTGTATATTCTCTGAGAGATGGAGGTAGAGGCAAGAATTGCATCAATAGAAAACACCTGACAGACTATGCCAGTGGAATTTCTTGGAGGCAAACCATTTTTCCTTCGATTTATTCTCCAGGATTTTCGTTGTATTTCTAATATTGATGCTCGGTGTTATGGTGGTTTCTTAATCTCATAACTATTATGCAAGATTTCTTAACCTCATAAATGAAAACTATTATGTAGGGTGGAGGGTGGTGTGGCGACATACCCTCAGGTTCTTCTCTGTACATAGAAATATCAATAGCATTTATAGGTGTTTTAAGTCATGTTCAATCACAAAATCCAGGTATATCAAAGCTAAGATACACTCTAAGACATCTGGTTATAATTTGTTCTTAATAGGATTCAAGACTAGATGTAGTCCATTGAAACCACTGAAAACTGTTCAACAGATTTCTTTAACTGGAACAGTTCAACAAATGTAGTCTAATAACTAGAACAGTTCAACAGATTTCTATAATTGGAACAGTTCAATAGATGCCATGATTTGATATTGTGACGAGTCGTCATTCACTGCAGATGTGGAGGAGGTAGATCCAGTATGTTGGTTTTAATACCTATCTAACAGGATTGTAAAAATCTATCAACTACGGATCTTGATCTTGCAGTTTGATATTAGCTAAAACTTTCATACCTAATTATGATCATGAGTAGCATTTCAGGGTAGAAAACTCCATTTGAGGGGACAAAGGATATGGCAAGCTATAATGGAAGATATTTTGGCACAGGGGAATCGGGATGAACAAAGCCAAATAGGTAGGTTGACCTAATTATATATGATGCATACATATGTATCATAATACTAAAAATGGAGTGTGATCTATCAATTGATTTGTTGCAGGTTGGCTCATCAATAGGTGGCCTTCACTGAGATGATTTTCATGATCTTCTGCCCACATTTATTCTCAGCGTTGTGATCTAAAGCTACTGAAGACAAGGACCCAGGACAGAGGATAGAGCAGAGCACAATGGACTCCACATTATAGGCACCCACTGCTTTATTTTTGTCATCTTTGTCTTCATAAAATTCACCACGTAAGACATTTAAACGTTTATGTCAATCTATTTTGAAAAGTGATACTTCTGAAATAAGTTTATTTTCTATTCATCATTGACCTTATAGATTCTAAAGAAGCATTTCTTAATCCATTTTTTTTGTAGACCGATTTGATAGATTCTCAAATTACTTAGAAAACACGGTAACCTCCTCTACATGTTCTCCTTCCTTAGCTTGATTACGAAGAATCCTCCTATAAGCCAAGTCTTGCATAAAGAGGCAACAAAGAAGTGAAGAGGCATTTGATGCAAATATAGCACAATAGATTATCGATGAATCCTATATGCTCAAAAATTTGAGCAGGACAAAAGGCAAAGAGAAAACGCTTCCATGAATCCCAGCACTATTTTTGAAGCCATGAAGGGTGCTTCTCCCCATTCATTGGAAAACCAATAGAATCTATACCTTCCCTCAATCACAAGAAAACCAATAGAATCTATAAATTTTTCTTAGCAAACCCAACAGATCTGTGACCTTACCCTCCTCATCTGGAATGCCACAAACCAGATTCCCAGATCTCAAGAACCAGCTTCCAAGCAAAAATTCCCCTTGTAGTTTCTTCTTGGCAAGTCCGGATTGAATAGAAATTTGCCTCCAAAATATCCTTGATAACATGCTCAAACTCCTACCATTTTGATTGTGATAGCCATTGAGGAAGTCTTCCTAAGTTACTGAAATATGTGGAATCACACAGTTTCCCAATGGACCACACCACGTGGGGAAGCCCTTACCCTCTTCACCTAGAATGCCACAGAAAAGACTCTAGGTAGTGCAAAATTAACACTTTCTATCTACCAATGAGGATCTATCCAAGTATATTCAGTTCAATACACTTGTCATGCCACAAATTTCTCATTTCTAGATTCAGTTATAGGCAATACTAGTTTCTATAAAGATTAACAGAAAACAATTCTACATAAATCAAACATCAATAGTTATTAGCAGGTCAAATGGTGACATTAAAAAAATCCATAACACTTCCAACACACTTGACACTGTCCTCTTGCAACTTTAAACACATCCTTAATAACGTTTGACTGATATCTGGCTTATGTGGAAATAGTTTACTCCACCATCTATTCTACAATCAAACAGTAAGCCACGATCTACCTCCATCAAATTACTACAAATATCATAATATATGAATGAGTTTCAGACTTGTTTTATAAGGGAAAACTTCACATTTAGAATCCCAACACAAATTATCAACCTGGATTACGACCAACTCTATTTTTCTTATAACAGGAGCGGTTATATTATAGTAAAAATCAGCAAGGAATTACTGAAAAGAGCACTAAAATCAATCTACCAATCCTTTGCTTCCATTGGCCAATCTCCCTATAAATAAGCTAAGGATGGATTTCAAAGCTTACAACCAAATTGACAATAAGTTCATTAAGGCCTACAGCTATAGATTTATTAGCTGACAATGTATTTAGCTCCCTAAAAATATGAAAGAACTGGACTTTCCTGAACATTTTGGCCTTGGCTCGGATTCTCTTAATCATCCTTACAGTATGTTTATTCTTATCCTTAATTCCCCTGTTCAATGCCTGAATAATTAACCTAGAGTCCCCAAAGACCATTACCTCTTCAACGCCTTTCTTCAGTAGCTGCTTAAGTCCTTGCTAGAGCCCATACGCCTCAGCCATATTATTGGATTTATGTCCAATGTTCCAGTAATATTCGATCTCGACTTTCCCACCCGGATCAATAACAACTCCACCTCCTCCTGCTCTTCTGGGATTCCCTTTGGAGGCTCCATTGAAAAATAGTTTGAAGATCTTCCTTTCTCTTAGCCAGTTCTCAAACTAGGACTTGTCCATCCTGATGTCCCAATCCTCCGATTTTTTCCCATCCATAGAATTTGCAGCCGTAAGGTTGAGACTTTGCATCTAGTCTTTTTCATTTTCAGTCAGAGTTTCTTTATTGTTTGGGATCTTTGAGATACTTACCACCTCCCCGAGTAAAACCATTGCTTTGGCAGCAAGCTTCCACGATGGTTGATTCTTACCTTGAAATATTCTTTGATTTCTTTCCTTCCAGATGATCCAGCAAATTATTTGAGGGATTTTCATCCAACATGCTTTCACTCCTTTCTTTTCGTTCAGATCTCCCTGATAAAGGTTGTCCCAATTGATAAAACATTCATGAATATGAACAGGTAAATACCTTCCATTGCCCCAACGCTTCAGCACCTCCATCTAGACAGTGGTAGCATAAGGGCAATTTAAAAATAAGTGATTTATAGTTTCAGCAGCATCTGCGCAGAGAGGGTAGCGAAAGGGCCCAACGATCCCCCTCTTCTCTAAATTCTCACCGGTTAGAATTTTTCCATGCATTAGCGTCCAATTGAAAATATCAATTTTTGGGATTGTCCTGTTATTCCACAATTTATTCCATATTTCAGGGTTGCCTGGCACGTTGTAATTAGCAGAGAATTTTTGGAATCCTTCAGTCATTGAATATCTACAGGAGAGCGTCCCCCAACCACGTTTGTCAGATTATGACCAACTCTGTTATGCAGACAGATAAATACTATTCTTTTCCACTATCTGGAAAGCACAATCTTAATAATACAATATGAGATCCTCTCTATCAGCGCATTACTAACAGCTTGAAGATTGATTCGTGGGTTTGGAATCTCACACAGAGATTCTACCCAGCCAACATTTTCAAAAACCACCAAGAGATCAATTCTATCTTTGTCTATGTCCTGGAAATTGCATATTTACCCTCACTCGTAGACATGCTACCTAAGCCTTCCAGTACTCGATGTTGCTATCCATTTCATGCAATTCAATTGATTCAACTTTGATTGAAACTACGTGAATGAAATCTATCAGTCAGCCACCATAATGTTAAGCTATCTCTGGTGATTGAAACCGAAATAACAATATACTGATTACCAGAGAGCTATACACATAATTCATCAATCCCATTCACATTGCACTCAAAATAAACGTAAATATATGAATTCACTATTATTCCTTCAATTAACCTCTCAAGCTTGACTTACTAGATCAACTTTGTACATAGGACGTTGGCCACACATTTGGTCTCTATTGTTTTCTCAAGGAACCATCTGTTCTGAGCCTCCTTCTTTAATCTCTTCAAACTGTTCAAGCTTATACCAGCCTCCAAGCTGTGCAAGCTATCAAAAGTTATGCGAGCTATTCCCCCTAGGATACCTTACCAATGAATTATACTGGGCTTAAATACAAAATGGAATTGGTTTCAGATCCACAATTCAAGGTTACAAATCCAATTTGAATTTGTTCTACATTTGTGACTCAGCTGCTACGTGCTGCTAACATTTGTCAACAAACTCTTTCCTTACTCCTAAGATCCTAGAAATTCTTAACAGTTCAAACAAACTTTAACTATTACATTGAGAAGGATCGAGTCCTTTTTCTCATTTAATTAATCATCTATTTTAACAAAAACAAAAGTTTCAAGTGAGACTCTAAGTCTATTCTAGAATGTTCCACTTGACTTTATGAAATCACAAGTGACTTCATCCTTTGAGCCTATCGTCCTGCATTACTAGGATTCTAAAAATTCTCTTATGAAATTAGATAAAATTTCGAAGTGTGATGAAACTCTCTAATAAAATCATGAAAGCACTCTGCATAATACTTGGAGAAGAGCATTTCCCAGACGTGGAAATAAAAATGTTATGGTGAGATTGATTTGATGATGATAAGGTTAAAGGGTATCATTTGAATCCACAAGTGAGAGAAATTGGAAATAAATTTCATGGTTACCAATTTTCATATTAGAATCCTCATATTCCTCCCTAGATCCTATGCACTAAACCAATTTCATGTTCCTTGTTAAGATCATATCGTGGGTTGAGTGATGCCTTTAAAATCTTTTCCTTGGCTGCTCTAGGATCCCTTACTAAACTCCGACTCCTGAGACACTATTCCCCAACCATGTTTGACCAACTTTTGGCCCCAAGATTCCACAATCTTGGTGTACATGTATCATGATTTATAGACTAATATATGCACATTTTCAACAAAAGACATGTAACAAATGCGATTCTAGATCTTTTCTCTCAACTTTAGACGACTACTACTTCCCCGGTGTCATTATGATTATATTCTTCATCACTTCCTCCAATGTGCCATGTTCCTTTACCCACAGGTTAGCAAACTTTTCATCTTCAGGTATCATATGCGACATGTATTTGGTTCAGGTAGATTCTCATCTCCCACCATGCATTGATCTTGTCATCATTCCATGTTTTGTCTCACATGTTTCCTCAAGGATGTATCTGTGCAGCTAAAGAGTTTCTACCTGTTCAAAGCCTCTGTATGGGGAATAACACAATGTGTATTGTTCTATCACTTTGTTGCAGTCTTACCTTGTAAGTAAAAACAATACCCAATTTTGTACTTCCCCACTTCTCTGGTTCAGGTTGGGGTGCACATTCAAGAATTAATGAGCACAAATGGGTCCATAGGACAATGCAAAGTCCAGCAGTGGAGCTAAATGGGTCCATAGGAAAATGCAAAGCCTAGCAGTGGAGCCAACATCTGTTAGATTGCATTTCTATAAGTAAAAGAAGAACAAATGCAAATGGAACTGGAAAATTAGACCTTCCCTAGAGTAACTTGGGGCTTCATCCATCTGCCTCGTGATTTCCAAGGCCCTTGAGAGCAATTCAGCAGGGCTCATATAAACTATGATGATAATGTATTCCTCTTACCCCACATGCCAATTCCATCATCAGACTGAAAAATATTTTGACACCCTTGGAGAAAACCTATACTTGAATCAAATGAAAAACCTTCCTCATAAATTTATGAGTCGCGTCATTTTTTTGTTTGGCCTTTGGCACATCCATTTTTTTTCCAAGGCGCAATGTTCATTTATACCTTCTTCTTTTGTTCCTTATGATCTCTCCATTTCCTCTATAGAATGCAGTTTTACCATCAGAACCACTAGTTGAAACTAAAAAAGCTAACCATTGAAGTACCTAACACCAACTTGTTCTTCATTTTTATATGTATTCTGTCTTATTGAAATGATTTTATTTTAAATTATGGAATTTACCCAAACAGAGTCTGTCTGATAATAGTCTGATGGTAGGACAACTGATTTTATTCTAAAATTTTGAAATTATACAAACAGATTCATAATAGGAATTTAGCCCACAAACGCTTGACCATTTCTTCCTCCAATTTGACTTTCTGCTTACCCTTGTTAGGAAAAGTGGCACAGACCAGATTCCAAGATTCTGAACCAACCCTTAAGCTAGGGTTACCATTGGAGTGATGCCCACCTTTAATAATCTGGGAGGCATAGTTTCGAAAGATATGAACCCAATGATTCATGCCTTCACTGGTCAAGCTAGTTGTTCTGGGAAGAGGAATAGAAACCTAAGATGGTTGTTCTTCTAATGCCAATAGGGAAGTGAAGTTACCTCCTTCGTGAATAGATAAGACAAGAGTATAATCCCTCTGATAAACTAATGAAAACTGAATTTCATGTGAACCGCTGATAAATGAAAACTGAATGCCACTGGGAAACAATAGTTCTGGCTACTGCAGCAAAGCAACCAAAGCCCTGCTTTATTATCCTTAGCCAGCCTGTTAGATAAGAAGATTGGGGCATGCACTGTTACGAGCGATCTAACATACTATAGAGGGTAGTTTTATTTCAAATTTCAATAGTTCATATGGCTATTCCCATTTCCAGTGCATTTCAAATACAAAACCCCACATCTGGAATCATAAAGCTGCTATGAGCTCGAGCCCACCTTACCAAATACCGAAGCGGCAGACTTATATACTACACACTAGCTCCTGATTTTAGGGCCTAGTACTCCACTAACGGGGCATCGTAGATAATAAATAGGATCTGACTAAATGTTAATGGCATCTTGGTTGGTTTCAGAGATAGTGCTTCCCTCTTTCATTTCTTATTAAAATAATACTACTATTTTTTATTATGTCTATAAGAGACTTTCCCTCTCACCCAGTTCCATTCTTGTTTCTGAATAAATGTTGTTTTGTCGCTGAAATATGTAAACTTTCGAAGTTTTGAAACTCTCTAGTATAGCAAACGGGTTGAGATCTCTCACATCTAGTAGGTTGCTTCTCTCTGTTTTCTTTCAAATGTTTCAACTTCATTTTCTTTCAAAATGTCTTGCACATAAAAACAAGTGAAACAATTTCTTTGTGACCGTACGCCTCCAAATGGAACTGGTCACCCATCCTCAGTAGCACGAACTTTCGAATTACTTATGTGGATGGGTCATTCAGCTACTCAAGAGAGCTTATTTATCCTACTCTACTAATCTGGTAAATGGCATCAAATGCCATATAGGTTGTACCATCTTTAGAATTTTCCAGGCAGTTGCATCTTTTCTCCGTCCAGGTTGCTAAGGTAGAAAGAATTTTCTCCAATGTGGTGTTCAATCTTGTAAGGTATCTGGAACTGGGAAAAGGGAGGGGATATTAAACTGGATCCGTCCTTGGGGACTTTGCCACAGGCAGATCTGTAGCTGGTACGACTACAACTCCTTTATTCCCTTGCTCACAGGAGTGACAGATTGGTCTTAGTCCAGCCATAAATTTAGTCATGTCTATGCAAATCCATACTAAGAGGCATTTGTGTGACAATAACAAGGAAGGCTTGTGCAGTTTCCTTTGAATCTATTTACATTCAAGGCCAGAATCAATTAAAAAGCCTAACTCCCCATTAACCCATCTAAAAATATGCAATTCTTAGTGCTAAATTCTCGTGAGACCGGCTATTGTTGTTATACCGAAGTAGGTCATAGACACTACCCATATGAGATTCTATCTGTTTTTTTTACATTAGCTTAAGATATTGGAAATGAGAAGTGAACATGTTTTTTCACAATGCCCGCCTGTTATCATTGACTTACCGATCTCGTTGAGTTTCCTTGCTGGTTGAACGGTTATATGTACAATAGGAACTGTAGAATCTCTACAGTAGGTATCCAATGATACCTAAAACATGAGGTTAACATGATCTAAAACATCCGAACGTAGGTATCCGAATGATAGCTTTGAATTTTACAGTACCGCGCTTTCCAATCTTATAAAACTTATTATATTTTTACACGTCAATGGATTATTGTTATATAATAATATTTTTATCACTTAATGTGTTGAGCTCGATTTGCTTATTTTGTTAATTTAAAAACAACACCTCCTCTGAATTACAGGGTTGAGTGCACGAGTTGTTGGCCGGGTTTGATATTACGTTTTTTCGGATTTTTACAGGGTGAGAAATTATTTTACTCTTTAAAGGTTTGTATGGCTTGTAAGACTAAGGTGGTGACGGTATTTTCATTGATTATGTTGTGTTTAACATTTTGGCTGACCCAAGCTTGAGAGAGATGTTTATTCATCTAGTGGCCTAGTTTAATCACCTCTTATTTTTTTCAACTCTCGAAGAATAAGAAAATATTGCAGACTTCGAAAGGAGTAGGAGAGTAGCTTGATCCTCTGCAGAATTCATACTAGCTTTGGGTCAGAGATTTGGGTTGGGACAATCATTGCTTGAATGATTAGCCTGGAATCTCTGAAAATCAGTGCTTTATTTACCTTTAGAGTCTGAATTTGCTTCAATCCTGGCAGTGATCCATAGGATTCTTCCTGATTGTTTGTACCGAAGTCGATGCTCCAAGAGCAGGTGATTTCCTTGTGTTCCTCAGGGTTGGTGATTACCCCTCCCCCTCCTGCCGCCCCTGGGTTTCCTTTCGACGCTCCATCAAAAAACAATTTGAAGAGTCTCCTCTCCTTCCTCCAGATGTCAAACTAAGTCAAATCTATCCTTAACTCTCAGATTTCATGCTACCAAATGACTAGGTTTGGGATGGCTTCAGAGAGTATGAAGGATTATAACCAGTTTGATTCTTCCAGGTTTAAAGGGATCTTGTTTTTGGGTAGTCCTTTGTGCAATTCCTTTAAAAATGTGTTGGTTCCTTTCCAACCATATTTTCTAGATTCTAAATTTGGGAAGAGTCAACCAATTGAAATTGAGTCGAGGTTTTTGTTGGAGAGGACCCAGGAAAACAAGGTCCCGGGAGCTAAAGAGCAAGAGGATGGAATTGGGAAGGTCTATGATTGCAAACCATGGGGTTGTTATCCAGTCCCATATTTCCAACGCGAAGGGGCAATTTAAGAACAAATGCATTGCGGTTTCTTTGCTTTCTCAGCATAGGGGATATTGGAAAGGACCGACGAAGCCTCGTTTTTCTAGATTATCGCCTATGAGGACACTCCCGTGAGCCAGGGTCCAGACAAACATATCACGGACATTTGGAATAGTAGAGAAGAGATGGTATCCTTGAGCTGCAGTGTACAAGCCTGACATTACTCCCCAACATATTTTTATCTTTTGAGACTTTTGATAATGATGTTGAGCCTTGCAGAAGGGAGACAAACGTGACTTTTTCCTCTAATAGGTGGAGTGGTCAGTTAGGTATATTCCATTTCTACTAGGAGTAAGGGTGAACGGGGCTCCAAGAAAAAATGCCCCAGAGATTTTCTAGGCCTTGGCCTTCCATCCAATTTCACAAGTTCTGAAGTCTTGGTGCTGCAAATAAGGAGGGGTTCCCCATGATGGGGTCCTTCCAAATATTGATATGCTTCCCATTTCCTAGAATCCAATTAATTCGGCTCTAAAATTTGGGAGAGATTTGTTGCATCAGGAGAAGATAGGAGAGCCTTTCCTGACCTTGGATTCGTTATCCATACAACGTAGATGGGAACCTGAGAAGTACTTTATTCTGAGGAATTTACTACTCTAGGAGTTCTTATCTACAATTATGTTCCAAAGGAGCTTGGATCCCAATGCCAAATTTTGGTATTTTAAGTCCCATATCTAAAGCCCTCCCTCCTAAGTGGACCTTTTTAACTTTTTCCAACAGACGAGAGAAAACTTTTTCCCCTCGCCACTTTTCCCACCTTGCCAAAGGAAATTATGGAGCAGGTTGTCGAACAAAGACAGGATTTTAGTGGGGGCTAACATGAGGGAGCATTGATTAATATGAAGGCTGCATAGAACTAATTTGATGAGAGTCACTTTTCCTTCCAAGTTGAGCCAGACGGCCCTCCATGTGAGGGATTCTCTTCTTGAATTTTTCCACCAACTGACTCTAGGCATTTCATTTTGGGGAGACTCTAAAGATAGGAACACCAAGGTACTTAAAAATGAATCTCAAAGGGTGGTCCCCTCGATCCCAAGGATTCGAGATATATCAATCATTTCTCTTGGGTTGATGTTCCAACTATAGATCTGACTTTTCCTTTAATTTAGGAAGTTTCCTGAGACCTTGTAGTAAGAGTCAAGCATTGCTTTAAACCTCCTAGTTGAATTAGTACTTGTGCCTCCCATAAGGATGGTGTCATCAATGAATTGGGCATGGTTTATGTTCTTAACTCCTTGGACCGTTCTTACACCTATGAGTTCCTGGTCTTGCCTTGCTCAATCTAACTGAAATCTTAGCACTACTACTTGAATCAACGTGTATAGGAGAGGGGCATCCTTGGCACAGACCTCTATAGGTTTTGAAAACACCCGCCACTCGTCCATTGATGAGTGGAGCTATCCAAGGTTCACTGATGTAGGATTTAACCCACCGGATGAAGGTAGGGTTGAAACCAAATTTCCTCATGACATGGAGAAGAAAGGCATGCCTAAATCTGTCAAATGCGTTAACTATATCAATTTTTACCACCATACCTTGTACATGATTTTGAAGACATGAATGGATTGCCTCCTAAACTAGAATGATGTTGTCCCATATTTTTCGTCCTTCAATGAATCCTCCTTGTTTTACTGGAATGATTTTACGGAGAATTCATTTTATCCGAGTGGCCATTATTTTGGTGATGATTTTGTAACCAATATTGCATAAAGAAATGGGTCAAAATCTGTCAAAGGTGGTCGCGTCTTTTTCCTTTGGATTGAGGGCTAGGAAGGTAGAGTTGGTACTCCCTCCGATATTGTTACAATTTTGTGATTTCAGCACCATTTTGAAAAGGTATTTGTGGATGATGTCCCAGCAAGAGGTTATAAAACTTGTGCTAAAACTGTCTAGGCCTGGAGCTTTATCCTCCTCCATATCCTCTACCACTGCCTTTAGTTCTTCCAACATTATGGGTTTTCACAGGTTGATATTATTTGTTCGTTATAATAAGGTGGGAACTAGATCCAGTCAGAAATCTCTTGGGGATAAGTTGTACAATCCTTAGTATCGATGGAGCTAAAATGTATGGTTGCCTCTTCTTTAATTTTGCCAAACCTTTTGATCACGTGTCCTTGATCCTGAATCTCTTGGACTTCTTTGAATTGTTTCCTGGCTTCGGCATGATTTTGGAAATAAGTTGTATTTCGATCTCCCACTTTGAGCCATAAGCTTTGAGATTTTTGCCTCCATAATTTTTCTTCTTGACAACAGGTTGAGTACAAGGACTGATGAAGGGATACTTCTTTTTCAAGCATCTCTTTGGTAATAGGAGCAAATTCTAGAATCTCTTGATGGTCTTCCAGCTGGTTTTGGGCATCCTGCCTTTGTTGAGCTGGGGTGGGAATGGATTTGACCTAGCTTTTGAGGGCCTTTTTAACTCTGCAGAGCTTTTCCTCCCATATGTAAAATGTCGAGCCGGTAACCAGGTATGACCACGCATTATTGACTACTTCCAAGAAATCCTTTTGGGAGGTCCAAAGAGAGCTGAAGTGGAAGGGGATAGGACCCAGGTTTGATTCCTTTTTATATCTCTAAGAATATTGGCTTATGATCTGAACCTCCAAAATTTAGGATTCTAGATTAAGGGTTCAGTCCTAGAAACAAGAAGGATTCCTGGACTAGGAATCTATCTAGTATGGCGGCTATATGCCTCGGGCCTATCCTTTTATTGGTCCAAGTGTATTTTCCATTGGAGGGGCCTATATCTGCCAACTCCAAGTACAAAATAAGCTCATCAACTTGTTCTTGGATGGGGTCACTGATAGTAGTACCTCCCCTTTTTTTTCCAGATTGATTCAATATGACATTTATATCACCTGTTAAGATGATGTTGTCCATGATAATACTATTACTAACTTCTTGAAGGTGAGTCCAACAATCTTTTTTTCCCGACAAAAGAAAAAGAACATACAAATTAAAGAGACATACCTAAATTCTTATTTCTTTTTGAAGAAGACCTGTAAAGATACAATGAGTACAGGTCTGGATTTTGACTAATTCATACAACGAACCATCCCAAAGGGTACCCAAACCTCCAGATGCTCCTTTAGAGCTAACTGCGATGCCTTTTCCTTTTTTTCTAGAAATATGAATTGAAATGGAGGAAAGTCCTTTCCTCCATTTTGGTCTCCTAGATTAGTAGCAGATCAGGATGATAAATTCTTAGCAAGTCTTTCATTTCTTCTTCTTCGCTTCTGCTACCCAATCCCCTACAATTCTAGGAGAGAACCTTCATTACTTACCTTTGGCAGAAGGCGGGGCCCTTTTTGGGGGTGGCCCTAATTGCCTAGAGTTTCGAGAGTTCCTTAGGAGCCTTCCAATGTTTTGATGGGATCCTTGTATATTGTCCTTGTAGGTAGCCTGCTCCCATTGTTCTTTGGCCAATTTTCTTCTGCGAGTAGATTTCTTCTTGCCTGACTGCGACTTCTCTAGTTCCCCTTCCTCTTCTTCTTCTAATTTGGATTCAATGACTTCCTTTGTCTAAGTTCCAGTTTCCTCTGGTTCAGAGGTTGCCTCTCGCTGACCTGCCATGAGAGGTTCTGAACCATCTATTGAGGCTTCATGAGCTTCATTCTCCTTGGGGCCTTGAATAAGACTAAAGCTGTTATCATTGGCCTTAAAGGGGGCTTGCTCAGATGACTTGTTTGGAGGGGGGTTGGAGCTTTTTTTATAGTATCTGGATTTTTGGCCTTTCTGTGAGGCCCTTGCCTAGATTTAGGATTAGTTTTATACTTGTTAGCGGCTTGCCATCCTTCATCCTTTTCCTTTTCTAGTTGAGCTTCTTGGTTTTTCGGGCAATTTCTATGGAAGTGGCCATATTCATGGAAAACTCTATAAGTGAGATCAGGCTCCAACTGTTATTTTGATTGCTTCAAGCAGACCGGCTTCTAGATCTACCTCTATGCATATCTCTTTGTGATATTTAATCAAAGAGTGTCATTTTTCATTTCTAGGACCTACCAGTTTAGATATTCTTTGTTGAGTTTTTGCAAGCTTAAAGTGTGTTCAGATTTTTAATTGTTACCATTTTAAAAGACCACATTTTTGTACTATTTTATTGTTTTTATCTATATCCACTTACACATTAATCGTTTTTCTCCTTCCAACAACCTCCACTATAGTTATCATTAAATTGTCTTTAACATTTATAAGTTGTTTTAATCCCTTTGACCTTTGAGTTATAAAATATGTTTACAAAATGATCTAAACATTCCCTCACTAATTTGAGACTCTTGAAACCATCCTTCAACCTATTCAGTACATTCAAATCTCTCTCTCTCTCTCTCTCTCTCTCTCTCTCTCATACAGAGAATATGAACACAATTTTTGTATTAATTTTTGCCATGCCCATATCTCAATGTTCTTAATTCTATTAAAAAATCATAGTAAGCATTATAATTATCCAATTCCGTAAAGTATGTACCTTTTTTACTCACTTGGTTTGTATTATTATCCACGGTTCAATATTTGCATTTTTCAATTATCTATTATCACCTAAATGGTATTTTGTGTTTTCTTAGGTTGTTGCAAGTGTAACGAGTGGTTATGTTTCTTTTGGTTTTAGTTAAGGCACAAGGTCCAACATTGATTTTCCTTATGGACGAGAGTTTCTCTTCAACCACATTCAGGTGTGAGGATTATTTTAATTGTTAAATTATCCGAGTCACTTATTTAAATGATGAATTTAAATTATTTATGCAATTTTTGTTACATTAAGTATGGATTTTCACTAAAATTTGAAAGATATTATTTTTGCAGAGGACAAAAGGAAGATACATGCATGGACATGACATACGAAGTAGATCTACATGGTCATTATAGAAGACAAGAAATGATTGTAACATTTATTTATTTATTATGTAATTACTCTAAAAAATATCATAATAAAACAATATTATTTTCTTTGAAGGGGCTAAAAATCCCCTTCTCAATGCCCTTAAGAATGAACCATGGTCATTCTTAAGGGTTTGTGCACTCTCTTTTCTCCACTTAATTTTTTTTCTTTTTTCTTTTTTCAATATTCTGTGTTTGTGTATTCATTATACTTTGATGATTGATGATGATGATATTGTTTGTTGTTTTTATGACATGCGTGTGTTTGTGTATTCATTATATTTTAATAATTGATGAATTTGATAATGATGATATATTTGTGTTTGTGTATTCATGATATTTTGTACTTTGTTTGTGATTGTGAATGATGATATTTTGATGATGATGATATGTTTGTGACTATGCTATGATGACAATGATGATGATGTGTTTGTTGTTTGATGACATGTTTGTGTTTGTATTCATGCTATTTTGGACACTCTTTCTAATTGATAATCATTATGATGTGTTTGTTGTTTGATGGCATGTTTGTGTTTATGTATTTATGGCATTTCATACTTTGTTTGTGATAGATAATGATAATGATGTGTTTGTTGTTTGATGACATGTTTGTGTTTGTTTATTCATGATATTTTGCACTACATTTGTGATTGATAATGATGATGATGAGTTTGTGTATTCACGTGATTTTGTACTTTGTGTGATTGATAATTATGATGATGTGTTTGTTGTTTGATGACATGTTTGTGTTTGTGTATTCATGATATTTTGTTCTTGGATTGTGATTGT
>LPNX010000981.1:56081-162283 GCA_001517045.1 Pseudotsuga menziesii | reverse complement strand
CTATCCCCTGTTCTGAACACCTGGCCTGTCTATGTACTTTTTTAAACGGCTCCCTTTTATCATAGAGGGGAAAAGCTCGCCATTTAACTTGGCTAACTGAACTGCGCCCCCATCAGTAAATTTCTGTACTACATACGGTCCTTTCCAATGTGTTTTAAACTTTTCGGGGAACTTCATGAATCTGATGTCATAAAGGAGCACAAGATCACCCTGTTGAAAATGTTTCCTCTTGATGTGCCTGTCGTGCCACGCTTTTTCTCGAGCTTTCTGCACCTATTGCTGGAAGCCTGCGACAAGTCTATCCTCCTCAATTTGTAATATCTGCTTCAGCCTTTCTGTGATTATGGCAGGGTCATCCATCTTGGTGAAAGCAGAGATCCGGAGGCTGGGAACAATATATTCCATGGGCATGACAGCTTCTTGTCCATAAACTAGTCGAAAGGGTGTATGGCCAGTCAATTTCTTGCAAGTAGTTCTGTAAGCCCATAGTACCGCTGGAATTCGAAGATCCCAATCATTCCTGTTAGCGTTACAGACCTTTGTCAAGGCCTGCTCAAGGATTTTGTTAAAAGCTTCGACAGTCCCATTTGCTTGTGGGTGATATGCGGTACTCTTTTGATGATAAACTTGAAATTCTTCGGTCAATACTTCAATAGTCTTGTTCAAGAAATGCGACCCTTGATCACTCATAAGAACTTTGGGACACCCAAATCTGGATAAGATGTTGTCGAAGATAAACTTCGCAGCAGTAGCAGCGCTGCAGGTCTTGACGGGTTGAGCCTCGGCCCAACGGGTAAGATAATCAGTTGCTGTAATGATATATCGAGCACCTAAATTTTTCGCAGGTGGGTTAATGGGACCAACAAAGTCAATGGCCCATTTGTCAAAGGCCTGTAATGTTATTTGTGGAACTAGGGGCATTTCATCCCTCCTAGATGGTTTACCTGTCCTCTGACAGATGTCGCAGATGTGGCAGTATTCTCTTGCGTCTTTGTGAAGTGTGGGCCACCATAAGCCAGCTGTCAAGATCTTCTGTGCTGTTGCTTTTCCTGCATAGTGACCTCCTGCTGCGCCAGAGTGTGCTTCTGCCAATATTAGAGGTTTTTCGTGTTCCAAGACACACCTGCGTAATATCTCATCTGGTCCCATCTTATTCAGATGTCCTGCTATTAAAGTGAAGTCCGCGGCTCGGATCACCAGCTGCTTCTTCTGTTGTGTGGTCATTTCTGCGGGGGTAATACCTGTAGACAAATACTGAGCAATATCCTGGAAATAGTCATCAACTATCTGTATAGCAAATAATTGTGCATCGGGGAGGCCTTCGTCTATATTGGTAGGTTCCTCGCCTGACTCGAGCCTCGACAAGTGGTCAGGTCCTAGGTTAAGTCGTCCAGGCTTAACAATGATCTAAAAATCATATTCTTGAAATAGAATTAACCATCTGCATATTCGTCCTCCTAGCACAGGTTTGTTGACTAAGTACTTCAGAGCAGAATGGTCAGTAAACATCTTAAAATGAGAACCTAGAAGATAATGCCGAAATTTTTGTAATGCATATACCATAGCAAGACCTTCACGTTCTGTCGTAGTATAATTTTTCTCCGCCGTAGACAACTTCCTGCTGGGAAAAGAGATAGGGTGATCAATATTACCTGCACCTGGCTGAGCGAGCACAGTACCCAAAGCAATAGAGGAGGCATCGACATGCACATGAAATTCCTTGTTCCAATCAGGGAATACAAGGATAGGGGCGGTGACCATTTTTTCTTTCAGAATGTCAAGGCTTGCTTGTAATTCTGGAGTCCATTCAAACTTGACATCTTTCTTTAGTTTCCTCTCCATTGGGGTGGTAATCTTGGCATATCCTTGGATAAATTTCCTATAGTAACCAGTGTGACCAAGCGTTGTTCGAAGTTATTTGACTGATTTTGGTGGTGGCAGGTTTACAATAATAGCGATCTTCGCAGGGTCCATCATCAATCCCTGCTTGCATAACACATGACCAAGTAGAATGCCAAAAGGCGCACAGAAAATGCATTTTTTTAAATTCAAGGAGATTTGGTGCTGTCTGCATTTATCCAACATAAGTCTCAAACTAGTGATATGGTCTTTTACGAGCCCAAAAATAGTCCAGTCATCAAAATAAACTTCAAAAAATTTATGTATGTATTCCTTAAAAGCGGAAATGACTACTCGGGAAAATATGGCAGGTGCATTCTTCAACCCGAAGGGCATAACGGTATACTGGAAGGAAACCATTTCGGTAGCGAAGGTTGTCTTGTGTCGGTCTTCTGGAGCAATTCGGATCTGATGGTAGCCCGAAAAACCATCGGTAAAAGATTATATTTCTTGGCCTCCGACATTGTCGAGCACTTCATCTGTAAAGGGAGTGGGGAAAGGGTCGTGCAGACAGGAATCATTGAGTTTCCTTAGATCGACACAGATTCGGATTTCACCCTTAGTCTTCTTCTCCTGGACGACCATAGGGCTGACCCACTCAGATTCTTCAACAGGTTCAATTATTCCAGCAGCAAGCATCTTTTCCAATTCTAGCTTAACCTTTTCCTTGTATTTTGGATTCAATCTATAGGGGCGCTGCTTCACCGGCTTGGCATCAGGCTTCAGGGGGATCTTCATTACCCCTATATCTCCCAAGATACCTTTCATTTCAGAGAATTTTTTCGGAAACAGATCTTGGTATTCCTGGAGTAGTTGAGTTACCTTGCTTACCATCTCGTCGTCCCAATAGTCGCCAATGGTAGCGAGCTTAGGCTGAGCGTCGGATCCAATTTTAAATGTGCGCGTCTTCAAGGGTTGTGTCACTTCGGGAACTTCGACTGCCGGTCCATGCACATCACAATATCCTTCTGAATCTGGGATAGCAAGACAGCGCAGATCCCCTTCTTCATCGACTGTGAAATTATAACATTCGACTGCGAAGGCTTCTTGTGTGGCCCAATCAGGATGATTTTCAGTCACTTCTTGATCATTAAATACCTTAGTATGGATGACCCTGATAGCTGCATATAGCGATGGAAAGACATCATTAGTAGAAAAAGTATTGACGAAGCTATGAACAAGACAATCCCAACTTACAGTATCTCGGCGAAGTTCAGCCTCCTCGTACCAGTTCTTTGCCAATGGTCCCAGCGTGTGAACAAATCTATGTAGCCAATCATCCTGAGGGACATACTTCCATGCCTCATAGCAGTTACTGAGATGGTCCTGGGGGCAAGTTTTTCCATCAAACTTACTTCGTACTGTGGCCAACTGATCCGAGAACCGTAGGCGAAGGAGCTTCTGACATACTTCCCAGGTAGGGATCTGCTTCTTATGGATCATCCACCATCTGACTGCGGTAGCTCTGAATGTTGACTCTAGGGATTCCATGATTTGTAGAGCAGGTATCTGAGCTGAGATGTGTGCGATAAATGATGCCGGATCTCTCGAACCATCATACACAGGTATATGTCGGGTCTGTGAGTCGACCCATCTGAGAGACTTGGTAAAGCAGGCATTGCTGCCCCGATGGAGCTCAGACAATCGGTGTTGCCAATTTTCGAGTTCCTCTTCAGGGTCCGTCATACAGGAGCTACCAGACTCCCATCCTGCGGCCGGGGAATCCGCGTTACCTTCATCCTGCGCCGTGATAGGAGATACAGGTTTCACATCAGCCTGATTGTCATGGTGGATTGGCTCAGTATACCGTTCCCCTTGTGAAGGATCCAGGGGAAAGATGACCCTGAAGTCTTTCCCTTCGAAGACCATCTGTCTCGTTTTGAGGTTGATTACTGCGGCATTTTCCATTGCCCATTTAATTCCTAACAGGGCCGGGTAAGGGTTGCTGTCATCAATGATCTCAATTACTTCGAAGTCCGCGAAGGTACTAACTCCGTCAATATCTATTTGGAGATCCAGGAATCTTCCTAAGGGTACAATCTTTTGCTGGTTGGCCAGCCTCAACTGTATAGGAGACCAGGAAAGGGTAGGTTTCCCCATTTGTTCCCAGGTTTGTTTGGTTAGAACATTGACATCGGATCCCAAGTCCAGAATAACATCGGTCATATCATATGCCCCGATCTGAGCATTCAATCGCATTTCCCTGCCGGTCCTGCTGACTCGATGAACAGTTTTGTCCTGAGCACCAGTTTGCAAAGATTCACAGGTAGTAAGGATGTTCTGCAGCTCATTCAGAGCAGATTGATTTCTTAAAAGTTTGAGGCAGCTGTGCAGAAAGGTAGATAGTATACTTTCTTTATCCATCGATGTGTCGTAGGGTGGTGAATGAAGCTGCACAGGGACACTGGGTAGACTAGGGCCAGCAAAATATTTCTTGGCCACCATGAATGTCTCTTTTTCTCTGAGGATATCAAATGCAGGACTTTTTCAGGGGCCTTACGAATTAGAGCTTCGACAGGGCGGTTTGGCGTTTCCTGGATATGTGTCGTGAGTCCACTGCGTGTAACGACATTAATGGTCGCCACAGGGCGGGGCTCTACAGAAATCATCTGAAGGCTCTGAGTAGGGATAGTCTGTCGTGCCTGAATTTTAGCGATCAGCTGAGGGCACTGTTCAATCACATGATCGATGGCGCGGCAATACCGACACGTCGTAGTTGGGTTCCGACAGTCGCGAGCCAAATGCCCGACTTGGTTACAATTATAACACACAATTTGGTTTCAGCCTCGCCCAGCCATGCCTCCACGACCTCCAGAGGTACCTCGGCCAGAGGCACCCCCCTGGTAGCCATAATTGTCATTATGTGGGCCTTCCGTGTGCACCCTGTAGGCATCATAGGTGCGGCACTCCTCTTCATTATGACCGATAGATTTTCAAAATTTACAGTAGGGGTTCTTAGGTCCTTGCGCATACCTTTGCAGCAAATAACAGTTCTCAGGTCGATGTTGGCCTGTCATTCTGCAAAGCTCACAATAGAGAACCTGTGGCGGAAAGGGGTTCGGCGCGCCGGTCTGCAGGTACTTGGCTATCAGAGGGCATCGTTCCGTGTCATGTCCTTCAGTCCGACATTGCGTACACCAACCCGCTTCACAGTCAGACTTTCCCTTTTTCATCTCGCGGAGTTCCAGGGCCATTGCAGCTAACTGCGCTTGGATTTGAGCAATCCCAGAGTCATCTCCGACAGGGGCGGTCTCTAGTTTCATTGCGATTTCTAGAGCCTCTTGCTGGTCAGCAACTTTCTGTTGCATGAGTGGAGTTCGGATATGTGGTAATAATGCGGAAATAAACCATTCCTTGTGCTATGCAGGACTAATGGTAAAACTGACTTGGTCCAGTAGAACTTTGAATCTCTGATCAAAGTCCCAGACCGATTCGCCGCGCCGCTATTGAATCTCTTTGAGTTCAGTGATGCTCTGCGACTCCGATTTAGGTTTCTTAAATTCTTTGATTATGGCCGCCTTGATTTCACCTAAAGTAGGGTTCTAGGTGCTAGAAAATTTCATGAACCAAGTCAGAGCCCTGTCCCGAAAAGATGTAATGAGCTGCGTGGCGCACACATCCGGATCGGTAATTTTTTTCGCGGTCCATACCGCGTCGCAGAGAAACCAGAACTGTTCTGGGTCTTCGGAGCCCGTACCTTTAAAGATGGGGAGTTTAATGTCATCAACGAGGTGGGCCATGGAGTTTCGGGCGGTTTTGGGAAGGGGACTGGTGGTGGAAGGGGGGGGATTTGCACGGGCAGATTGGCCTGTGGCCGGAATACTCGAACCTGGTTGACTCTCAGACTGCGGCGGAATGTCAGGGGTAGCGGGGCGGCGTTGCGGGGTAGCCGGCAGGTTTTCAACCACAGGGTTGTGTGCGGAGTCCGACTCTTTAGGGTTTACAGGGGTGGACGTGGTAACCTGGCTTAAGGAAGAGGGGCTAAAATTCCGCCTATACCTTTTCCCGTTTCGCAGCAACCCGCGTTGCTCGTCCGAGAGAGTGGCACATGCAAACATATGTTAGTACGACTAAACTAATAATCGGATTTAAACAGCAATATACCCATTTTGGCCAATAGTATCTTAATTCTTAAGCCTAATAAATTCAAAAACTTACCATGGAGATCTCTGAAAGACTGCCGTTCAGCGTCACTGAAAGAAGTGCTTGTATCAATGGCAAACTCGTTGTAAAAAGTCACTTGCGCTTTGACACGGGTTCGTATTTTCTTGCTGCGCGAATTGCAAATAGGTCTCAGCGAACCGATCACTGATGTCCTTCACCGAGGGCCTCCAGAACATAGCCCTTGTGGTACAAGGTAAACCCCTCGTGAGCAGGTACTGAGTTCAACCGGCAACGGAACCAATTTTTCTGGGCACATGGGCAGACCCGGGTTTAACGCTTATACGTCGCACCAACAAAAGACCCACTGTGTTGGCCCTTTCGGCAACAACCTGCGTGCAGGTTGCAGTCTCACCCGAAATAGCAATGGGGTGCCGCAGAATCAGGTTTCTGCATGCAGAGAGGGGTATTACTGTACCTTAGCCTTTCTAAACAATTATTAATCAACTTCTTGTTAACTTATCATTCATTCACATATAAATTCACAGCATAATAAACAAACCAAACTTGCATAATCCACTACGGGGATTTCACAGCGAAGCTTAGTATTAGCAGAGATCTTATATTATCAGATATATTCAATTTAATGCATGAAAATGACAGAAACAGAAACAACACAACAAAACCACAACACCAAATATAACGTGGTTCACCCCCAGTGTAGGGGCTACGTCCACAAACTGCGTTTTATTCCTCTTTCCTCAAAACCACAGTTTATCTGCGCACTCAGCTGCAGATTCCTTCAGCTCTTAACAGCCGCGCACACAGCAGCAGGCTTCTGCGCACACAGCTGCAGATCTTTCTTTCTTCCTTACAAAACCCTCTGCGCACACAGCTGCAGAGGTCGTCCACGCACACAGCTGGGACTTGTCCTTTCCTTACAAAAACCAACCTTACTTCACCTTATCTTTCTTTACATCAAAAATACTAACCTATCCATTTTAGATAAGCGCTTATTTATACTGCGCAGTTTTACAAAACCATGGTCTTAAACCATGGGCACCCACAAACCCTAAACCCTGAATTTAAACCATGGGTTTATTACAAAAAGGGAGGGTTTTGACTTACCCTGACACCCCTAAGACTATTTTGACCCATAGCTCCGCTTACAAATTTCCTAACTAACCGCGGAGTTACCCAATATGGAGTATGCGCCCCAACAGCTGCAGATCCTTCCAGTCCTCAAAAAGCCGCGCACACAGTAGCAGGCCCCTGCGCACACAGCTGCAGGTTTTTCCTTACAATCTTCTTTACAAAACCCTCTGTGCACATAGCTGCAGAGGTCGTCCACGCACACAACTGGGACTTAACCTTTTTCCACAAAACCAATCTTAGCTTCACCTTAGTCTTTATTTCATCATAAAAACCTAACCTATCTTCTTTACTCAACCGCTTATTTATACTGCGCATTTTTACAAAACCATGGTCTTAAACCATGGGCACCCAAAACCCTAAACCCTGGATTTCAACCAAGAGTTTATTACAAGAAAGAGTTTTAACTTAACCCTGACACCCCTAAGACTATTTTGAGTCCATACTCACGGATTTATCCCTCTTAAGGGTCATTAGGGTGCGCGTACCAACATATTTACAATAGACAGGTCCTCATCAATGGGAGTCTGACTCATCAATTCCTCCATGATCTTTTTTTCATCGTTTTGGTCCTTTTTCAGTAGGGAGATTTACGATATCAGCTCACTCCGTTATGTTTCCCATTTGTCTTTTTCCTCTTGTAATTTGACAACACTTCCTTTATGTTCCATCATCTCCTGGTGGATCTTGTCCTTCTCTTCTTATAATGCTAATAATTTGGATGATTGAACATGTTATGTGCTTACGATCTTCAACCTTTTCTTCAAAACCTGGAGGGTGTTGTCCTTTTCTTCCAACAGTCTTTTGATTTCTTGGGTGTTATCTCTTTCACTTCCTGAACTTATGACGTCTGCTTGCAACTTTTTGATTTGAATGGAATTGGATTTATTTTCAACTTTCTCATGTTTTAACTGAACTTCTAACTTGTCTACCAAAATTTGCAACTTATTAACTTTCATCATGGCATGCAATAAATCGGAATAAATAATGTCACATGTTTTCTTATGTAACTGTATTTTTTCTGGCACACTAATCTTGTCTAATCGTACTTCTATTTCTGACATCTTCTTGTCATTTACCATGGCCAATTTAAAAGTATTTCTTTCTATGTCCCTGGTAGAAATCAAGGAAGTTTTTGGACTATTTAAACTCTTCACCCGCGGGAGTAGATTCCTTGTCTCTTCTAGGGACTATTTTCATTTCTCCATATAAATGGCCATTAGCTCTTCTTTGGACTTGAAAATTGGGCTTGATTATGAATTATCTAAATATTTAAAAGAAAACTGTTACACATGTGCAGATTTTGTAGGGACCAAAACAACTCTTTTTAGATCATCTGCAATAACTTCACTTAAAGCTTTATCATCTTGAAACAACCTATCTTTTTTATGTGAATCATCTTCATCCACTTCCATGCTTGCAATTTCAGAAAGACTCCTCTTAACCAAAATATTAGGACCCTCTGTCACTTGAGATACTGCAACTGGTATAACACTTGCACTTTCATCAGATCTTGGAATTTCCATAAAATGAGACAAATTGGCTGTCTCGCTCAGGCCTTCAATAACTTGGTGGTCAAATGGCTTGTTTTTGTTTGCCTGCTTTCTCAGGGAAATTGTATGATGGGGATCATAATTTACCCTTGGCTCTTTTTGAAATTCCATGCTTCCCAACAATTTTTCTATAAATACCAGGGCACCTTTATTTTTGAAAATAAAAGAACCAACTTTGAGGGGGAACTTGATATTTGAAGATTTCTTAAAGGCCCCAAAATGTTCTTCCTTTGAATGCAACCTTTGTCTCATAAACTCTAATGCAAAAATTCTGGGAGTAAGGAAAGCAGGTAACCTATAAGGCTCCCCAGTAAATCCATATATCCTCAAAACAGTGGAATCCTTAGACAGAAACCAATCTCCGAATAGATCCTCAGGTGAGGGCTGCATCATGCATTTCATCTCTTCTAATACCCGGGGTAACACTTCATCAAATAACATCTTGTATATTTTTTACATGATTGAATTTGCAAATTCAAACATGTTAATTTGCTTGGGCAAATCTAAAGAGAAGATGGTACTTAAAAACTGTAATTCGGTGACGTTTGAACATAGCAACATGTTCAACAAATAAGTTTGAAACTTGAAGAATCTGACCTTTGGGAATTCACTCAATTGAAGATGTATCACTTCTTCCAAGTATTCATCCAGAATGAATACATGAACTGACTGAGACTCAGAACTCAATGAACTTATTTTTTACAGAAAACCCAGGATGACTTCATTTACATGACAATCATCATCTAGACCCAAGACTTGATAGACTAAGGACACCACTAATTGAACTTCATCTCTAAAAATACAAACACGGTATGGTAGGAAAAGACCATCTAATGACTGACCATACTTAAGAATATTTGACAAGAATTTTCAACGGACCTTGGTTTCACAATTTTTATACACTTCGGCTAAAATGGACTCATTTACATGTTCACGACTCTCAGGGTAGTTATCGGGCAAGTTCAGGTTTTCACAGATGACTTTGGCGTCAATCTTACACAGTATCCTAGATGTAGACTGACTGACAATAATTCTCTGAGAAGAAGAATAATTAACTATGGACCATTTAGTGAACTTAGGAAAATGCAGGGTCTGCTCGACAGCAAAATTATATAAAAATGATTTACAGGCATTTAAGATATCATTACCCTGTGAATTGTATTGCCATAACCTCTCTTTGCTAACTGATACAATTCCTATGGACAAGAAAGGGTCACACACTCCTCTGTCCCTATCAACCAGATAGTCTTCTCTATCATCCAAAATATGACTAAACCCTTGCAAATCCTTTCCTTGGTCCATAATTCAGTCGATAATGGTAATTAGATGGATGAATTTCGGGCGTTTGAGCCTTACCTATTACTATGGCTACGTGTGTTCGAAATTGATTGTTAGAGGTTGACGAGCATGCAGGTCCTTTTCATTTGTTCGGTGCCAATAAAATAATCCTTGAGCAATTCAACTTTGTTTATATAGGACCCCACTCCAGAGGCCCCCCTTCGGCGGTTTCCACCAAACCGCTTTTGCCTCCGGAATGCATCACAATCGACCACATGTACCATGGTTTCCATTCTGCTACCACCTTTTATCTCCAACCACCACACAATTTCCTGCTCCGGATCCATCAACGATCATCGATGTAATTCACCTTTATTTCCCAGCCATCGAATCAAGCGACACATACCCAATTCCGTCGGGCGTCCTCGTTTTATCAAACGTGCAAATCTACATGGCGGAGTCCACAGCGACCATAGATTTCATCGAAATGGATCAGTGACCGTTGATATTCACATATCATCGAACACTCTGCATGTATTTATCCCTCTTGCATCTTCACGAAGAGGACACATTATAGGCCGCCGATCTCCATTTTTTCACTCTGCACCGTTGAATTCTGTGACAATTCATCGCTTACTCGCCCTTTGTTCATACTTTATACCATAATATTAACCAAAGTTTGACAATCAACCGTTATTTCCTCTTTACCATGGTTCCTTCGAGCCTCTGCTAGATAGGGTTGTTAACAGGGCACAAGGGTAGGTTCCTACTTGTAGAAAACAGGAAAAAATGAAATGGAAATAGCATAAACAAAGCAACGAATTAAACTAAGCTAATCTAAACAGTAATAAGCAAATGGAAACTACTGTAAACTAGATCTAAGAGCTAATAATAGAAAAGAAAGAGGGAAATGAAGTCCTTGTGAACCCCTCTACAGAAAACGGGTTAGGGTTTCACCTCCTTGAAACCTGCAAGCAACCTAAGCTACTACAATGAAAAACCTACAAACAATGTCAACAATAGAACCTGCAAATAAAAATAACAGTTAGAAAGCAAAAACAATTAGACAAACATGAAAAGAAATGTTATACCTCACTTGGGTGGAAATGGGAAACCATGCCCTAGCTCATGGGAGCACCTCTCTCTTGGTTGGGAAGCAATGGCTTGATGGGATGGAGATGGATGAGAGGGAATGTGGGTGGTTTGAGAGGAAAAGGTCTCAAAGCATCCATGGGCAACATAACAAAATGTAAGTGAGGAGTGTTTTGAGAGTGACCCCCCACCCTCCTTTTATAGTTTCTCCAAGGGATTTTAGGGTTTTAAGCCCTTGTTCAGGGTTTTAGCCCCTTATACCCTAACTTTAGCACCTTTTTTTAGGGATTTAGCTCCTAGGGGATTATTTTGGGCTCCTTTTTTGGGTTTTTAGCCCTTTTCTTCATCCTTGGGCTCTTTTGGAGGTGTGGGTGTCAAATGGAAGGTCTTATGGAGTGAAATGGGGGTTGTGAGATGGGGTCCTTGGGTGGTGTAGGCCATTGAGATCTATGTGGGGGATTTTTGGGTTAACAAATTTCCCCCTAATGTGTGAGGGCAGGAGCTCAACGTATGGTCAATGGACATCATAGGATTCGCTATGTAGGGGTGGTGCTTCTGACGCCGGGGCATGGTGGCTTTTGGTTTTTGTATTAATTTGGTTCCCATCAATGGGTGAGATACAATAAATATGTGACATGTATACAAACAAGGTGGGCATTCCCTTGCTCATGACAATTTCAAAAGAATCATTTGATCTATGCTCTATAATACAAGAGCCGATCATATACAACTGATGTTACAATGATGGTTTCCTCCATGTGAGGCTGAATACAACACTGATCTGGTACATTGGACCCATGGAATTCTCATGAAATGCTATATCTTCATCACTGATGGTCTATTGGATCTAGAACAATACATATCTGTATGGACTCGCTGATTGAGAGTCAGAGTCTCTGTGGTACAAGTATGTTGTATCAATCATAAAGGTATATCGAAGTACTACTGGGGCTTCTGAACACTGTCTCCAATGCAACCCGGAAATCACAAGGGACATAAATTGTTTATGTCCCTTGAGTGGACTCACCAATGTGCTAGAGTCAGGTGACATCTAGGGCCTTTGACCAAGTACTGTGCGGAACCAACCCTGTATGAATATCAATGGTGCAATGATGGAGTTGAAGTCAAGCACGTGAGAAACAACCATCCCAAGAGGCACTAAGGACTCCTCTCAAGTGGTCCAAGGAGCTCATCAATGATGTAAATGAAACAAAGGTATAGGGACCTCTAGGTCTATCCTATGGAATATGTGTGTTGGTGTCGACAAAGGGAGACCTGCCCCTAGTTAAGGCAATGATGTTTCCTTGACTATGAGCGCGAGGGATAACTGAAAGGTGTGAAGAAATTTGCGAACTGACTCACTAAATTGGGGGGGAGGGGAGGGAAGGGAAAAAAAACTAAACAAGGGCAGGGGGGAGTGGGAGACTCAAACTTCCTTTGTTTAGAGTATGATAGCAAGGTCGACCAGGAAACAAATGAAACTAACTCAAAGGGATGGGATCATAGCTATAATACCGGGAATGTCGCTGCAGATGGGAAATACATGGAGGAGGTGGACACTTTTGATACTGATGGGTTCCGAGGAAGACACATTGAAGAGTACTCTAAACAAAGGAGACCCAATGTGGGGATGCTGCCAAACTATTTTATGTGGGGTGGTGTCTAGGGACACTGTTGTGGTACGATCTCGTGGATTTTTGGCAAGCCCGAGAAGGTAAGTGCTCGATGGTGATTTTAATTTTAGTGAGTCCAAAAGCACGAAGAAGACTCCAGTGGGGGCTATTTTTCATTGGTAGTCTCCTGTGTCTGAAAAGGGATAAAAGTATACATATGAGAGCTTGCCCATCCTAGAGGGGATGAGAGACTTCTTTACTATTGGTAGTCCAATCAGGCTAGAAAAGGCTAAACCTATATTGATTGGATGATCATTCAAATACTTTTACAAGCATGAACGAAACCAAGTTTGCTCAGCAATCTTTTCGTGTTGAGAGGGCTGGAAAGAGCTTAACAACAACTGATGGTGAGCTTTTTCATAAAGTGTGGCCCCTCTGCCCGAGAAAGCATAAAAGTATGCAGAGGGGTATGGTCTTATCTTGAGTGTGCCAAGGAGTTCCTTTTCATGAGATGTTCTACATGGTCCACAAGAGGAGGTAAAAAAGATGATGTAGATGCCCTTTCCTATAATTTAGCGAGTGGGAAAGGAAGCAGCTGCACTCGGCGATATTTTCATTGTTTTAAGGAGTAAAAAAAGAGCTTAAATGAAACTCCAGTGCGGTCAACCGACTGCGGTGGCATGATCAGTGCCCCATGTCAGGACGGTGGACAGAGGTCCAAATGTCATCCATGTAGTATGGATGGAGCAGAAGGCTCTCAAACATACCAATACATGCATGGGATAGATAGCGGCAGAGGCCTGCGAGACGGTGTGGAAAAGACACACAAACCAAGGTGGCTATCGAACAGAGGTTAGGAGAGCATGTGTGTGTGTTGCGGTCGATGAACTTGACTAAATGTGATGTGAGTGCAAGTCCAGGGGCACTTATATTCCAAATACATGCAAGAAAAGAAATTGTTTTGTGGATAATGGTCCAGAGGTCCGCGTAAGGTGCGGTAAAAAGAAAAGACAATCTATGTGTTAAAAATACAAAATAAAAGGTAACATTACATTCCTTAATGGGTAGCAGCCCGAGGACACTTCTATGTCAAGTACATGGAAGAAAAACAAAGGGTTTTGTGGACGATGGTCCAAATGTCCACATGAGGTGCAGTGAAAAAGACAAAAAATAAAAGTATGGTACAATCCTTAATGGGTGGCGGCCCGACAGCTTGCATGAGTAGTGGTCAAGAAGTGTGATTTGAGTACCGGTCTGTAGACAATTGCATCGTCATGTCATGGCTCATAAATAAAGATGGCTAGTGGGAAATGGTCCTAAAATTGACTTGTTAAACATGAGATGATGGTCTCATAATGAAATGAAAATTTGATCCCAGAGGTGTGAGAGGTGTCTCAAACAGGTTCCAAGTGACTTTTGACTAGCAGGTGATGGTGCTGCCTTTGATTTTTGCTAAAAAACAATGAAAAAAAAGAAAAAGAAAATGAAGTGACTCATTGGTGATGTTAAGCGTAAAATTTCTTGAGGTAGAGCCCATTGTGGGGGTTCTCCAAGAGTTGTCCATCAGAGTCAATGAGGGTGTATGCCCCTTTTCCAAGGCAATGGTGGATGACGTATGGGCCATACCACATTGATTCGAACTTGACTTTGCCCAATTTATCGTTGGGTTGGTCATAGACTAGAACCATATCACCTTCGCTGAAGGTGTGAGGGTGGACATGGGAGTCATATTGGATCTTTGATCATGTTTTTTCTGCTTCAATGGCTTGGAGGGCAGCTCGACAGTCTTCTTGGTTTGCTCGAGTTGGAGGAGCCTTTCTTCTAAAGGTGAAGTATCAGGAAGGAGTTCCACCGTGAGGCGAAGAGATGGGATTTGTCACTCTATAGAGAGAACTGATTCAATTCCATGTACTAGGCAGAAATGGGTGAAACCTATTGCAGTTTTTGTGGATGTGTGATAATCCCATAGGGTAGAGAATAGCATGTGATGCCAGTTGGTTTTGTGATTTCCTACCATCCATTGGAGCATTATTTTGATGATTTTGTTGACGGCTTCAACTTGGCCATTGCCTTGGGGATAGTAGGATGATGAGTACTAGTGTTCAAACTTCAACATGGTTGATAATTCAGCCCATATGATGTCTTGGAAGTGTGCCCCATGATCTGAGACTAATTGTTTTGGGACACCAAACTGTGTAATAACATGGTTGAAGAAGAAATGTGGCATGGTTTCAGCTTTGCAATTGAATGTGGGCATGGCTTCGGCCCACTTGGTGAAGTAATTGACTGCCACAATGATGTATTTGTGACCGTTAGTCGAAACGGGGTTGATTGTCAGGAAGTCAATTGCCCATTTGCAAAAGGTCCTGACTATGACTATGGGGTGTAATGGTGCAGGGGGTGTTCTTGTCTTTGGGGCAAAAAGATGACAACTACGGCAATGTTTTACTACCTCTATGCAATCAGCAAAGATGGAGGGCCAAAAATAGCCGACGTGTAGAATATTTTGGGCGGTTCCTAGGCCTGAAAGGTGACCACCATAGGCTCCACTATGACTATCATTGAGGATGGTCTTGGCCTCGTCACGGGTGAGGCAATGATGTAGGATGGTATCAATGCCTTGATGATACAGAACATCTCCAATCAGCAAGTGGTGAATGGCTTGATGTCAGATGCGTCGCCTATCCTCATGGTTGAAGTGCACTGGGAACTTTTGCATTCATAAATAGAGAAGGATGTCCCCATACCATGGGTCATCTGTAGATATGATGAATACGAAATCATCAGGGAGATCATCCTTGGGGGGTGATGATGCAGTTAATGGGGGGAGGTCAATGATGAGTGTGGCTAGTGTGAGTGCCTTTGTGCTTTTTAGAGACACAAACTCGAGGTCGAACTCTTGGAGGATGACTACCCACTTGGCTTCTCAACCTTGTAGAAGGCAGCAGCTTAAGAGCTACTGCATTGGGTTTGAATCAGCCACTACACAAGTACGGTTTCCAATGATATAGTGGCGCAATTTTTGAGCTGAGAAGACGATGGCGAGGACTAATTTCTCCTCGGGTGAATATTGTAATGGGGGTCCTGTTAGCTTCTGACTGATGTAGTAAATCATGTGCTCATGGTGAGCATCGTCTTCTTGGACCAGGACTCCAAGAATGGCATTTTCTGAGGCCGACACATAAAGGATGAAATCTCAAGTGAAATCTAGTGGTGAGAGTAATGGTGCAGAAGCCAGGGCTTGTTTGAGTGCCTCGAATGATTCTTGTGCTTGCTAATCCCAAACAAAGGGGATTTTTGTGTGGAGTAGGTGAATGAATCCATAGGATTTTGATGCATACTCTAGAACAAAGCAGTGAATGAGTTTGGCCTTGCCTTGTAGGCTTTGTAGTTGGTGCCAAGTTCTTGGGGAAGGAAGATCAAAGATGGCCTCAAATTTGAGGGGATCTACCGTTATCCCTTTGTGGGAGATGATAAATCAAAGTAAACAGCCTACTGGGACACAGAAAACGCACTTGAGGGGGTTCAGGTGGATGTTGTACTTGCAGCAACGTAAAAAGACTTGCCGCAAGTTGTCTATATGTTGTACTTGTTTTCGTGATTGAGCGGTGAGATCGTCCAAATAGACCAAGATGATGTGACTTAAATCATGGAAACAATATGTCATGGTGTACTGGAAAGTGGCTCTTACATTTTTTAGGGAAAAAGGCATGACTCGGTAGGTGAATGTGCCCCATGGGGTTGTGAATGCTATCTTGTAATGGTCTTCTTTCCATATTTGTATTTGGTTGTAGGCGGAAAATCGGTCCATGAAGGAGAAGGCCTCATGTCCGACGCATGCATCGATGAACAGGGTGGGGAAGTTGTCTTTGGGACATGCCCCATTAAGATCATGGAAGTCTGTGCAAACATGAATGGTACCCTATTTTTTATTCACGGGAATAGGATTAGAAACCCAAGTTGTGTATGCAATGGGATAAATGAAGCCGGCTATCCGCATCTTCTCTATCTCATCTTTCACCGCAGTCACTTTGGATGGATGGATGGGTCATTGCTTCTGGTGGACAGGTGCCACATCAGGCCATGTGTTGATGTGTTGTTCCACAATGGATGGATCTAAGCTGAGCATTTTAGTGTATGACCAGGCGAAGATGTTGTGGAATTCTTGGAAGAGAGCAGTGTAGGCATCAACCTCTTCCAGGGAGCAAGATGCCCCCAGCATGATTTCCTCAACGATCTCAGAGTTGGTTGAGATGTTGATTTTAATTGTTAGTGAAATGTTCACCATGTTCCCTTCTTTAAAGGCATCAGGTGTTGGGATTGGGTTTTTGAACCAGTCAACCTTCCCATGGATGAATTATTTGGTGTCCATGGAAAACTGGTCAGATTGCGACACAAGCCCTTCCGGGAAGAAGAATGAGCGATGGTGCATGTCATCCCATGGGTATTCTGGGCTGGTCAGAGCTTCAATTATCTCCTCATTGTTGTTTAAGGAATGAAGTGAAAGCTCTGATGGACCGTCGGTGGAGATGAGTGGGTCAGTGGAACTGGACATGATGTAGATGGACATGGTGTCTAAAGAAGGTGGTGGTGGGTGAAATTCTTTGATCAAGGTGATATTAGACTCAAGGGAATGGTGACGGAGGTCAGCAAGAGCCATTAAAAATTTAGGCAGGTCTTGGAAATGGTGGGAGTATGTTCGTACAAGCCGCAAAGGGTGCAAGCATGGTTTGTCCTCAATGCCTTGTTATTAACTAGTGGCGCGGTTGGGAGTTCAACCACAGGAATGTTTTAATTCGTATCCATGGCATCCAGATGCACATGGATCAGTGTAATTTCAGGGAAATCCTAAGTTGGATGTCCCTATTGTTCGTAGAGGGCACAAGGTAGGACTTATCGTGGTTCTGCGGTGGTTTTGGTGTTCTTTACCCTAGCCCTTTTGGGTTGGGGCGGTGCAGGTGCGAGTGTGGCGGTTGGATTATGCAGGCCAGGTGGGGGGTGAGACTCAATCGCAATAGGCTGCATAGGTGTTAACATGACCTGGGGCATTGCTGGTTGAGCTAGTGGATCAAGATACCACACCGGGATCCCCAATGTAAAGTTGCGTAGGCTTAAGGTGGCCATGAACGGATTGCTCATGACACTAGGTGGGGGAAAGAGGAAGGGAATTGTATGGACCGGAGATGAGCCCACATAACTCCTAGCTGTTTGCATGTGGGGGTGAGGTTGTGGTTACAGCTGTGCATGGTGCTGTGGCTGCGGATGATGTTGCAGTTGCAGATGATGTTGTGGTTGTGGTTGGGGCTGCGGCTGCGGTTGTTGTTTAGGCGCAGCGATGCTTGATGAGACCATGCACAAGTTCATAGTTTGCTTTTGTGTCGATGGTGGTGACACCAATGAGAAAGGAGCCATCATGGTGGGATTGGTAAACAACCTAGGGCCCACATTCAACGATGGGGAGGCTGGTGTGTTTTCAACCATAGTGTTGGTTGCAGGGATGACGTTAGTGTGTGCAGTCGCCCCTTGCGGCTCAGTGGTGGTGATGGTAGGGATAACGTTGGAAGGCACTATTAACCCTCACGGATCATGGTAGGCGATCTGGTCAATCGTCACAATATTCCCTTCATGGGGGAACATCATGAGGTAGAAGACAGTTGATGCAACGACTCGCATGGCATACACATAACTCCTCCCAAGGAGGAGTTTGTAGTCCAGTTGAGCATTGAAGACCTTGAAGCCGATGAGGACTATCTTCCTGGCTAACGTGAAGGGGACATGGGGGAGGATTCCTTGGGCTTTAGTGGGATGTCCATCATAATCCCACAGAGTCATGGACGACGATTGCAGAATCGGTGATTCAAGCTTCTGCCAAACCAAGGTATAGATGATGCACATGGATGCCCCCTCATCCACTATGCATCGGTGCACAACCAGGTTCCGGATGGACACTAGGATTTGGAACGCAATAGTGGAGGGCATGCATGGCTCTCCGTTATCTATGTCAAATGTGATTAACTTGGATTCGGAGGGGTCTACTGCACCTAGAGCAGCCAGTAAGGCTCTACGCTGTGTTGGGCACATTTTAAGTACCTCAAGAGTGGACATGGCAGTTGGTGTTTGGGCCAAATCATCCACAATGCTATAGTTGAATGCATCTCTAGCTGTGGCATTATTGGCAATTATGCGTATGGGGGGGCACGGGAATGGGGGAAACTAGAGAGGTAGGTTTTTTTTCTTAGATGTGGATGCTGCTAATGGGTCGGTAGGTTCGGTGGTGGTACCGTACTGATTTCATCTAGTATGTAAGTTGACCTCTTCATTGGTCATGGCTAGTAGGTGGTGAACACCTGTTTTGGCCGTGGGAAGTGCCCCTAGAGCGTTGGGATTGGCCTGGGGAGGGGGAGCGGTTGCCACCAACCCTTGGACTAGTAGTGGGTTTTGAAGAACCATGGGAGGAGGTGCTTATGGTGCCTGGTTGGGTTGGGATTTATTGGGAGCATTGGTGGCCTGTTGGGCCTCATTTTGAATGGCCTGCTTAGCGCAAGCCATGAGGGGACACTCAAATGTGTAATGCCCATAAACATCACAGAGTGTACAAGGTTGGTTTGTGCATAATGGAGAATTGCATCTTGGTGCATTCTGTCGTGGGAGGGTTTGGGATGGCTGATTAGCCACGAAATTATTTGGAGGATTCGGTTGCTGACCACCTCCCTACAGTTGGTTATTTCCTTGGTTGTGGGGCTGGTTGTTTCTAGCTTGCCTTTGTTGATTGTTGGGGGCAAGCTGGCTGTGATGGTTTTTTTGTGTGAACACTTGTCCCAACGGAGTGGGTGGAGCAGGGGTGGGGGATTGAACTTGTTGCACTAGTGGTGCATAGTATATTTGTGAGGGTGGTGGTGCCACAAATGTGGGAATTTTCCCCATATACTATTGTGTTGGCCAAGCCATGGCCTGAGCCTGCTGCTGTGGCGCAGGTTGTGCATAAGAGGTTGTTGCTCCAGACTAGGACATCATTCTAGCATAGTCTGGAGCTTGGTTTTGGTAAGCAACATTAGCAATGTTGCTTGGTTGCAGTGCAACAGAAGGTGGTGTCAGTTGAGGCACTGGTTGTTGGGAGACTGACCCTATAATGCCGTCTGCAGTGTGGGATGCCCCCGGTGCATCGCAGTAGGAGGTACTCGGATGGGGAGCGTCTGGAATGATAGTGTACAAGTATCCAGACTGAGAGTAGATCAAGTCAAATTGTTGGGCCTTCAGTATGGCCTCTTCTTCATATTGGGGACGTTCAGATGCGATGTCCTTTGCAATGGGTGGGACCAAAGTCTTAAGGAACCAATCCAAGAAGATCCTATTGTGTAGTCTGATTTTGCATAAGCTATGGCGTCACTGCCACTCATGGATATGGTCAGTTATGTGAGTGGCGGTGCTTTGGTGACAGGATAATAGGATCTCCACCCCCTCGTCATATCTAACAAGGAGTTGAAAATACTGTAGGAACATGAAGGCTAGGGATTTGAATTCGGGGTACTTGGCTTATGGCAACTCAATGTACCATTTGGTCGTAGCACCTGTAAGGGTGCGTTGGAATAGCCTCAGCTTGATGGATTCGTCTACGATGTTGTTGGATGAGCACCATAGATGGAATGTCATTATGTGATTTTGGGGACATTCCTCAGCTTTGCCTTCAAACTTTGGGATGTATGATGGTAGCTTAGTTGGCATGGGTGGCCAGAAAACTTGGTGATAGAAGGGGTCATTCATTAATCTAGCCATGTCAGGCAAGTTCAAATGAGCCATGAAGGGTAGATTTGATCCCAATTTGATGTGGGATGGGGCTGCAATGGGGGTGGGGTTTGCAGGTGCATAATGCATCTACATGGCTGGGGGTGCTTATGGTGGCACCATTGCGGATGGGACAATGCCCCCAAGTGCTATGTGGGGGGTGGTATGGGTTTTAGGAGCATTGCCTCCATATATGATAGTAGGGGCAATGTGGGTGGATGGTGCACTGCCCCCGTATGTGGTCAGAGGGGCAGTGTATGTGGAGGGGCCACTGCCCCCATGTGTTACCACTGGTCCAGCTTGGCTGGTCATTATGGGTGGTGGCAATTGGCTAATGACATTCTACATGACTTTTCTTGGACTACTTGCCAAGTTGTGGGTGACAGTTTGTGATGTGGACTTGTGTCCACTTGCTAAGGTTAGGCCAGAAAATGAATCCGGGTTTGCACTAGCCATAGGGATTGACGGTGTGGTGTGGAGGTCTGGTTCAGACTGATATGGGTCTGAATCATAATCATAGGATATGTGGCCCTCTGACGATGTGGGATATCAGTGAGAGTGGCTTCGATGGTGCCGATCAAGTGTTCCAAATGGTGGTAGTTCACCTCTTAGGCGTGAGGAAGATCGTGGAGGATCAATTGTGTTTGCTTTTGTGTATGAAATTGGTGGGTATGATATTTGGACCCCGGTTTCAATGGCTTCCTATTGGCTAAAGGTGGTCTCTCAGCCACCAAGACTACCAGAAGACAGCGCTTAGCTTGTTCCTCACCCGTGCTTTTACTCAATCGGAAGGGGTCATTGCCTATTTCGCTTGGAAATTCCTCTCAGTGGCCAGCTACTTTGGGTTCCTATGGTACTCCTCACAATGAGTTTATGGGAAAAGCCCAAGTACTTTCCATAGTTGAATTATTCAGGGACTTATGTCCTAAAAGACGGCATAATTGAATGAACTTAGTGTAAATATGGTAAATTTTAAGTCTTACTCAGCGTCATGAACTGAGTTGGGTTAATTATTTGGTAAGGTGTGTTGGTTTGCATGTTTGTTCTGATATTTGGTTGTTGCAATGTGGTTTATGAATTCATGGTAGAGTTCGTATCATGGTTTTGTATGAAAACATAAATAGAAATTTGTAAGCAAGTATAGTGATTAACCCTGGATTGCTGGCTTAACTAAATGCCTACCTCTCAATGATATTCTTCTTCAAACCAAGAGAAGGTGCTGGGATCTCAACACAATGGGACTAAGCCCATTCGTAGATCCTCAGGTCACCTCCCGGATGCTAGTTTGGTAAAAAAGGAGGACACTTAGCGCTGTGAGAAGCCCTCCTTCTCTACCCTCTCTACCTTCTAGGTCACCCGATTTTAGTGGTTTGGGAAAAATACCATGGAGTGCCTAGATCTATACGAGCTTACCCTTCGTCGTATCCCAGAATATCCGATATGGTGATGACTGGGTAGAGGAGGAAGGGGGCAGCAAGATCATTATTTTTAAGTTACTTTTAGTTCGAATAGTTCATTTTATTAAGCCTTAATGATTGATTTAAGATTTACACATTGTTCTTGGATTGATTTGTAGAAAATAAAAATTGGAACTGAAAAAGACCTACAATGGTGGACAGAGGCAGCTGGGATGCACTAATAGTCCTCTAAAACTTGAAATTACTATCAATTAAACTTAAATTCAACTTCTATGTGACAGGCCGCACATTTCTGACCAAATCTAGCAAGGGAGCCGTAAGATTTTTTTAGAAATGAGTGAGGGGGTCATACAGAATGTGAAAACAGCCGCAACCTGAGATTTTGGGCTGAAGTCATGCCTATCTAGGGATTAAGTGTGCCCTAGGTTCACCTGTTTGCTCATCAAGAGCACCCCAGTCTCACCTTTTCCCCTGATAAGAGTGCCCTACTCTGAAAAGGGGTTTTTTGGTGATACAGGGTCAGATCTAGCCGACAGTAACTGGTACTGGGGTTAGTCTAACTCATCTTGGCCTAGCAGAGGCTTTGGCACTAACTAAAATAGGAAATAAAGTAGATTTAAGATAGATCTAACATAATATTTTTGAAAACTAGGGTAGAATTGAAAAAATTTGAAAACTTGAAATTTTTGGACAAGGGATCCTATGGGATCGACCTGGTATGGTCGCCAAAGCTGTAGTGAGGATTTCTACTCACTGCAGGAGCAAGAATGGCTCCCTTGTGCCTATAGGGCACAAGGGTACATTCCTACTCTTATAAAACAGGAAAAAATGAAATGGAAATAGCATAAACAGAGCAGCGAATTAAACTAAGCTAATATAAACAAGAATAAGCAAATGGAAACTACTGTAAACTAGATCTAAGAGCTAATAACAGAAAATAAAGAGGGAGATGAAGCCCTTGTGAACCCCTCTACAGAAAACAGGTTAGGGTTCCACCTCCTTGAAACCTACAAGCAACCTAAGCTACTACAATGGTAAACCTGCAAACAATGTCAACAATAGAACCTACAAATATAAATAGTAGTTAGAAAGAAAAAACAATTAGACAAACATGAAAAGAAATGTTATACCTCACTTGGGTGGAGATGGGCCACCATGCCCTAGCTCATGGGAGAACCTCTCTCTTGTTTGGGAAGTAATGTCTTGATGGGATGGAGATGGAGGAGAGGGAATGTGGGTGGTTTCAGAGGCAAAGGTCTCAAATCATCCATGGGCAGCATAACAATAAGCAAGTGAGGAGTGTTTTGAGAGTGAGCCCCCACCCTATTTTTATAGTTTTTCCAAGGGATTTTAGGGTTTTAATCCCTTGGTCAGGGCTTTAGCCCCTTTTCTAGTCCTTTAGGCCCTGATGCCCTAACTTTAGCCCCTTTTATGGTTTTATCCCCTTTTTGAGGGCTTTAACCCTTAGGGTGCTATTTTGGGCACCTCAAACAACTAATTTCCAGCATTTCTTTTACCTTTTCCCTACCGCCGTATCAGCTCACCATTCCTCTAACATTCACCAACGCCCGACGAGCACATAGAGGGATTTCACAAATTTTCTTCTGACTAGCTTCCATTGGGTGATATTCAAACTAGCTCCTCCATAGCATCAAAATAAATTCTCACTAAGTTTTCCGATGAGCCGAAAAATTTGACACTTAGAAAATTTTTGTGAATTTTCCTGTCACAATTTTTTGATCTCTACTAGGCAGAAGGAAACCTTCCTCTGCTATATGATATTTCATGGCCCATTTAGGCCCATTCTGCAACCAGAGCTCTGATACCATTTTGTCACATCCCTGACACTCCGACCGGGCAAGAGGATGCTACTAAACACCAAACATATGGGAATCTAGCCCCCATGAACATTGACATACATACATATAATGCTGAAAGATGATACTTAAAATCATAAAACATATTACGAAGCATTATTCATTCATATACATAGCGGAAGAAAAACAACATGCATTCATATTCAATTCAGCATTCAACATGTATATCATCATTCATTAATGGTAAATGTGATTGTAGATGCAAGTTAGGCAAGAGTACTTATCTTATAGAGAACTTATTCCAAAACTAGCTACGTCATTGCAAAATTCCACCCAACCATAGGCCGCATGATATTTTAATCTCTCAGCAATGCTACCACCCCCGAGCCCGGCATGATTCCCCAAGGAATAATGAACTAACAGGCTTACACATAGCCAAGGATAACAACACCACAAAGGTACATAGTTCAGCCAAGCCAACACAGTTTGGTTTATCAGGTGAACAATGGATCAGCCAAGCCAACCAAGTTGGGTTTATCAGGCCATTCAGGAGATAGGAATGGCTAAATGCTAAGCTAGTGAGCTCATTGATTATTTTCATGCTATATCATCTACTTCTCAAATGTATCTTTAGCTTTAATGGTTTGGTTTGCAGGATTTTTTGTTTAGCTTATAGGTTTTTCATGATTGAAAGAGTTGCGGTTCAAGTTTGATTCCATTGGTTTTCCAGCAAACATTGTGAATATTGTGCCCCTCGATGCTTCACTGACAAGTTTCTTTTGCAGATCTGCTTTAGCAACAAGCACTCTTCTTTTCCTCTTCCTCCAAAATTTTAATGTCTTCTCAAATTGGTTACCATTTAAGAAATTTATTGCTTAGACATGTCTTATTAAGAAAATCACATATATATCAAGTTCATAATGTCCTTTCCTAATTTTAGATCTTATTTCTTTTTTGCATACAAAGTTATATTTGAAGATATCTAGCTGAATTTACCGAGTCTTTTTTGCAAGCATTATAAAGGAAATTTGTAGCTTGCATATAAGGTAGTTTCCATTTATGTTCTTTAAAGTTTCAAATTATGCAATAAAAGTGCATATTTCATTGGCTTCCCAAATAGAAATCCAAGATCCCGAGGAAAGCTTGCTTTCCTTGGTTCCTTTTTGCAAAACTAGATTACCCCTTTTTAACAATTTTTTACTTAGTTTTTTTCGGTAATTAATGTGGTGACCCAAAAAACTTTTAAAGTGTTTTTGGGAGAATTTTATTTTAATTTCTGGCTGTTTATTATCAGGTTTAACAAAAAATATAAGGATACTCTACCCTTTTTCTTACTCTTGGACGAACAGGAGATTCCCGGAGGTTTCCCCTACCGTTGTGATTTTAGTTTAGATTGTTACAAGCTTGTTGTAATCCTTTGGATCTCAGATAAAAAGGGCCAAAGTGCATAATTTATTTTTCTTATATTGTAACCAATAATAATAAAAAGGAATATTTTTGAGTAGGATCTTTCGATCCCACTCCCATCCCCCTAGGGGGGATCCACATCCGTTTCACTTTTTTGCATTTTTTCCCATTTTTGCTCTAGCTTAGTCTTGTTATGCAATATTGCATAATTTGATAACATTTTTCATTATTCCACATTTTGAATTCAAATTAATCATACTACTTACTCCACGACTTCCAAATTGACCTGAAAGGGGAAAGACATGCGTGGTAAGGCTAATTAGAAAACCAGTGTTGTGTATCTCTGATTCCATTTTCATTGTTATTTTTCACATGCAAGCAATAAAATTAACCCCTCCTTGATTTCCCGATTGATTTACACTTGGACTGAAAGAGATTCCTGGAGGGTCTTCTTTTTAACAAGAACACGCCCTTAAAAGTTACTAAAATTGACAAGACTCTGATGTGTATGCTTGGAACTTGGATGCGGTTCATCTGATCAGTCAAGTTGCATAAAAATCAACGTGAGTGATTAGTTTAATTAGTCTTCATATTTCCAAATCAACCACCATTCGGCTAAAATCTAATGCCTCGATCAAATTGCAAGCGGTGAAAAAATACCCCAAAGGAAGCGGGAACTTCTTAAAAGTGACCGCGAGGCACTGATCTCTGTTACAGCTTTGGGTGCATTATGAACAACAGTNCCTCGCCTAATTTAATTTATTCATACTTCACATTAATTTAAAATGTACCAAGATGCAATTGCACAACATTCATTCCAGCACTTGCAAGCACTCTTAATTATTTTTCAACTCCATTTTCAAGGCACTAGTCAACTGTTTATTTCTTTCAATCTATATGTGATTGGTTGTCATTTCATGCTTACATGTGATTATCTCATCATGTTATTTGTTGTTTACAATTGTTAAATCAAAACTCCTAAAAAAATTGCTCTTTAATACCATCATCATACTAGATAATTTTCCCTTAGTAAGTTAATAGGGTCTACCCCCCTTGGCTTCATTAGGAGTTGAGCCTAAATAGAGGAGTCAAGAACAAGTTGACAGCCTTAACTCGAGAGTTTCCCCCAAGGACACACCGAGTGGCTAGAAGATTTCTGCTACATTCCCCCCCAGGTGTGTGAAAGGTGGCAATAGTTGGCGCAAACTTGGATCCACTTTCTGGCCTGGTAATTGGTAGTGGACCCATGTCCATACCTCACACCACCACCAACACCCTTGCAGGTGGTCCTAATACTGCCATGCAGACTGTCCTAACTCAACTAGCTCCACCTGCACCCACAAGTCAAATTGTCCCACTTTTCATACCTTGGGGCCGTGGCCCTTCTGCTCACACTGTCCTACTTACCATACCTAGGGGCAGTGGCCCGTCCACAACTATGCCACAAATACCCCCAGTCGTGCAGGTACATCATGTTTTTGCAAACACCACCACCATTATTGGTCCGTCACACATCAACCTTGGGTCAAGCCTCCCTTTCATGGCACACCTCAACCTACATGACTTGGCCAGGTTAACCAATGACCCCATCTTTCATCAAACCTTTTGGCCTCCCATGCCAACCAAACTCCCCTTAGACATCCCTATGTTTGAAGGGAAGGCAGGTGAATTCCTTCAAAACCACATAATGACATTTCATCTATGGTGCTCATCAAACAACATCGTAGATGACTCAATCAGACTCATACTTTTCCAACACACCCTCATAGGTGTGGCAACCAAGTGGTGCATTGAGCTACAACAAGCCAAGTACCTAGAATTCAACTCCTTGGAATTTATGTTCTTGAAGTATTTCTAGCTCCGTGTTATATATGATGAAGGAGTGGAAATATTGCTATCTTTTAGCCAAAACACTGCAACCCAGATCACCGACCACATCCATGAGTGGAGGCGACATCGCAGCTTATGCAAGAACAAGCTTGATGACATGATATTCCTGGACTGGTTCTTGAAAACATTGATGCCACCTATAGCCAAGGACATTGCCTTTGAATGTCCGCAAACAGAGGAAGATCCCATCTTGAAGGACCAATAGTTTGACCTCATTTACGCATAGTCTGGATACATCTACACCATCATTCCATACACTCCCCATGCTGGCACCTCCTACCAAGATACGTCAAGGGAATCCCATGCCAAAAATGGCATCATAGGCTCTATTTCCCACCAAACACAACGTCACGTGACACCACCCATGATGCCACTGCACCCAAGGAACACCCCTAGTGTTTCCTACCAAAACCAAGCTCCTGACTATTCTAGAATGATGTCTCAATCTGAAGCTACAACCTCTTATGCACAACCTGCACCACAACAGTAGGCCCATGCACCTACTTGGATGGCACAACAATATTCAGGATAGATGACCAAATTTGTGGCACCCCCAGCCCTCCAAGTTTACTATGAACCACCAGTGCAAGCTGCTCAAGCCCCCACCCCAGCTTTGCTAGCACCTTTGGGACAAGTGTTTTCTCAGTAGAATCATCCCAACTAACCTACCCTAAACAACCAACAGGTACAAGGTAGAAATAACCGAGCTAGGAATCGGGGTAACAACCAACTGCAAGGAGGCGGCCAACAATCGAATCCTCCCAACAAAACTGGAGCAAAATGGACAACTCAAAATCCTGAACAACCCAACCCACCTAGATGAAATGCTCCATTACAGAAAAATTAGCCATGAAAACTATGCAACTTCTACGGGAACTATACGCATGAGTTCCCCTTCATGTGTCGCGCCAAGCAGGTTCTTCAAAACGAGGCTCAACATAGTACCAATGTGGTAGTCCAGCTCAACCCAACCCTACACCACCAGGTACTCCACCCACGGTGCTCGAGAACCTGTTACCACTCCAAGGGTTCGTAGCAACCGCACCCATGCCCCAACCTTCCCCCGCATCCCCTGCTGCAGCCCCACATATAGAGATAGGGGTTCATCACCGGCTAGCCATGACAACTGATGAGGTCAACTTGCAGACCGAGAGGAACCAATATGGGTCCACTACCAAAACTTCTCACCCATTAGTGACATCCACGTCCAATGTCACCAACATACCTCTTCACTTACCCCCTGTTCCCCCATGCCACCCCATGCGATGGGTCACCAACAATGCCATGGATAGATCTACAGTGAACTATAGCATCATTGATGACTTCGCCCAGTCACCTACAGTCATGTCGTCTCTTGAGGTGCTCAAAATGTGCCTGCCGTAGTTGAAAGCATTGTTATCTACACTAGGTGTGATGGACCCCTCCGATTCCAAATTGATCACATTCAATTTGGATCAAGAAGAACCTAGAATTCCATCCACCATCACCTTCCAAATGTAAGTGTGAACTTGGAATTTGGTTGTCCATCAATGCATCATTGACAAAGGGACATCCACCTATGTGATGTCAACATTTGTCTGGAAGAAACTCGGGTCCCATATCCTCCAACCATCTACCACTACACTTCGTGCTTACGATGGCCACGCCATCAGAGCCCAAGGCATCCTTCCACACATCCCCATCACTTGACCAGGGAAGGTAGTCCTAATTGACATAGAGGTTGTCAATGCACAATTGTACTATAACCTACTATTGGGATGAAGCTACATGTACACCATGAGAGCCATGACATCCACCATGTTCCTCCTTATGATGTTCTTTCATGACGGGAATATTGTGATGGTGGATCAATTGAATTACCATGATCCATAGGGTCCAATGGCACCAGCCAATGTTAACCCTACCATCGATAGCATAACCACCCCACCATTATTGAATGTAGGCCCTAGGTTGTTCATCACACCTCTATGATAGCTCCCTTCCCATTCATGTCACCTCCACTGAGACCAAGTGATAATGCAAATTTGTGCATGCTCTCATCCAGCACTGTTGCACCTAAAATCCAACTGCAGTCGCAGCTCAATCAGTAGCCACAACACCAATGTAGAACCAACCGTAGTTGCAACTCCATCCATAGCCACAGCTCCATCCATAGCCACAACCCCATCTACAGCTGCAAACTTGGTCACAACCTCAGCCTCAATTACCACAGAAACATTGGGGGTCATTCCTAATCAACATGATCCTTTTCCTTTTTCTTTTCCTTTCCCTTTTCCTACCATCCAAGATCGTGAGTAAGTCTATCTTGGAAACCCATAATCTACAAGATTTCACATTGGGAGTTCCTACATGGTACCTTGAACCACCTACCCTACCTTTGAGGCCCCAAGATGTGTTGACTCCTATCTAGCCAATTGAGATGATGTTTCACCTACCTCTTGGTCCATCAAAGACTCCTCTTGTCTCCATGCTTGCCCCTCTTCCTCCAACAAATATTAGGGGCAAGGCCACCAAAGCCACAACCAAAACCATTTACATGATCGTTGTAGAACCAGTTTCGCTTCCATCTCATTGGCCATGCAAGATCCACCTGATCTATCCCGGCACCACTTACACAAAGATAGAGAGATCTGTAAGACCGCCTCTATTTTTACCCCATCCCCTTTAAACCATAGTGTGGAATCGGTTCTTCCCATAAAAGACCAGATTCTGTCACCCTGCCTTGCCAATGAAATTCATCTCGGTGAGGAGGCATACTTCTTCATTGAATCAGACGATTGCCTCTTGAATAATCCATGCAACAGGATCTACCTCAAGAGAGTCTATGCCTAATATAACCACTATTATTCCCTTATAACGTTTTTTTTTTTTTCTGTTTTGTTTTGCATCGTTTTTACCACAAGTCAGTGACCCCCTCCAATAATATTTCTACACATAAGGATAGCCCACTGGATGGTATGGTACCACATCTACACATGCACACAATATTTCACACGTGTGATCTAGCTACCACCATTCTAAGCATACCATCAGGTCCCTAGACCTATCCTGGAGTTCAACGCCTCTCCGTATTTCCTCAGTTGAACAATGCTCCCGAGTCGAGAAATGACCTTTAGACTGCCTCCCTCCCTATTGATTCCTTGGGACATTTCCTGAAGTCACATCAATTTGTGTACCACCATGTGAATCACACATTTCACATTGAGCTATCTCTATACCCATAGGCCCCCATTTGGTCTATTTTTTCCCTGTGCATCACTGCACTAGGGGCAGCACCATTAGCTGCTAGTTAGAGTCACCTAGAATCTGTTTGAGACACCCCTCACACCTCCAGGTTCAGAAGTTCGTCCTCTATATTTTAGTGAGACCATATTCTCATGCTCAGTAAGTAATTTTTGGGGTCACTTCCTGAGATTTACCTTGGTTTATGTTCTACTTTGTTACACAAATGTGTCCGGACCTATACTTGCATCATATGCTAGTCTCTGGACTTACACCACTGCAACTTATGCGAGATTCTAGACCACCTCCTGAAAGGCACATCATTTTGTTATTTTAGCATATAACTATTGAATCCGTCTACTGCATCTTACGTGGGTTCCCGGACCATTTTCTGGAGGGTGGATCATTTCTTTCACATAAATTTGGCCTATAAGTGCCTCCAAACTTGCACTCACATTATATGTATTCCATTCCATCTACCATAACTCACACAAGATTATCCTGACCTCTGTTTGAGATCCACCTCGGTCTGTGTGCCTCTATCGCACTGACTCATGTGCCTTTGTTGTTATCTATCTCGTGCATGTATAGGTATGTTCAAGAGCCACCTACTCCATCCATAATGCATAGATGACCTTTGGACCACTATCCATAGTCCCAAGAGAGAGGCACCATCAGTGCCCCCTTGATTGGTTGACCATACTGGATTTTACGTTAAGCTCTTTTTTGACTCCTAAAATAATGAAAATATTGCCAAGTGCATTTGCTTCCTCTCCCACTCGTTAAAGTATCTCAAAGGGAATCTACATTGCTTCATTTATCTCCTTTTGTGAACCATGTATACTACCATATGAAAAGGACCACCTTGGCATATTCACGCCAAGACCATTCCCCTCTGCATCCTTTTATGCTTTCTTAGGCAGAGGGTCCAAACTTTACGAAAAAGCTCACCATGGGTTGTCGTTAAGATCTTTTCTAGCCTTCTCATCAAGAGAATATCACTGAGCAAACTTGGTTTCATTCATGCTCGTAAAAGTATCTAAATGACCATCTAGTTAGTAGAGGTTTAACCTTTTCTAGACTAGTTGGACTACCAATGGTAAAGAAGTCTCACATCCTCCAAAGGATGGGTGAGCTCTCCTATGTACACTTTTAACCTTTTTCGGGCACAGAATACTATCAATGAAAAAGAGACCCCACTAGAGTCTTCCTCATGCTTTCACACTCTCTAAAATTGAAAGCACCATCGAGCATTTACTTTCTTGGGCTCTCTAAAAATCCACAAGATCATACCACAGCGGTGTCTTTAGACATTGCCCCACATATAATAGTTTGGCAGCATTCCCACTTTTGGTCACCTTTGTTCATAGTATTATGTGATGTTTCTTCCTTTGATCCCATCAATACCAAAAGTGTATACCTCCCCTAAGTATTTCCCATCTGCAGTTACATTCTCGGTATTACAGCTATGATCCCTTTCCCATGAATCCATTTCATTTGTTTCCTAGTCCAACCTATCCTCATGCTCTGAACAAAGGAAGTTTGATTCCACTATACTCCCTCTACCACTGTTCCACCACCCCCCTCCCCCATTAAGTGGGTCAGTCCTCATATTGCCTCACATCTTTCGGTTATCCCCCTTGTGCTTCTAATCAAGGAAACACCATTTCCTTGGCCAAATGCAGGTCTCCCTCTGTCGACAACAACACACATATTCCAGAGGATAGACCCAGAGGTTCATGTATCCTAGTTTCATTAACCTCATTGATGAGTTCCTTGGACCACTTGAGAGGAGTCCCTAGTGCCTCTCGGGATGGTTGTTTCTCATGTGCTCGACTCCAACTACATCATCGCATCATTGAGATTCATACAGGGTATTGGTCCATGCAATATTTGGTCGAAGACCTCGGATATCACCTCAATCTAGGAAATTGATGAGTCTATTGAGGGACCCAAACATGTTCATGTCCCTTGTGATTTCCAAGTTGCGTTGGAGATAGTGTTCAAAAGCCCCAGAGCAGTGCTTTGATATAGATTCATGATTGACACAACGCAGAGACTCTGACTCTCCATCAGTGAGTCCCTACAACCATGTACCATTCTAGATCCAACAGAACATCAGTCATGAAGATATAGCATTCCATAAGAATGTCACAGGTCCAATGTAGCAGTTCTTCAGATCAGTATTATATTCAGCCTCTTTTCGATGCAACCACTATTGTAACAACAGTTGTACATGATCGGCTCTTGCATTGTAGAGATTAGATCACATTATTCTTTTCACATCATTACGAGCATGGGGATTCCCACCTCGTCCATATACATGTCACACATTATTTTTATTTCACCCATTGATGGGAACCATATTAATACAAAAACCAAAATCCACCATGCCCCAGCCCACAAAGCACCACCTCTCCCCAAAAAATCCTATGATGTCTATTGGCCATATGATCATCTCCTTCCCTCACACATCTAGGGGAAATCTGTTAACCCAAAAAATCCCTCAATGATCTCTACATGACCTACACCACCCAAAGACATCTATTTCACTAGCCTCATTTGGCCCCACACCCTTGCAAAGGCTCAAATCATAAAAAGGGATTAAAAACCCCTATAAAGAGCTAAAATATCTCTCATAGGGGATATAACCTCCAAAATTGGGCTAAAACCCCTTAAAGGAGCTTAAAATCCCCAAAGGAGCTAAGAATTGGGTGAAAGGGACTTAAATCCCAAAAAAGGGGCTAAAGCCTTGACTAAGGGCTTAAAACCCTAAAATCTCTAGAAAAAACTATAAATAGAGGGGTGGGGATCACTCTCAGAACACTCCTTCTCTCCCTATCATTATGCTACCCGTGTGAGTGCCTTAAGACCTACATATATCAAGCCATTCACCCCTCTCTCTAATTTTCTCCTGTTGCCGCCTTTCACACACCTGGGTCATGTGGCAAAAATCTTCAAGCCACACGGTGTGTCGTTGGGGTCAAGTCTCGAGTCAAGGCTGTCACCTTATTATTGACTCCTCTATTTAGGCTCAACTCCTAACAAAGCCAAGGGGTGTAGACCTTATTAAGTTACTAAGGCTAATTACTTAGTGTGATGGTGTTAAACTGAATGAGTTACTTAGGAGTTTTGAAATTAACCAGTGGAAACAAAAGATAACAAGATGTAAGATTTTAAGTAGATAAGCATAGTAATGACACTCAATATATATAGAAATGAAAGAAACAAATCACCAGTGCCTTAAATGGAGTCAACAGAGAAAATAATGTGCTTGCATGTGCTTGAATGAATGTTTTACAAATGTCTCTTGGTAGACTTTAGATTAGTGTGGAATGTGAATGAGTTAAATTAGGCGAAAAGGGGACTCCAGATATACCCTAGGGGTACTTGGAGTATGTCCAAAAGTGAACTTTCATGGCTACCTGCAAGGTGTTTGTGGGTTGGAATGGAGTCTCGGAGACTGTTGTTCATAACACACCCGTTAGGGTGTGACAGAGATCTACTCCTCGAGGTCACTTTCCAGTTGTTCCGACTCCTTTGGCTATTTCTCCATCGCTTATAGTTCATTCGAGGTGTTGGATTTTTTCCTGATGGTTTGTTAACTTGGGAGGTAAGGAATAATTAATCTATTCATTCAAGTGCTTTTTATGTGGCTTGACTGATCGAATGAATCGCAGCCAAGTGCAGAGCATACACACTGGAGTCTTGTCAATTTTAGTAAATTTTAAGATAGGTGTTCTTGTTAAAAAGAAAACCCTCCAGGAACCTCTTTCGATCCAAGTGGATCTCAATCAGGGAATCAAGGAGGGGTTAATTTCATTATAGCTAACAAAATAGTTGATGAAAAAGGAATCAAATATACACAATGCCGGTTTTCTAATTAGTCCTACCACGCATCTCTTTCCCCTTGCGGGTCAATCGAGAAGTCGTGGGGTAAGTATAAAAATTACTTTGAAACCACTAGATATGGAATATGGAAATGATTATAAATCAAATTATACTACCCTTCAGATTATAACTACGCTAGATTGAAAAAAGATGAACAAAAAGTAAAAAATGACACAGGCACAAATCCCCCCAGGGGGGATGGTGAATAGGCTCGAAAGAGCCTATTCGAAAATACTTTTTATTTTTATTAGAATCAATTTACAATATCATCAAATTGAAATTGATTCACTTTTTTCCTTGTTATCTATGATCCAAAGGCTTACAACAAGCTTGTAACAAGCTAAACTCAGAACACAACGGTGGGGAAGCTTCTGGGAAGCTCTGGTTCGTCCAAGAATCGGAAAATGGGCAGAGTCTCCTTCTATTTTTTGTTAGAACTACTAAAAAACATCAATCAATTAAAATCAAATGTGCCCAAACACACTTTAAAAGTGTTTTGGGTCACCACGCTAGTTACCGAAAAAAAACTAAGTAAAAAATTGTTAAAAGGGGCTAATCTAGTTTTGCAAAAGGAGCCAAGGAAAGCAAGCTTTCCTTGGGATCTTGGATTTATATTTGGGAATCCAATGAGATATGCACTTTTCTTGCAAAATTTAAATCTTTAAAGAACGAAAAAAGAAACTACCTTATGAGCAAGTTTTAGATGTATGATTTAGCTACTTGCAAAAAAGGCAATTCCTACACCTAGATCTATCTTTATGAATGATATTCTTTATGAAATTACAGATCTAAGAATCAAGAATCTTATGAAATAGATCTAACAATATATATTCAATTTTTAGAACTAGAACTGATCATAAGAGGGAGAGATAGGTAACCAAAAGATTGATTTTTTTAAAGAAATGAGAAGAAGAGGAGAGAAGGTCGGCTCGTTGCTTGAATGGAGCAAGCTGAAAGGAGGCCCTATGGTGGAGATCCAAGGGATAGAGTCTTGAGCTTATTAGATAAGGAATGGCATCAATCTTGATCCACACCTTCATCCAATTGGGAACCTGCAACTAGATAACACAAGCCTGCACAACACCTCATGAGATCTGGATATAGATGTATAAAGCAACAAAAATGAAAGATCATGCCAAAATAATCTTATTTAAGCATATAACTGAAATTATTGAGCATACATCATATGGATAAACAAGATCAAGCAATCTAACTTGTCTATTTTACACCCTTACTTGATTCAACTGAATCCTTGAAGCTAGAAAACGAAAGCAGCATAGAAATTGGAAAGAAATTGCAGTTACCACGTTAGCATCATAACACTGAGAATCCACAAAAACACATGCACTACAGGGTATAGCCTCCAAAGCTTCTTTATTCACAAAATATAGAAATATTACAATGGCAACAACTCCTCAATCTAGCTCTAACTAGCTTGGAAGAGGTATCCAGAGCTTTATTTATATAAAAAAAGGAGATCCATCCTAGGCGGGCGCAAATACCAAAGAGAGAAACCACTGTAGCTAAAGGAGATTCCATCAATTCTTGATCTGTGTCTAGCTGAGCCAGATCTAAGTCTCACTAAGTGCAACTGTCAATTGAGGGGCTGATCTAACTAACACCTCAACCTGTTGACTGAAGCATCCACCAAAACTCATCCAGATCAGCCCAAACGTGTGGAGGAGAGAGGGAGGGTGAAATTACCCATAAAGGATGCTGAAGTTCAACTCTTGATATTTCTAGATCACCTCCTTCAATCAAGGATTTGTTAGATCCAATCAATCTGGTTCAGATCTGACTGATTTCAATCAAATCGATTGAGAATCCACTGATCTAGGATTTTGGATTTGCTCCATTATTCATCAATTTATTAATTAAAATAATCAATAATTGATTTTTTGGGGCTTTCTGACCTGAGTGATGGAAAATCACTCAAAACTAGGAGAAAGTGGGTCCATGGGTTTACATGGTGCTCTTAGCTTGAAAATGAGCATCTACATGACTGAAACTGATTATTTGGCCCACTTTTATTACAAAATCAATTTTTCCAATTAAACTATTAAAAAATAGCCTAAGTTTTGGAAAAAATAATTTTTAATAAAAAACACTGAAAAAATAAAAAAAATAAAAAAGTTGAAAAAACCTAGGGGGACTTAGACATGTTCATATGACTTGACCATGATGCCTAGCATATTTATACATTGACAAATAGACTCTAATAACCTCAATAGTACTAAATGCCAAGCCGACCACCCCAACTTTGGAGGTATGGAGTGAAAAACTCAGAAATTATCAGTTGTTTATTCAACAATCAATAATAACCAAGGGAAAAAACACCTTGGGCTGATCGGATTGACAAATGAAGTCTAAGAGAATGAGTCTTTTACAGAGACTATCGTGCTAGAACATTTATTACAATTCCCCCATGGGGTATGAACATGTGATATAATACAACAAAGCTTCCTAAACATAAGACTGAAGGTCTTTTGAAGTCCGAATAAGTTATCCTTGTCTAGTTCACCAGGCTCACTCGATAAAAAATCACTAAGTACAACTTAGGTGGTAATAGCTCCATTAGCCCATAATCCAAAACCCCATTGCATAGAGAGGTGCTTCCAAAGCTAGGGAATGGTAGACAATTTCCACAAAGGCTAAAGGTATAACCATGTGTTTTTGTTGATAGTTTAGTTTTATAGATCAAGTTTATTTGTAGGTTTATTTGCGCATAGTTTGTTGCATGTTCTCCTATGATTGCTTGTAGCCATTTCTTATTTTTCTAACATTTTCTTGTAGGGTTTCCATGGATCGGAGCTAACATTTCCTTGCTGGGTTTTTCATCCATAGTAACCCTACCCTTCAGTCCTATAAACAGAAGGTAGCCGTTCCTGCTCGTAGCTAGGGAGAAATCCCTACTACGGGGAGGGCTTGCAACATTGTCTATTTCTCAAGCTATTCTAATTATGCTAGCCCTTCCTCACACTTCTAAAATTTGGGTAAGAAGGAGAAGGAGCACTAGCCCTTTCTCACCCTTTTATGGTTAGAGTAATTGGGAGTGATGAATTGAAGGAGAGCATGGTCCCTTTCTTAAACTACACTTGGTCTTTGAGTGAGAAATTTTCCTTCTTATATTTTTTTGGTAATTTTGGGAGGAAATGTTGAGGAGTACTCGACCTGTCTTCACTTGTTCCATTCAAATGAGTATCGTGGGAAATCCCTTAGACTCTTGGGAGTAATCTCAACATTGGACCTTTCTCACTGTATTCTAGTTACGTTAGCACTTCCTCACACTTCTAAAATTTGGGTAAGGGGGAGAATGAGTTAAGGAGAGCATGGTCCCTTTCTTAAACTACACTTGGTCTTTGAGCGAGGAATTTTCCATCTTATATTTTGTTGGTAATTTTGGGAGGAAATGTTGAGGAGCACTGGACCTATCTTCACTTGTTCCATTCAAATGAGTATCATGGGAAATCCCTTAGACTCTTGGGAGTAATTTCAACATTGAACCTTTCTCACTATATTCTAGTTACGTTAGCACTTCCTCACACTTCTAAAATTTGGGTAAGGGGGAGAAGGAGAACTATTCCTCTATCACCCTTTTATGGTTAGAGTGATGGGGAGTGAGGAAGGGAAGAAGGATCATGGGACTTTCTCAAAATAGACTTGGTATTTAAGTGAGGAAATGACCTTCTTATATTGGTCTAATAATTTTGGAGAAAGAGTTGAGGATCATTGGACCTATCTGAACTTGTTCCATTTGAATGAGTAGAATAGACACTCCCTTAGACTCTTGGGAGGGCATGAAACATTGGACCTTTCTCACCTTATTGTAATTATGTTGTCCCTTACTCACACTTCTGAAATTTGGGTAGGCAGGAAAAGGATCACTAGCCCTTTATCACCATTTTATGGTTAGAGTGATGGGGAGTGAGTAAGTGAAGAAGGAGCATGGACCCTTTTTCAAACTAGACTTGGTATTTGAGTGAAGAACTGGCCTTTTCTCTCACTCTAGTAATTTTGGGAGGAAGAGTTGAGGAGTAGTGGTTTCACAGCCCTACCCAATCCCCAAGTATACTTTAGCTTGATGAGGTGTGTGGAACTTCATGGAAGACACTTGAAAGAAAGGAAAAATCAAGTTATTACCACTAGACTATGCCTCTCTCTTTAGCTTAAGTTATCGTAACAATTATCTCTATTCATATTTACTCATTAACATTCTACCACAGAATTCACTTAGCCAATTTACACAAGTATTTGGATATCAAGTAAATACAAGAGCCGCATATATGGGTATGCAATCCCAACAAGCTCATCCTGGTTATATTTATATAAAAATGAATTGTTACAACATGGGTGGATATTCCAAACAGACAGAGCTCCCACGTTGGAAAAAATAAGCCAATTGTGTTGCAGAGTATAGAGAACAACAAACACCAAAAATTAAACTGCCTCCTAGTTGGTGTGATCCTCTATGACCTACATACCTACCTCTACAAAATACCATATTTGTGTTTCGTTTGTCAAAGCCCTTGTATAACTTTAACTTGAATCCTCTTGGATCTTCCCCTTTTTCTTTGGTATTCCTTCATTTTATAAATCCACCATATGGGTAGGCATCACCATTCTTTAATCATGCCCTTTCTTAATTTCCACACCAAATAGCCCCTTCATTGATGTGTTAAGATAATAACCAAGTTTTGTACCAAGTTGAAGCCCCATAGGCATGCCCATCATGCCAAAGGTCTTGTCGAACAGTCCTTCGTGTCCACTTATCGTGTCTTCCAACCATCCATCATGGGTTTTGGTGTTGCTTCCGTGGAGCATGTGGGATCTTGGTCCAAGATAACCCAAACTCCCATTTCTTAGTGTATCATTACATCCACTTGGTCGCATAGTGCTCCAGGATCCCAGTCCCATGCCACTTCACTTCTTCCTGACACTTCCAACATTGTCAATGTTCTTCACATTGTGATTCCCTCAAGTGTGTTTTTATTGAGTACACAATTTTGGTAGCATGATGAAGAGAGTCCATGTATATGATGCTTCCAAGTGAATTCTTGGTGACCAGTCCTACCAAGCTCCGCAATCTTGGGAAATTTTCCCATCTCTTTACGCATCCCTTTTTCTCTTGTTGAATGACCCAACCATGTTGATGGTATCCCCAGTGGGTGATGCACCTTGACTTGCTATGCTACAAGTCTCTTTTCTTTTTGATGGGATTCCACAAGGTGGACCAACACTTTAAGTTTTGTCTAAGTGTACCACCTTCATGTGGACTCGTTGAGCTCCAAGACAGGATACTTTAGAGAGAGTGGTGTGGTGAGGTTCCTATGGTGTCAATGCCATGACAAATATACATGTTCACACTCGTTCCATTCAAATAAGTAGAATGGGCATTTGAATGAAAGGTCTATGTCATGGTTTCGGGGTTATAATGTAGAGGAGGAGACCTATCCCTTTCTTACATTTTTAATTATTAGAGTGATGAGGAGTGAGTAAGTGAAGAAGGAGCATGGGCCCTTTCTCAAACTAGACTTGGACCTATTTGAGTGAAGAACTGGCATTTTCTCTAACTCTAGTAATTTGGGAGGAAGAGTCAAGGAACTCTGGACCTATGATTCCAACACTTGTTCCATTCAAATGACTGGCATGGGAACTCCATTAGAATCTTGTGAGGACTCACAACATTGACCATTTCTATCCCTATTCTAATTACATTGGACCTTCCTCACACTTGTATTTGAATGAGTAGTTGTCCCTTTATCACTTTTTAAAATTTGGGTAAGGAGGAGAAGGAACACTGTCCCTTTATCAACATTTTTATAGTCAGAGTGATGAGGAGTGAGGAAGTGAATACAATTCATACTATTTCAAACTAACATTGAACAACATAAAATATACTTTTAATTCAAACACCAGTGCTAAATCACCTCGGCCCTAGTTTCAAAGTAAAACTTCTTTTTTCCATATATATACAATGATGAATACATCAAATACATTAGAGGGATTGTTTCATCTCTACCGTGGTCCCATTGTTTTTTTCACAATAACATAATTTCTTTAGTGTACTCTGAAGAAAGGGTAGGAGGGGTGGTGTTTGGAACCTTTTCCATCTGTGATTACAATGTAGTCGGAATACTGTCATATGAATGCTCGATGAAAGATCGAATTGTAAAAGGAAGATTTCCAAATATCAAAGAGACTTAGAAACGAAGACGAAGAAAGAATATCGATATCAATTATATCAGCAATCTCATCTAGCTTTGCAAATGATCACTTTCTCAACCCTCCATAAAATGTTTCACTAGGAGAAAGGGGTGTGCAAAAGTGAGATGTGGCTAGCACATAAAATGCTTGTTTCGTTGAATGAACATACTAATTCATTGGAATGTTCATTCAACATGGACTCTCAATGTCAATACACAATTTGGACCTTAGAATGTTCATTTAATGGGAGTAGTTGTTGGGAGAGATCAATGGTTTTTTCTACATATAAGTAACCCATAATACTCTTACAGGGCGAGGACATCTCATACAACAACATAGAAAAAACCTAGGGGTTGGCTATATTATCTGCATGACTAGCATGGGGGAAGACATGAGATGAGGATCACTATGGTGAGAAAGTCAATGAAATGCAGCCACAATACATGGCCATATGTATATGTAGTTTTTATAATGAGATGGCCATTTACATGTCATGAATTAGACTTGAAATGATGAGCCAAGGATCTTTCTACTGAGCTAGCATATTCATGATGACAATTTCTTTGGAATTAGATGTGTAAGTGGTGGATATGTTGACTGAGGGACCAAATGGAAGGCATGAATATGTTAGAATTTGAATTCCATTTAGATCTTCAAGCAAATGATTCTAATAATGTTTGCAACAAAAAGATGGATAATGAAGACATAAACAGAACAAAACAAACCACACAGGAATCGAACAAGTATTGCTCAGGAATTTACAGTATCATTCACAATAATAATATCCAGTGTTACAATAGTTTACATAGGAATAATTCGAATGCATGGCATATGAATTCGAATCTTCCAAGTGGATATGATTGTATCTAACTGAATATCTAACTCATGGTATCTCAATCAGTATTGGAGTCCAAAATCAACTCCCAAATGTCCAACCAACTCAAACAAATAGTGACAACTAGTTAAATCAGTGCGACCGAGTGTGATAGGTGGGAAAAGGAGCCTACTCCACATTCGTCCATGCATTATCCATGCAAGGCATGCACTAGATATTGTTTTGTGAACTAACTAAAAGTAACTGGGGGATAACTGTGACTAACTAGTACTAACTCCAACTAACTGAAGTAGCTTGGTGCTGGGACTCCCAGTGGCTCCTAAAATGTATGGATTGTTATAGGAGACACCCAAACTAATGCATGCACATGTAGTAAGTGGAAGTTAACATCTAGCAGGGTTCCCCATACTCTAGTGACTGGTACATGTGTCCCAATTAGGCCAAGTTGACCCAATGGTACTAGTGGAACCAATTAATTAATTAAGGTTCCTAAGTTAAGCTAATTAATCTAATAGATAGTATGGTCAAGGGAGGATTAATAATCTTAAAACCCCCCCTGATTCCTAACTTGGACAACTATGGCACCTGGTAACAAGACCATAGGTCACCCAAATACATTCTAAAATACATGAATAAAAAAATGTTTCTTAATACACCCGAGAAAATAGGGGAAAACCTCATGGGACCCTTCCCCCCCCCCTCAAAATAAGAAAGAAATATCAAACTACAAGCTATATTTAGAAGAAATAAGCTTCCTCCTTAGAAAAATAACTTGAGCAAAAAACATTGCTGCGAATTTGCAGCTCTATGCAACAGCATGGTCCATTAGTGGACCTCTCAAAGTACTTTTGAACTGATGAATTTTTTTGTCTCTGTTGGATGGTGAAGGTAGGGAATGATCAAACCTCTTATTCTATGGGACATGTAGCTGATCATTTTCCATCATCAAGTAGCACTGACCTAGAACATTGTTGCACCATACTGTAGAGAGAGAATCTATGAGAGATAGTGCAGCATGCTAATTCTGATACGAGGACCTTGTTCTTCTTCTGTCTTCTGGATCTCCAGCACCATTTCCAGCTACATCAGTAATATTTTGGGATCATATGGGCTTAGGATTCTGATTAGGAATAGGTACTGGATCTAGATCTAGAACATATTGAGATTCAGTCTCAATAATAGGATCATGTTGAATGTGATCTTATTCGTCTGAATCTGAAACCTGTAGCACATCATCATCATCATCAAAAATAGGTAGAGAAATAGTTATACCTTCCTGTGTTGTTGGAGGAGTATCATGCAGCTGATCTTCTTCGAACTGGACACTTCTTTCAATGAAGTATCTTCTGGTATAAAACTCCATTAGTTTGTAAGCTTTTGCATCTTCTACATATCCCAGTAGAATGCATTCGCTACTTTGGGCTCGGAAGGCCTTCCTCTTATAAAGTGGCATTCTGGGCCAAGCTTTGGAACCAAAATATCTCATATGAGAGATATTGGGCTTATACCGATGCAGCGCTTCAAATGGAGTGACCACAACAATTGACTTATGGGGAACCCTATTCTGCAAATACAAAGCATAGTTTATTACTTCAGCCCAAAGAGAAGGAGGTAGATGCTTGGCATGTTGCCATTCTTTTAGTGAGCTGTTCTTCCTCTCAGCCACACCATTTTGTTGTGGTGTGTATGGAACTGAGTGTTCCATTTGAATTCCCGATGATTCACAAAAACTATGGAAATCTTATTTTATGTACTCTCCTCCCTTATCATATCTTATTGATTTGATCTTCTTATTGAAACTATTCTCAACCATATCTTTAAAAACTTTAAAAGTCTCAAAAACTTCTGATTTTTGTTTCATGAAATTGATCCAACAGTACCGTGAACAATCATTAATAAATGTGAGGAAGTAGCTACAACCATTAATGCAGTTTGTTAGCATAGATCCTGCTACATCACTATGTATTAAATCAAGTGTAGAGGCAACTCTATGTGCCTTCCCAACATCATACTTATTTTTTGGATGCTTACCTACTAAGAAACCAACACATACTCCATCGAAACTTTGGCTGGAGGGAAAACCTTCAACCATTTTATCATTGTGGAGATGCTTCAGATAATTGAAATTGAGATGGAAAAATATCTCATGCCAAATCTTGCTGGTGTTGTTAGCATGAGACAATAAAGTTGTAGGAGGAGAAATAGGTAAGAAATGTGAGAACTCATAAGCTTTGGTAGAGTGATTTGCAATACCTTTCGCTATAAGCTTTCCAGTGGATTTTTTTGTAATCTCAACTGATTCTGAATCAAATGTAACTCTCTTGGGAGAGCCTGTATGTGTCATATGGTAAACAAACAATGAGTTAGCAGTAAGGGAGGGTACATATAAGAAATTCTTGAACTCACCATGCTCCGCTCTAACTGAGCCCCTTCCTTTTGTTGGAATCTGGGAATCATCTCCCATGTGAATATTAGGCGCCTTTGTTAGTGAAAGAGTAGAGAAGGATTCCTTGTAAGAAGCCATGTGGTTGGAAGCTCCAGAATCTATTATGTATGATGAGGATGGAGAGATATTTTCTTTCAAAGCATGACACCTTTCATCATCTTCTATCTGTGGTTCTCCATTAGGTTTCTTTTCTCTTGTGGAAGCAATGTTATGCTACTTCAGAAGAGCTGACATTTCATCAAGTTTTTTCCTCATACAATGATCTTCAAAATGGTACCTCTTTTCACAATAGGGACATAACTTCTTTTCAAACTTCTTCTTCTTAGAGTCGGAGGCCCCTTCGAAATATTGTTGATTTTGTTTAGGCTTTGAATCAGCTACCTTTGGATTCTTCTTCTTTGATTTCTCCTTTGCTTGCACTTTGGAAGAGTGAGAAACTAGGACATATTGATATTTTGATGTCTTGATGACTCCCATTCTGATCAATTTGTCTTCCTCATTGATTAAGGACTTGTGCTACGGAGAGAAATTCCTATGGCTTGGGGTACCACAACAGACAGCTTGATTCCAGAAATCAATCCTTTCCTATATGCAAGAGAAACGAAATATCTAACACTAAAGGATATTGATTCGTACCTTATTCTGGATGATGGGTGTAGATCCCCATTGGGATTTCCAACTCCAACTTGAATTTATAAATTACTTCCTCGACATTCAATAAACAAGACAAGCATGGTATATATAATCATGTTAGATCTACTCTAACATATATAATCAATAAGATATAAGCATTTGAAATAATCCATGGATCAAATATTCATTCAAATACACATTATTCGACAGGAAAAGATATTTCTATTAATATAAAATCAAAGATTACAATGAATACAACCTTTGTTGGCACTTCTGCGAATCGGAGAAACTGAGTCCCCCACTTGGGCCTCCACCACTTTAATCCTCCATCTCTCGATAGCAAGCTGACAAGAAAAAGGCAAGCTTGGGAAGAACAAAAAAGTTCTCCAAGGGACAAAGGGATGCAGCATTAGAGGAAATTTCAACTCAAAATGGGCCTCCTAAAAATAATTAATAAAATAATAAAATAATATTTATTAATTTTGGAGGAAGAAAAGAAAAAACTACTTTTTTGTTTGTATTTTTGACATATCTCCCCATGTTTTTACTCAAATTTCAATTGGGAGAGCTCGTTGGATGTGGAATTAAATTCTTCATCCAACGAATACCCATTTGTCATACTTTTGACGGTCCCGGCTACCCCAAAAATAAGAAATACGTAAAAAAGCATGATGATGACATCATCATCACATTTTTTCAGGTATTTCTTGTTTTTTGGGTAGCGAGGTCCATTAAAAGTATGCCGAGTGGGTATTCATTGGATGCGGAATTTAATTCCACATCCAATGATCTCTCCCAATAAAAATTTGAGTAAAAACATGGGGAGATATGTCGAAAATACAAACAAAAAAGTAGTTTTTTTTTATGATACCTATCCCCAAATTTATATTAAAAAAGCATTTAAGACCTATAGAGTATTCCAAATTTAAATCAATTTCATTGGCTAACACATGATGACATGGAATTTGAATCAAATTTAAAAGGCCCATTTTGAGTTGAAATTTTCTCTAATGTCTCAAGCACAAGTTCTGGCAACAATGGACTATAGTTCTCTTACTCTCAATTCCTCATGCCTTCAATGTATCCAAAGGGTTCCTTATATAACTCTTCAATGGGGTAATGAAAGGTAAAATTCGAGTGATCTGAAGGCATAGGGAAGGCCAGGAGACAAGTGAGTCAGATCCACATCAAGGAAAACTCCAAAAGAATTTGTCCTTTTGTACAAATCCCGATGTACGCAGTTTTAGGGGTCAAACCCTCGTATATACGCTAGAAAGGGTTTAAAAGTCACGTATGGTAATTTTTGCATGTTTTAAGGGATGATATTGGAAACATCAAAGGTACAAAAATGGTCCATGGGGTCTAAGGAGTCTGCAAAGGGACAGGGAAGGCCATAAAATGTGATTCACCATGTGTGGTAAAATCAGCTATAACAGATGCCCCCTAATGTGTGAGGTCAGAGGGGTCATACGATGGCCGAAATACATTATAAGCCCATCCCAGAAGTGAAGTGATGAAGAACCCAGTGGAAGAACCAGCCATCCAATCAGCACTATACAATGATACAACTATGCACATAACTGCAAATACATATAGTAGTCCTGTCTACATAAGAGTACAATGGCCATGAATAGGAATGATACAATATGACATATGTGATCATTGCCACATACAATATAATGAATCTCAGAATATCCATGATGAATATATACAAAGGATCATGATCTCCATGAAGACTGAAGATATATAATGGATCGAGATCTCTATAATGGCTGGAATTGTCTGACATATACTAGAATCAAGTCACGAGAGCTAATATCTCATGAACACTGGCACGATCAAGGGGGTAGCATATAAGAGATGCCACTAGTTTGGAAGGTATTCTATACAAACCACTCTGAGTACAATTCCTACTATGTGAATAGAGGTGTCGAGGTCAAACATAGTAGTCCATCGTTTGATTACCGATCATTGATGTATATCATTGACAGACGCGAGATCACCCACCGATAATGAAAATGGGAATCAAGGTACTAGAGTTAAAACTAACAAGTGTGAATAAATGTGTTGAGGTCGAACACTTGAGAGCATCCATTGATCAGGGGACATTGATGTATTCCCCAAAAATTTTCGATGGCGAGAGAACCTGCCACTGATGACTGCAAGTCTCAAGGCACTCAAAAACAACTCTAGATTCCTATCCCAGAATAAATGATCTGAAGTCGATGGGATGAAATATACTAGAAGGAGGGAATTAAGGCATCCCCCATCATCCAACATGAGGTACTTAGCAACACTGTATAATGTGGAAGGACTCGATCATAAGGTGCACGAACCAGTAACTGTACCGGAAATGGCCAACATGCAAAGTCAAGATAACTGAGGAATGGCCAACTTAGGTTTCAACTTCTTTTGAAAAAGATCATAAAGGTGAATGGTGACTGAATTTACGCAGCATAGACTCAATATGCAAAAGTGGGACATCTCTGTGACACAGGAGGCATCGATAGAGCCTCCATAGGGACTAGAAGCTTAACCAGTCGGTGGAGATAAAATCAAATAAACGAGTACAACTCCTAATGTCAAAATATTAACCCAACCAATGGATGTGATATACAGTGCTCTGTTCGAAGGTGACAAGACTCGACTACTGCCAAAGATAACATCTTTCCTTGTCTGGATTTTTTGTTTTTTCACTTTTTTGGACTTTTTCAAATATTTGAAAAGCTTGAAAAAGAATAAAATTGCTTTAAAGTTACAGACTAGGAGGAGATGAGTGTCAAATAGGAAAACAAACTAGGTCCAAGTAGCAAAAAATTCCTATGCTTAATGCAAGGATGCATGTGTAGGATAGCGACACTTGGGGGAAGGTCCCCTCCCAGTAAAAATAGGGAATCAAGCTGCAAAGGATATAGAAAATGGCTCTGTGTGGCTAGACATGAGACAAGCTCCGGCTATATGGTTGATACTCAAAGTTAGGGAAGCTGGAAAAGCTCATGATAATGCAATTACAACTTGACATAAGGGAGTCCAGGGGAAAACAGGCCAGCAAAAGATCAAGAGAAGTATGAGGCTCTTGTGAGATGTCATGGAAATACTATGCAACGGACTCCCACACCCTAAAGGACAAAACTGTCGGCATGGGCACCAAATGCAAATAAGGCGCTAACTAGGGTACCCATGTAAGTTCAAGTTCTACCATTCAAATCATGCCACTTCTAAAATAGCAAGAAGGTTCTGTGACAAGATAGAATGGGTTCGTACCTATGGTTATGATGAAATGGTCATAAGGTCATGCAAAATGCAAATGGTGGTGAAACCTAACCTATATGCCATTTTAGGCATGATACCTAAAATCGACACAAACTGGTCAAAACAATGGTCTAAACGGTGCTCCATATGGTCTCCTACATCATATATTAGTAAAAAACGGTCCGAAAGGATTAGAAACGGTCCAAAACTATAGAAAAGGGGGTAAAAATTTTCAAAAATTTGAATTTTTTTTATAAATAGTAAACAATTCAAAACATTATATAACATTTGAAATTTTTACCCAATTGAGCTCATAACTTCAAATGTGAATTCCCAGAGATCCAGCTGACGGAATCCGACATCATTTTTTCCAAGTAATTTCCCATGCCCTGCTCCTTCATTTTCATGTAAAATTTTCAATTTTCCATGGTCAAATTTGATTTCTAGGCCATCCCAAAGTGTGCACTTTGGCCCACATGGAAATCACGGATTTTTTCACGTATAGGGCTGGATATACATGGAAAAATCCCTCAAAGTCATGTACGTATGCGGATTTTTAGCAAACAGTCGCATATGCAGTCGTGGTCAAGTTTTTTAAAGCTTCTAATGACCCAAACTTGATTTAAATGTGCAGGATGGTTATAGAATTGAGAGAATGTGAGCATGGGGATGTAGAAGAAGTAGTACGTGGTGATCTAATGGCTTAACAGGATCTTCGTGCATGAGGACTCTACAATTTTTGGTGTCTTGGTGGCTTAAGAGCCAAACAAAGACTACTGCAGCTGCTAGTAGACTAATGGGATCCTGACTCAAAGTCTTTCCAGATCGATGGGATGTCCCTCACCATAGAAGTGGAGGACATATACTTTATTACTGGACTTTTCAGATGGGGGGAAGTGGTGAACCTATGATCCCGCGGGCCTAGAGGTAGCCTCTCCTAGGCGAGACATACCTGCTTCATTTGGGAGCTCACATATCCTACCCTTGTTTTCTTATGATTGGATTTAGATTATATTGGTGTATGCTCTGTGCACATTATCTTGCTTAAAGTTTGTGTAATTAGAGAGTCTTTTTCATTTTTTGAGTCATTGTGGATTCAGATGCGGCACCTCGCCATTCTCGTCGTTTAGTAGGACGTCCACCTTCTACATCTCCTCCTCCTTTGGGAGAGAGAAGTAGATGGTCCAGGTGGAATACTTCTTACATTGATTTACACACGATGGGAGATCATGAAGATGAAATTCCTGAGCTACCTTCTTCACTTCACGAGATTGAAGAAGAAGAGCCTACCCCTACATATGACCCTTCACCTGATATACCTACACACTCTGGGTATGATCCTTCATGTGATATACCTACACACTCTGGGTATGATCCTTCACATGATATACCTACACACTCTGGGTATGATACCTCATCCATTGGTCATCGGTATTGGATGCTAGGCAATGAGACTCATCATGAACGTTCAAACACTACTTATGGTAGTTATGATATGTCTGGTATTCCTACACATGATTTGGTACCGCATACCGAGTTGGAGTTTGAGCCTAACACTATGCCTGGGGGAATTCCTAGTCACTTTTATGTGGAGAGATTTGGGAACTCAAGTCACATTGCACCCTCCATCCCAGTGGTGGAGGTCACATCACATGTTCATCCTAGACCTAGTGCTAGTAGTTCTATTCAGATAGCAGAGCCAAGACGAGTGACTGTAGAGAACACCACTTATGTAATATCACATGTCCCTTCGTCCTCTATTCCTATTTCTTCGAATGTTATTCCTCCCCCACATTCACATGGTCCTTCAGGCCGGAATGTTGTTATGAGTCATGTGCGTACTACTGCTACTCACGTAGTTGTTTCTCAAAGTCAAATACCTCCTGTTGTGTTGGGAGGTCGTATTCCTACCTCTGGGGGTCATATTCTTACTTCCAGAAAATCTATTCCTACTTATGGAGTTTCTCATGGGACATCTCATGGTATTTCTTATGGACCATATTATGGACCACAGTATGCACAAAGTTATTCACCTTATGGGTATGGGTATCAACAACCCGCTTACTCCCCGAATTATGGCTTTGTAGCCCCAAATAGTCAAGGTACACCACATTATGGTGCTTCCATACCACCCTACATGGGTCAAACAGGAGGAGGATACTATGGCCATGGCCATGGTGGTTACGGTAATCAGTCCTATGTGAACCAAAATTATCAGGGAGCACCTCATAGACCTACTCAAACTAGGATCCCTTTTCTCACAACCTTAAATATGCCTGACTTGTCAAGACTGATGAATGATCTGGTATCTTATGACCTGGCTTGGCTAGCTATCCCTACGAAGCTTCCCTCAGAGATTCTCAAGTTTGAGGGAAAACAAAGAGAAGATACGAGTGAACACGTTACTACATGTCACCTATGGTGCTCTTCTAATTCCTTACACAAAGATTCAATCTGTTTAAGGCTATTTCAACGCACCCTCACCGGGCCTGCCGCGAAATGGTACATAGAGATACCTAGGGGGAATTCACTATGTTCGATGACCTATCTATGAATTTTCTCAACCACTTCTAGTTACTAGTGTGTTACAATGTTGGTATGGAACTCTTGTCAACATTTCGGAAATATAAATCCATGCATATCTCAGACCATATCCAAGAGTGGAGTAGACGGAAGAGATTGATTAAAGACTTCATACCGTCGAAGTTTCTCCTCAAGTGGTTCCTTAAGTTGTTACTACTGTTGGTCATCTGGGCAGACCCAGGTTTACTATAATGAACCAACAACACCCCTTTCTCACTGGCCTTTTCGGCGACAGACCACAGAGCGGCCTGAAGTCTCACCCGAAGTGATTCTAATGGGTTGGTCGAGGACTCAAGTGTCTCGACCAGGTTCTATATGACATCCTATGTGCGTCTCGCAGCTCTTCTTAACTCACAAGACTACTCTTTCCTCTCCGCGATGCGATGTGCAGTTTCCTCTTGCTCACAATGACTCCAACCTCTATCGCATCGCCACACCCGGGGCAACACCTAACTTTGTCCTACACTTGCTTCTCAGCCCAAGGTATCGCACACCGCAGCTCCTCTGCTGGTGCAATATTGCCTCCCTGCAATATCCTACCGCTGCGACTCAACGTACTTATCTTACTGGTGTTAACTTACAGGACACAATGCAGAAATCTGTTTTATACTGCGACTCTTAACTATCTCAAGTGAAACTTACACAACTCCTTATACAGAATACCTAAAGACTTCAACTTGCATTTATCCTTGTAATGTGCAATGAACTGAATAACATACACATACATCTACTGTAAGCAAAGTTCATGTAATGAATGACAGATATAAAAAGTAAATACAATCACATGAATCAAACACATAACACTCTGATTTTACATGGTTCACCTCCAGGATGGAAGTTACGTCCACGGAACTGTGTTTCTATATTATAACTTGAGAGAGGTACACAGTTCTGCTGCACCGCATATGCAGCTATAGATCTTCTGGGTAACTCCGCACTTAGCCTGGAGTCCTTCTCTCCTAGATCTCTTCTCTATATTTCCTTCTTACAATATACTCTCACTCCCTCCATCTCTCTGTCTATCAATCCCTACGGATTGTTACAATGCAAAATAATAGTAAGGTAACAGACTACTGATAATCTGCCTAGCTGGATGGCCTAAAATGCCCAAAATGCCAACCTTTTACAATACAAATTCCATCCCTTTATAGGCAGCCCGAAGGTCTCGCCATTACAACACTGTGGGCCTGTCCCAACAGTAACCCAAACCCTAACTAGTGACAATCGAAGTATCTGTACTTGGGGTAGCCGCTTTCCATCACACCACTTCTCTCTGCAGTCTTGCATGCTTCTCGGTACTAACCATGGGTACTATGCACCACTTCCCTTCTTCTGTCCTTCGTCTTCAATACCTCGACCTCGTTGCTCCTTTTCCTTTATGAGGGTAGCTGAGCCCTCCTGTCTTTGCCACTACCTTCAATGCAGTGGTTGAGCTCTCTCTTCTCGGCCGCTCAGGTACTGTCGTCTTCTTTGACTTCTGTGTTTCAACAGTCATAGTTTTCGGCTCTGCTCTGCAGCTAGAAACATGCTACGACGTCGTAGACTTACCTTATCTCTTCATCTTCAACAAACTGTCTATCTGCCAAAATGGTATCTTTTCCTGTAGCTGTGGGACCCTGCTCCAATAGTCCCCTAACACTTACTTGTGGCTCATCCCTGAGCCACCACCAACAGGCTTCTCCTGCTGTAGCTTCTCCTTGGATTCCTGCGAAGTGCGCTGAATTTTATCTCGAAGTCCTGCGACTTCGTTCTCCATAGCTGCGACACGCTCTTTCGCCGAGTCAAGCATAGCTTGACTAATACCTGAGTCTTCTGCTGTATCAATTTCATTTCAGGCAGCAGTAAACTCCCCAGGTGCCCTTCCTGTAGTTAGAAAGTGAATTATATCAGCATAGTACTCATCTACGATCTGAATAGAAAACAATTGCGCATCTGGCAAATTGTCCTCTAGATTACTTGGCTCTTCTCTTGAGTCTATTCACAACAGATGGTCAGGTCCAACATTCAATCTTCCTGGTTTGACAATGATTTCAAAATCATACTCCTGAAAGAGGAGTAACCATCTGCAAATTCTTCCCCCTAACACTGGCTTATTGACCAGATAATTCATTGTGGAATGGTCAGTAAACATCTTGAATGAGGCACCCAACAAGTAGTGCCTGAACTTCTGTAGCGTGTACACCATAGCTAAGCCTTCTCTTTTTGTCATGGTGTAGTTCTTTTCTGTGGCAACAGAACCATTTGTTGGTCGTCTGGGCAGACCCGGGTTTACTATAATGAACCAACAACACCCCTATCTCACTGGCCCTTTCGGCAAGAGACTGTGGAGTGGCCTGAAGTCTCACCCGAAGTGATTCTAATGGGTTGGTCGAGGACTCAAGTGTCTCGACCAGGTTCTGTATGGAATCCTATGTGCGTCTCGTAGCTCTTCTTAACTCGCGAGACCACTCTTTCCTCTCTGTGACGTGATGCGCAGTTTCCTCTTGCTCGCAATGACTCCAACCTCTATCGCATCGCCGCACCCAAGCCAACACCTAAATATGTCCTACACTTGCTTCTCATCCCACGGTATCGTGCACCGCAGCTCCTCTACTAGTGCGATATCGCCTCCCTGCGATATCCTACCACTGCGACTCAGCGTACTTATCTTACTTGTGTTAACTTACCGGACACAATGCGCAAAGCTGTTTTATACTGCGACTCTTAACTGTCTCAAGTGAAACTTACACAAATCCTTATACAGAATACCTAAAGACTTCAACTTCCATTTATCCTTGTAATGTGCAATGAACTGAATAACATACACATACATCTACTGTAAGCGAAGTTCATGTAATGAATGACAGATATAACAAGTAAATACAATCACATGAATCAAACACATAACACTCTGATTTTACGTGGTTCACCTCCAGGATGGAAGTTATGTCCACAGAACTGTGTTTCTATATTATAACTTGAGAGAGGTACATAGTTCTACTGCACCGCATATGCAGCTAGATATCTTCTGGGTAACTCTTCATTCAGCCTGGAGCCCTTCTCTCCTAGATCTCTTCTCTATATTGCCTTCTTACAATATACTCTCACTCCCTCTCTCTCTCTGTCTATCAATCCCTACGGATTGTTACAATGCAAAATAACAGTAAGCTAACAGACTACTGATAATCTGACTAGATGGATGGCCTAAAATGCCCAAAATTCCAACCTTTTACAATACAAATTACATCCCTTTATAGGAAGCCTGAAGGTCTCACCATTACAACACTGTGGGCCTGTCCCAATAGTAACCCAAACCCTAACTAGTGATAGTCGGAGTATCTGTACTTGGGGTAGCCGCTTTCCATCACACCACTGCTCTCTGTAGTCTTCCATGCTTCTCGACACTGACCATGGGTACTATGCACCGCTTCCCTTCTTCTGTCCTTTGTCTTCAATACCTTGGCCTCGTTGCTCCTTTTCCTTTATGAGGGTAACTGAGCCCTCCTGTCTTCGTTGTTGCCTTCAATGCAGTGGTTGAGCTCTCTCTTCTCGGTCGCTCAGGTACTGTCGTCTTCTTTGACTTCTCTATTTCAACAGTCACAATTTTCGGCTCTGCTCTGCAACTAGAAACATGCTACGACGTCATAGCTTTACCTTATCTCTTCATCTTCAACAAACTATCTATCTGCCAAAATGATAGCTTTTCCTATAGCTGCGAGACCCTGCTCCAACAACTACCTTATATAGCAAAGGATGTTTCTACATTCGGAGTTCAGAACGAGGAACAAGCCATTTTTAGGGCACAATAATTGGACTTGATTTATGCTCAATCCGGTTTGTTATATGAGATCATTCCTAATGCTCCGCATTCTAGTTTCGACCCTAAGGTCAAACCTGTACCACATGCCAATGGAATCGTTGGTTGTATGAGTACCAAACCTACATATTCAGTAGTGAAATAGGTCAGTCAATTATCTATCAACCAATCTGCTTCAGGACAAGCCACGGCTTTGTCTCAACCCACCCAAATGTCAAGTGTGCTTTCGGTACAATCGTCGGACCAGAAGGGTAACCAGAAACCCGGAAGGAATAAGAAGAAGGGTAAAAACAATCGTAAGGGTGGGAATAAGAATGGAAATTCCAATTCTAATGACAAGAACACCTGAAATACTGGGGGGGACAAGTAGCCTAAATGCAAGGTTAAGTTTCCTTGCAAGTTATGTAAGGAGGACAACTTCACTCACTTGTGCCGTCGAATAGAAGAAGCCTCGAGGTTCATAGTGCATGGCCCAGCTGTGCTGACTAAGCCTTTACCTCACAATCAAAATATGAACTCAAGGACCCATGATCAGTCTAGTGGGGATCAAGACCCACCAGAAGCTTGTAGTGGTCATGGTTGCATCAACATGGTACCTGCTGCTAAGGTTGTGACTCGTGCGAAGGACTATGGTTCGTCACAACCAGGATTTGGAATGGAACCTGCTCCACCCGAGAGTCCTTTGCATATTGAAAAACCTATGGATAAACTTGAAGTTGCTCCTTGCATTCCTAAGGGAGTCTTTAAGCATTCAGGGCACAATCCTAATTCCTGAGCCACCTAGAACTATTATTTTTTCGAGGATTTGGGCCACACTCCTTGTGCGATGTCTGCACTCGAAGTAATTCAGATTCCTTCACAAAAAAAAGGTTTTTTTTTTTTTTGGGTGTTAACAATGATACTTCTTCCTCTGTCATCAAATTTGAAACCGCGGGACTACAGCCTTACTTTCCTTACTATGTGTCTCTCTTGATTCATGTGGAATGTATTAACAAGACAATCAAATGCAATGTGATTGACGAAGGCATTGTTGCTTCCATGATATATTTGGTGTGTTGGAAGGGTTTGGGTTCCCTTGAGTTGTCTAAATCCACTACCATGTTCACTATGTTTGATGGTAGATTGTTTTGGCCGCATGACATTCTTCCTTCTCTTAAGGTCTGTTTGGGAGGGAAGGTCATCGCAATCGAGGTCGAGGTGGTTGATGCACCCCTTGACTACAATCTGTTACTCGGTAGGAATTGGATGTACAGTATGCAAGCCATATGTTCTTCTCTATTTTGAGTTGTATGCTTTCCATTTAATGGGAATATAGTTACGATTGATCAAATTTCATTCAAGAATCTGTGTGTTACCACATCTTCAGGAGCTTCTGTCCCAATTGTTGTGCACTCTTAGCCAACAACTGGGAGTGTGGGTGTGGGCATGTACCCATCCCTTATGGGATCATTTAGTTATCCTGTACTTGTTCTCATGATCAGGTTTACTTTTGGTGAGGCTTTTTCATCATTTCATTCGGTGTCTTTTTGCACCACTCATATGGAAGATCCTTGGATTCTTCCTACACCGAGTCCTTCACGTGATCCCATCAGAATGGATGTGTCGTTGCCTACAACTATGATAGCATATCAAGCTAATCTCGGATGTGTTGATGAGCCTAGTCCTTGCTCTTCGTGGATGGAGGAGGAGGACCCATATGTACTTCCTGCATGGGCATTTCAGTATTCTCACACACATGACTACCTTGATAGTGTTTTTCCTTTAGATGAGGCTATTATTGAGGCTAAGATTCAAGAGTATACCGAGCTGTTCAAAGAATTTTGTGATGTATTTGCTTGGTCATACGAAGAAATTCTAGGTATTAACCCTCGCATTGTTGAGCATGAAATTAAAAATTATCCCAATGATAAGCCTGTTTGACAACGCTTGCATGTGGTGAATCCTCGAAAAGCACCTGCGATTAAGACTGAGATAGAAAAACTGTTGAATGCTAGTTTTATCTATCATGTTCCCTTGACAGAGTGGGTTTCAAACCCCGTTCCGATTGATAATAAGCAAGGAGCGATCTGCATATGCATTGATTTCCGTGACTTGAATCGTGTCTGTCGAAAAGATAATTTTCCCACACCATTTATCGATCATATTTTGGTTGAGTGTGCAGGAAGCAAGGTATTTTCCTTTATGGACTTCTTTTTCAGATACAATCAGATACAGATCAAACCTGAGGACCAACATAAGACAGCCTCTATTTGTCCTTGGGGTACCTTTGCATATCGGAAGATGCCTTTCGACCTTAAAAACACTGGAGCCACTTTTCAGCGGGTTATGACCTTGATCTTCCATGATCTCAAATCGATTATTGAAGTCTTTTTGGATGCTCTTGCTATTCATTCTCATCATAGGATGCGTCATTCCTACCATTTGAGATTAGTGTTCAAAATGTGCCACCATTATTTGGTCAGGTTAAATCCTCACAAGTGCATCTTTTACATGAAGTCTGGTCACTTATTAGGGTTCATTGTCTCTAAAGAGGGTATAAGAGTTGACCCTTTGAAGGTTGAGGCAATACTTCAATTGTCTCCTTGAGAAACATTAGACATCTTTAATTTTTGCAAGGCATGGAAAACTTCTTACGAAGATTCGTCATGAATTTTCCCAATTTGACTAGAGGCTTTATGTGTCTTTTGAAGAAGGACACTACCTTTTGCTAGGATGAGTGAGCCCAAGAGTCCTTTGATGCACTTAAGTGAGCCTTAGCATCAGCCCCCGTAATTAGTCCACCTGACTATAGCCGTGACTTTCTACTTTATGTGGCTCCGTCGATGGAGAGGATTGGTATAGTTTTGGTTCAATAGGATGACGAGCTCCAAGAGCATGTCATATATTATCTAATACAAAACCTTATAGATGTAGAGATCCATTATTCCCATGTGGAGAAGCTTGCCTTAGCTACCGTTCATGCGGTTCAAAGATTCAGATACTATATTCTCCTTCACCAGACCTTGGTGGTTTCCCATGTCAATCCATTTCAGTTTGTCCTCAATAGAAGGATGATAGGAGGGAAGTATAATAAGTGGATTGTCATCTTGCAAAAAATTCAATCTCAAGTTTGTTTCAGCAAAATTGAAGAAATCGTTGATTTTTGTGGAGCTTATATATGATTTCTCTGCAAAACCAGAGATTCTAGATTCGATCCCCAGAAGAGTCACCAATTCTGTTACAGAGAGAAATTCCTATGGATTGGGGTACCACAATAGACAGCTTGACTCTAGAAATCAATCCTTTCTTATATGAAAGAGAAACCAAATATCTAACACTAAAGTATCTCTATTTGTACCTTATTCTGGATGGTTGATGTAGATCCCCATTGAGCTTTCCAACTCCATCTTGAATTGATAAATTGATTCCTCAACATTCAATAAACAAGACAAGCATGCTATATATAATCGTGTTATATCTACTCTAGCATATATAATCAATAACATATAAGAATTTGAGATCATCCATGGATCAAATATTCATTCAAATACACATTATTGGGCAGGAAAAGATATTTCTATTAATATAAAATCAGAGATTACAATGAATACAACCTCTATCGGCACGTCTACGAATCGAAGAAACTGAGTCCCCCACTTGGGCCTCCACCACTTCAATCCTCCATCTCTTGATAGCAAGCTCACAAGAAAAGGGCAAGCTTGGGAAGAACACAAAAATGCTCAAAGGGACAAAGTGATGCAAACTCAAGCACAAGTTCCAGCAACAATGGACTATAGTTCTCTTACTCTCAATTCCTCATGCCTTCAATGTATCCAAAGGGTTCCTTATATAGCTCTTCAATGGGGTAATGAAAGGTCGAATTCGAGCGATCTCAAGGAATAGGGAAGGCCATGAGACAAGTGAGTTGGATCCACATCAAGGAAAACTCCAAAATAATTTGGCCTTTTGCACACATCCCGATGTACGCGGTTTTAGGGGTCAAACCCACGTATATACGCAAGAAAGGGTTTAAAAGTCGTGAATGGCAATTTTTGCATGTTTTTAGGGATGATCTTGGAAACATCAAAGGTACAAAAATGGTCCATGGGGCCTAAGGAGTCTGCAGAGGGATAGGGAAGGCCATAAAAATGTGATTCACCATGTGTGGTAAAATCAGCTATAGCAACATGGAAAAAGAATCTAACAAAGGAACCTTCCAATCAAGAAAGCTTTCCCGCTTGGAATGAAATATGGAAAGAAATAAATAATACTCTGGGCTTAGTTTCCTGAGTATGGAAAGGAAATTCTGCTCATCCTTCTGATCTATCTCGCACTGTCTGCATTGGAGTACTAGAGACTTGAATTTAGTAAAGAATTTCTCAATAGTCTCGAAACTGCTGGGATGTAAAGATACCAACTCATTCTCTAGAACGTGACCCCAAAGCTCATATTGTTTGTTAAACAAGATATGAAGCTTCTCCCAAGAATCTCTGGGAGTCCTCAAGACTTCTAGGTGGAAGATGAGATCTCTGGAAATATAAGTACATAAGTACCCGAATGCTTCATCACAACGGTTGAGAAACTTGTTCCACTCCACCGGCTGATGAGGCTCAGGCTCCCATCCATGTATGATCCTATGGTAGCCATGCTTACGCAAGGCTAGCTGCATATCAATCCTCCAATCAAGATAATTGGACATTGTGAGGATCCATGGTTCAAGAGTTTGGGAACTCATAATTGCTCTTGATGGAAGTATTGCAAAACTTCACACAAGCTACGTAGAACCCGTCAATTTCACTGCAATAACACACTAAAACATATGAACTGTTAGAATCATTTCCTTCCTCTTGACATGAACATGTTTTTGGATTCTGTCACATTCTCTCCGTTGCTCTGAATAAACGCAGAGCTAGCAAATTTTCATAGGGGACTTCTGTGGAAACCTAGTTGCTTCTGATGTTCAATTGAGAGAAACAACCATGAAACCTTCCTGAGAAGGCTCTGATACCATATTATAATTTTAATTCCATTTATATCTTCAAGAATATAGTTCTAATAATGTTTGCAGCAAAAATATGCAGAATGAAGACACAAACTAAACAAAAAAATCCACACAGGAATTAGACAAGTATTGCTCAGGAATTCATAGTATCATTCACAATAATAATATCCGATGTTACAATAGTTTACATAGGAAGAATTTGAATGCATGGGATATGAAATTGAATCTCCCAAGTGGATATGACTATATCTAAATGAATCTCTAACTCATGGTCTCTCAATCAATATTGGAGTCCAAAATCAAGTCCCATATGTCCAACCAACTCAAACAAATAGTGATAGTTAGTTAACTCAGTGCAACTGAGTGTGGTAGGTGGGAAAAGGTGCCTAATCCACATGCATCCATGCAAGGCATGCACTAGCTAACTGTTTGTGAACAAACTGAAAGTAACTAGGGGCTAACTCAGAATAACTAGTACTAACTCCAACTAACTGAAGTAGGTTGGTTCCGAGACTCCCAGTGGCTCCTAAAATGTAGGGATTGGTCTAGGAGGTGCCCAAAATGATGCATGCACATGCAGTAAGTGGAAGTTAACAACTAGTAGTGTTCCCCACACTCCAGTTACTAGTACATGTGTCCCCATTAGGCTAAGTGGACCCAATGGTACTAGTGGACCCAATTAATTAATTAAGGTTCCTAAGTTAGGATAATTAATATAATAGACAGTATGGTTATGGGAGGATTAATAATACTAACATAATCAAATGTAAATATGTTGTGAAGTTTATCTCATGGATTTTTTCAATATTGACACAAAATATTAATTGACTTGGTTGCGGTTTGACACGTATTATCAACCCTTATCGATCAAATCAATTATAATATTTCAGCCAAGATGACATGTATCATCCATGGGATAGATATACTTGCATGGAAAAGAGGGTACATGTTGATATATATATATATATAATATTATAGTGAGATCAACATTTGCATGTCATGGATTGGATGTGAAATGATGAGCCATGGATCTGGTGGCTGAGTTGGGATTTTCATGATTACATTTACGAGTGAAAGTTGGAATGACAAATGAGGGATCAAATGGATGGGATGGATTGGATGTGAATATGTTGTGAATCTAAAATAGAAAATTATTTAATATTGACACACCAAACTCAATACCAAGATACCACTTCCCTATAATCCCATCCAAGTGACAAGCCACTAGCATCGTTTCTCACACGTTTGATTCCGAGATTTCTTGAATCTATATTTTTTTAGTCTAGTTGCATTTTGTGACTCTTGAAAACCTATATATAGAAATTTAATCCTGTGGCGGTGTTTTCCTTAAACACTTTTCACTGAATCCCAAGTTTGGTTATGTGGCGTTCACTATAGTGAGATGGACAGGTGTCTACATCATGTTCTCTAATCCATCATAACATTATAGAATTTCGGGGGAATTAGAATTGCATCGTAGAATTTGTGGACACATTTATTCATTTTGAATTTTGACTTCTGATTCAAAGGGTGTTAATATTCATTATTTATGTTGATAGTTGTAATTTGGATGCCGAGATGGCGATGTTGATCGCAGAATCATAGTCCTATTTTGGAGTTGTGGCTTCATATCCATCTTTTTGAAGTTTGATGTGTCGACGTCGAGATCAAAATTTCAAAGGTGTTTTGGTTACTTTTTATTTTACCATGCCAACTTCCGACTTCCTATGAGGGGAAATAGGAATCAATATATCAGACTATTTTGTTATGATCCATTTAACATTTTCAAGTTCCGATTTCGATGTTGGAAATGTAAGAAATGAATTAATAATGTTAGGATTGGTAGGTAATTTGGGAATATAATAAACCAACTTCATAACTTAGGATAAAATATTTAATGAATTTTGATTATTTTCCTACCCACTAGCCTAGATAGTTGGCATCTACTTGCACTATATGGTCAACACTTGCCATATATACCCCCGGAGAAATTTAATCTTGTTTTTGGGTTGATCCTGCCCACTTTATTGACTTCCATAATTAGTAATTGCGCTTTCCTACAGATTATTCCTTATTCTTCTTTTATCCATATTTTATGTGGATAAAGTAAAGCTAGTCAACTAGGAAACGACTATGTTTTATTTCCAACCCATCCTCCATGATTTTCTCTCTATTTTCCAAGATTATCATGTTTTTCCATCACTCTTGACAACTCACTTGTTCTTTTTATAATTCATGAGGTACTTGACTAATTTGGGAAGTGCTTTAGTCACATATGGGGGTTTATCATATTTAGTAAGTCTATCTTTTTTATCTTGATCAAGGATACTTTTAGGGGCTAATTTTAGTTCAGTGGGATATTTTTCCATGTTTTTCTCCCAAAAAAGATTCGCCATTTTGCATTTTTTGAAGCCCTGTTTCGCCCAATTTTGATGGGGTAAAATTTTGTCACCCTAAAAATCACCAAATTATTATATAAATGATATAAAATCCTTGTAAATTATAATATTTTTTGAAAAATATCACCAATCATTTTATAGTTGCCATTTTAAGAATTGGTAATATTCGCCAACATTTATACACTTGTAAATAAGTATGATTCCTAAAATCAGCCCTGATCTTGATGAGTTGTCTCCAATACAAATTAATTTTACCTATGAGGTATTCACTATTTCTGTACACTATTGTTCATCATTATTCAATGGAAGGATACACTCCAATCTTCATCTCTTCATTCACGTGATTTGGTCTCTATTCTTCTCTCTATTTTTCTTGTGTATGCTTATGAGAATTATCTTAGTAGCAAGATCTATTTCCAATGCTTCTTCTTAGAATATTTACTCATACAATTGGAGTTGGTATTTCTACATGGTATCATAGAGCAAGGTTTCTCAAGTCCTACAGAGTTGTGGAGCGCATCTAGTCTCATATCCTTCTCTGAAGAAGAGCTTGTTTTGAAGCTTACAATATTTTATAGTAGTTTTATTTTTTGCAGCTTGTAGATACTTTCTTCATGAGCACATAAACACTCAGTATGGATTCTTCTTCATCTATGATCTTGAATCCCTTCAAATATCATGAATGGAAATCCAAAATTGGCCTTCTATTGCGTAGTAAGTGTTGGAGACATTTACCTTCATACTCACTCCTTCGGTCAAATTGGCCTAGTTAAACCACTATCCTAAGTTTAATTGACATCAGTGGAGCATTAATTACCATCATCCCAGTCACTCCCACACCTACCTACAGTCAAGGAGGCTAACTGGAGCACTCCAGGGGTGATCTGTGTGACATTAATGCACCTAACTGTTAACTGGTGGTTACAATCAATTAAACCAATCAGTTACAGTCAGTTAAGGCGCCTACATTCATTAAATATATTATTTAATGATTATTTATTATTATTTTAATGAACTGGAGTGAACAAGGCACCTTCACCAACTTCTGATGGTCAGTTCAGCTTCAGTTAACCTCATCAGGGTTTATTGGAGTCATGCAATACTAGCACTTGATGATTGGATTGCTATGACATGTGTTTGATCTCCTTCAGTTGAGATTTAGTCATTTATTGCACTCCAACTTCAGTTAGGGTTTGGTGAGTCAATTAGGGTTTTGGTCAAGTGGTTAACTGAGTGAGATTGCATGGAAAAGAGTCAATTAAGCTAGCCTCACTCACTGAATTCGAATTTTCCCTTAGGTATTTGAATTCTTCATGGAGTTAAGATATTGCTATGCATGGAAATTGTAATCCTTTATTGTTTATATAATATACAGAGAGGAAACCTATTTGGTATTCCAGTTATTTTCCAATTCATGAGTATTTGTTAATTATTCTTTGATGATTTTGATTCCTAGTTCCTAGATCATGTGCAAGAATTAATAGTAAGGGACTGTACAAATTTACTCTATGAGGTGCGGTTGTACCGATACTCCAACACCCAATGTTGTTATTGAGAAATATAAGTGGCATAATAGGTTGAATGAAGCCTATGGATTGCTTTTACTCTCTATTTCTCCTGATATACTCTTTCATATAGATGGTTTGACCAATCCAAACCAATTATGGACTAAAATTGAGTCTCTCTTCAGATTTCAAGATGAGTTAAGAGCGCATCAATTGGAGATTGAGTTATTCTCAATGAGTCCAAGCAGTTTCGATTCTATTGAGGGTTTATTCACCAAGTTCAAGTCACTTGTTCTAATTCTAAAACATTGTGGGATTGAGAAGAAATATGATCAATTAATACTTTCCATTCTTTCCAAATTGGGTCATGAATACTTAGTTTTTGTGTCTATGTTTCATGCTACTAGGCTTGTTGTTTCTAATTGGAAAACTGCCTTATTTGTATACTTTATTTGATTCACTAACAAAGGAGCAAGAAAAATTGATATAGATGGGTGCTATTAGATATTCCAAGGGAAAGGATCATGCTCTCATAGTTCAAGGAATCAATAATACCAAATCCAAATAAAATAAAATGCTGAAAGAGAAGAAGCCAATGTAAAAAATTGAAGATGGAAATTTGAAGCCTATTGATGAAGATTCAGTGAAGAAGGTTAAAAAGAAAGGGATCACATCCAAGTTTTCTTATTAAAGTAAGGGGTTTCATCTACACAACAATTTTTTCAAGAATAATATGGACATCATATCTCATATTCTTGAGAAGCAACAACATCAAATTCTGATGAGCTAGAGAAGCTTGTTGATTCCTTAGAACAATGTCCTAGTACGCAATTCCAAGATGATATAAACTATGAATTGAGTTCAAAAGTAAAATATTTTCCTCATGTATCTGATATAGATTCATTTTCTGATATATCAGAATCAGAAATATCAGGTCCTTTCATTAATAATCCACCTATCAGTCTCCTAAATTCATCGCTCAATAATTGTAATTTTGCACTAGATACTAACTTGTCTTTAAGAATCTCTTCCTCACTCCATAATTATTATTTAGAATAATGTTTTCAGGATAATATACATGTCATGACATAATTAATGCCACCATCCATACCATATACCATACCTTTGAATACTCCTAAGACTATACAAATCCCAAGATCACTAGTTGATTCCTCATTGGTCTCTTATGCAATGTTACTTATATTACATGGTTTGAAGTCTTTCATATATTTCATTGATTGGTTATCCATGACCTTAGTCATATTTTGACTGATATTACACATGTTTGGATTTGTTCTAAACATTTATGGTTCATATCTCAACTCCATTCATCATTCATATTTTTACACTCATCAGTTTTCCCCAGTTGCGCATACCTTTCCTAGTCTAGCCCTATATCCTCATGGAGTCACTGAAGAATTTTTTTTTCTTGTTCCATATGCTAATGTTTCTGATATTTCAGAGTTTTTTCAGCCTAATATCATATCTGGAAAGGTTATAGATCATATTAGAAGAATGTTATGTGATTCACATCACAATTTTCCAACTATTCAGGGAATTGATTGTGTAACAAATTGTCTTAATTTGTGTACTCTTTGGGAAGGAGTATGCACAAATATTTTTTCCATTTCAGATTTTGTTTGTATATTATAGTTTTTTAGTAGAAATAATAATTTAGATAATTCCCCTACTTCATCAATTGATGAGATACAAGGAGTCTCTCCTCTTCTTTCTTGCAGAGCTTACACTCTAGCGCATGATCATGGACTTCATGATTTCTTCATCAAGTAATTCAGAAAGAAGCATCTCATTCATGTCATTCAAGTGAATATAAATATCTTTTGAAGTCATGTTATTTCAAATTTTGTGCCTCATCCTTTTTTGAGGGAGGATTTTTCCCATGTGATTTTGCCTCTTTCCTCACTTTTCTGGAAATGAATAATTGTAAAGGTTGACCATAGCCTTGCTTTTGGGACCTATATACATCTATATTTCAGACATAAAAATCATAAATTCAGACTTAAATGGGGGTGTGGGAATATAATAAACCCACTTTATAACTAGGATACAATATTTAATCAATTTTGATTAATTTCCTACCCACTAGCCTAGATAGTTGGCATCCACTTGCACCACATGGTCAACACTTTCCATATATACCCCAAAAGTGCTTAATCATGATTTTGGTTTGATATTTTCCACTTTATTGACTTCCAGAATTAGTAACTTCGCTTTCCTACAGATTCTACCTTATTCTGCTTTTATCTATCTTTTCTGTGGATAAAGTAAAGCCAGTCAAATAGGAAACTGCTATCTTTTGTTTCCAACACATCCTCCATGATTTTATATCAATTTTCCATGAGTAGAATTATTTTCCATCACCCTTGAAAAATCACTCATGATTTTTCTATTTCATGAGGTCCTTGAGTGATTTGGGAAGTGCTTTAGCCACCTATGGGGGTTGATAATATTTAGTAAGTCTATCTTTCTGATCTTGATGAGTTTTCTCCAATACAACTCGACTTTATGTATGAGGGATGTACTATTTATGTACACTATTACTCATCATTATTCAATGGAAGGATACACTCCAATATTCATCTCTTCATTCATGCGATTCAGTCTCTATTCTTCTCTCTATTTTTCTTGTGTATGCTTGTGAGAATTATCTTAGTAGAAAGATCTATTTCTAGTGCTTCTTCATAGCATCTTTACTCATAGAATGGAGTTGTTATTTCTACAGTTGGGATGTTATAATAAGATATCGGTTCTATTAATTATTGTTATACTATTTAGTTACAATTAACCTATAATAATGTTTTTAATCCTATAATTTACTACACTTTGTTGATGTAATTGTAACTTAGGAATGTATTCATCTGTATATCTTATGTATTGTACCTCGATGTTTATTCCAGGAATTTTCTATAATATAAACAATTCATGTCAAGTCATTATGGGTAACCCTCCTATTGGTCAAGGGTTAAAGTACCCGCAGTTGTGGGGTCCTAGGTTTATTAGACTATCCTAGAGAAGTCGACCCTAGGTGAGTCATTGTAAGTAGGGGAAATAGTCCCCACCATTGTATTAAGGGTAAAACTCCTTATTGGTTGGAGGAGGAAAAGTCCCCACAAGTTGTGTGGGAGTAGGGCTATTAGATAGTCCTATAGATGTCAGCCCTAGTAAGTAATTGTTAAGTGAGGCCGACATGTCGGAGTGGGTTTAAAGTGAACGAAAGAATATAAATAGAGAGTGAGCCTCTCTATTTATCACACACACACTCACTCATTTGGGTAGATGAGTCAGAGAGGAGAAGCTCTCTCAGTGTGTGAGAGAGAGATAGAAGTTGTGGAGATCAGCTTTATGTTTTTGGGTTTTACTATTGCCATTGGTGCTCATTCTATCTCTAAGGAAGTTGCAGGGTTTTCTCCTTTTTTGTTTCCCTGAGGAAAATTCTTTGTGTCTCTTGTCTCTTGTGTTTTATTGCTATGCATGTTATTCTCTCAGTTAAAATATCCTAAGATCATAATGCTAGCTTAGTATGATAAAAATATAACACGCTTCTATAGTAATGAGCTATTATGCTCGGACTTTTAAATTTTTTTAATGTTTAGAATTTTATATTTTTTTATTTAATATTGGTTGTAGAGTCTTTGTAGTGTGGAATTAATGTGTCCTTTTTATTGCAAGTGTTTTGTTATGATCCGTTTTACATTTGTAACTTCTGATGTCGATGTCGGAAATATCACAATTATCTTGATAATGTTGGTATGGTGGAATAAACCGTTGAATATTTTAATTTCCATCATATTATTTAATTAAAATTAACATTGGACCTTCCTACCCTCATTATAATTACGATGTACCTTTCTCACACTTCTGATATTTGGGTGATGAGGAGAAGGAGCACTAGTCATTTATCACCCTTTCATGGTCAGAGTGATTAGGAGTGAGGAAGTGAAGAAGTAGCATGGGCCCTTTCTAAAACTAGACATGGTCATTGAGTGAGGATCTAGCCTTTTCTCTCACCTTGGTAATTTTGGGAGGAAGAGTTGAGGAGCATTGGATGCTATCTACACTTGTTCCATTTGAATGAGTACTCTGGGGACTCCCTTAGAAGGAGCATGGTCCCTTTCACAAACTAGACCTTTCTCTCACTCTGTAAATTTTGGGAGGAAGAGTTGAGAAGAACTAGACCTATCCGACACTTTTTCTATTCTAATGAGTAGCACAAGAACTCCCTTAGACTCTTGGGAGGACTTCCAAATTTGTTCCTTTATCACCCTTTTATGGTTAGAGTGATGAGTGGAGAATAGAAGGAGAATGGGAAATTTCTCAAACTAGACTTGGTCTTTGAGTGAGGAACTTGCCTTTTATTTCACTCTAGTAATTTTGAGAGGACAAGTTGAGGAGTGTTGAACCTATCTAAAACTTTTATTTGAGTGAGTAGGTGGCCCTTTCTCACACTTCTGAAATTTTGGTAAAGAGGAAAAGGAGCCCTAGACCTTTATCACCCATTTATGGTTATAGTGATGAGGATTAAGGAAGTGAAGAAGGAGCATGGTCCATTTCTCAAACTAGACTTGGTGTTTAAGTGAGGTTTTGGCATTTTATCTCACTCTGGTAATTTTTAGAGGGATATTTGACAAGCGTTGAACCTATCTGACACTTGTTATTTGAATGAGTAGCTGGCCCTTTCTCACACTTCTGAAATTTGGGTAAGTAGGAGAAGGAGCACTGTCTCTTTTTCAACGTTTTATGGTTAGAGTGATGAGGAGCGAGGAATTGAAGATAACCCATAGTATTTAAAATGAACATTGAACAACGTAAAATACTTTTAATTCAAACACTAGTGGAAAACTTCCTTAGCCATGGTTTCAATGCACAACATTATTATTTCATATATACAATAGTGAATACATCAAATACATCAGGGTGATGAGTGATGAGAAGCAAGGAAGTGAAGACAATTCATACTAATTAAAATGAACATTGAACACTATAAAATATACTTTTAATTCAAACGCCAGTGGAAAATTTCCTAGGACCTAGTTTCAAAGCACAACATCATTATTTCATATATACAATGGTAAATACATCAAATACATTAGGGTGATTGTTTCATCTCTTCCCTGGTCCCATTGTGTTTTTTCACAATGACAAATTTTCCTTAGTATGGTGTGATGAAAGAGTAGGAGGAAAGAGAAAGGTGACTCTAATGTTGTAGATCATAGAGAGTTTTTTCAACTTTGAAGGATGCAGTCAATTCTCATATTGAAAAAGTTGGTACAACCTGTTTGGGTACAATACGATAAAAATCCTCCCTCAGAGGGATATGTTAGTGATAGAAATTGTTCCTAGACTACCACAAGAACAAGCTAACACAATATCAAACAAAAATAAAATAAAATTGGTTTTTAGGGTTTTGGTTTAAAACTTCATCAGCAAGAAGTAAAAAAAATAAAAAGATAATATAGAACTGAATCATGTACTAGTAGATAAATTGGGGATCAAACACATCCCAATAATCCATAAAAATTACACATGAAACAATAAATTCACCCAGAGGCTACAAGCATTTACATGAATAAAACCTTTAAACAAGAAATGAAATTGTAGACTGAGCAATCAACCTGATTAGAAATGAAACAACATGACATGTAAAAAGGATTATCAGTTTATATATAATAAAAAAACAGTCATCCACTTACATAAGAGTTATAAGTGCTAGCTTGAGATATCACAGCACAAAAGCCTCTCCTTGAGTGAAAATTCAAACCCTACTTCCATATGATTTCTTTCTTTTATCTGTGTTTCATCCCAAAATAGTTACATAACTAACTACCTAAATTTTAGGTTAAGATTCAAAACTATTACTAAGATGTTTGTCTTTCAAAATAAACTATTTACAATTACAAAAGTTAACTACATGACACGTATCAGTGGTAACCCTTATAGGTTGTTGGTTGCTTCAAACAGGAATGCTATCCCTTCTAGGTCTTGTGATTTCCTTTTGGTTCTTTATTGTTCTGCTTCCTAGTCTTCAACCTTCTTCAATAATATTTCATTTTGCTGGGTCAAATCCTGAATTCTTTGATTCAATTCCCCAAATTGGTTTTGAGTCTGCTTCCTTATTCTTAGAGCTTCCTTTGAAACATAAATTGACTCCTGATAATGAGTGTTTATGTCATCCAAGTCCTCCCTTAACCTTCTGTTAGTCATGACTAAACCCTCGTTTGGTTCACTCAGAAAACTGATTTGATACTTGCAATGCTTCATTGTTTTCTGTATATTCTTGATAGTCCCTCTTTTGTTGTAGAGCTCTTGTCTGATAACCATGGAATGTTCATTTTTCTGAAAATCAAATCATCATCTTCTGCTTCTTTAGATGCTTCCTCTACAGGAACTTCTAGAGGCCTATCTTTTTCAGTACTGCAAACTTTTTGTTGCTCAACAACCTTGTACTTTTTTGGTGATGACTTTAGAGTTACTAAATATTCTTTCTTACTCTAAACCAGCTTAGAATCCAGGACTTCTTCATCCTCCAAGTCTTCTTGAGATGATGAGTCTTCAATTACAGCCACCTTCTCTTTAGCAAACTTTGGATTTAAAATATTTTTCATGTTAATCCTTAATTTGTGTTATGCTATTGTTTTAGTTCTTCATCTCATTTATGCTCCTCCTAGCATTACCAATGATTTTCCTTGATACTTATCAGGTGAAATTTGTACCATCTCACATTTTATTCCTGCTGCAAATGACTCTTCTTTATATTTTTCATCTAAATTATGTGGGTTATCATCTTTCAAAATTTCTGTAACAGGAAACTCCATTATATTTTCTTGTACATCTGTAATATTTTGATTATTTTCTATAGAACTCTTACCATCTTCTTGCTTTGTATCAAATCTATTACATTCTTCTATATTCTCTAAAAATTTCTCTTTATTTTCATTGATTGCTCCTTTGCTCTCTTCATACACAGAGTCTTCGAATTTCTAAACTGAATCGTCTTCTTCAATACTATCTTTCTATAGCTCCTCAACTATTTCTCTCTTTAATATTTTTGTAAGGAAATGTTGTTTGTTCATTTGCCTGTTCTTGGGCTGACCTTCTTATTGAGTATGAATACCTAACCAAAACAAAAATTGTTCCTAGGTTCTACCCTTTTTTTGAAGAACTGTGTTAACAATCAATTTTGTAAGTCCATGATGAAAGATAGACTATTGAGTGTGATCTTTATGCCATTTTACTCTATCTAAAAAATTTTGCAGGATATTTAGAAAGAAATATTACCAGCTATGTTGTACTTAGTGGTTTTTTATCAAGTGAGCCTAGTGAACTGGACAAGGATAACTTGTTTGAACTTCAGGGAACCTTCAGTCTTGCTTCTGGGAAGCTTTGTTGTACTATATCACATGTTCATACCCCATGGGGAAATTGTAATAAATGTTCTAGCATGATAGTGTCTGTAAAAGACTCGGTCTCTTAGACTTTATTTGTCAATCCGATCAGCCCAGGGTGTTTTTTCCCTTGGTTATTATTGGTTGTTGAATAAACGACTGATAATTTCTGAGTTTTTCACTCCATACCTCCAAAGTTCGGGTGGTTGGCTTGGCATTTAGGCATATTGAGGTTATTAGAGTCTATGTGTCAATGTATAAAAATGCTAGACATCATGGTCGAGTTATATGAACATGTCCAAGTCCCCCTAGGTTTTTTCAATTTTTCAATTTTTTAATTTTTTCAGTGTTTTTTTATTAAAATTTAATTTTTCCAAAACTTAGGCTATTTTTTAATAGTTTAATTGGAAAATTTTATTTTTTAATAAAATTGAGCCAAATAATTAGTTTCAGTCATGCAGGTGCTCCTTTTCAAGCTAAGAGCACCATGTAAACCCATGGACCCACTATTTCCTAGTTTTGAGTGATTTTCCATCACTCAGGTCAAAAAGCCCCAAAAATCAATTATTGATTATTTTAATTAATAAATTGATGAATAATGGAGCAAATTCGGAATCATAGATCAGTGGATTCTCAGTCGATTTGATTGAAATCAGTCAGATCTGAACTAGATTGACTAGATCTGATAAATCCTTGATTGAAGGAAGTGATCAAATTAGATCCAGAGTTGATCTTCAGCGTCCTTTATGGGGAATTTCGTCCTCCCTCTCTCCTCCACACATTTTTGCTTCATCTAGATGAGTTTTGGTGGATGCTTCAGTCAACAGGTTGAGGTGTCAGTCAGCTTAGCCCCCCAATTGATAGTTGCACTCAATGAGACTCAGATCTGGCTCAACTAGACACAGATCATGCATTGATGGACTCTCCTTCAGCTGATTTGATCTATCTCCTTGGGATTTGTGTTCCCCCTGGGATGGATCTCCTGGTTTTTGTATATATCCAGGCACAAGCTCCCTCTTCCAGGTGAGTTAGAGTTGGATTGAAGGGATTGCTAATGTAATACTGTTGTAATATTTTGATTGTTGAAATAAAGAAGCTTTGCAGTCCAAATGGTGTAATGCTCTCATATGTGTGGATTAAGCATTGTCTTACGGCTATTGATGTTCCTGGATTTTCTCTCAATTTCTACATCTGAACCCTGTCTAGCTTCAACGATTCAACTGAATCAATAGGAGTATAGTTGGGCAAGTAAGGTTACTTGTTTTTCTTATATCTCATAGCATATATGTTAGAAGATCTAGATTATACATGTTTAATAAGTTTATTTGCATGTAATTCTTGTCTCGTTTTCATATATATATCTAGATCTCATGAGGTTTCGTGCAGGATTGTGTGTTTAGCTTTCAGGTAGCAATTATTGGATGAGCTGTGGATCTAGTTTGACTCCAATGCACATCCAAAAGTTTTGTGAAGACATTTCCCCTCTGTATTCCACTAACAAGTTTCCATTGCAGATCTGCTTCATCAACAAGCACTTCTCTTCTCCTTTTCCTCCTTCAAAATCAAATTTCTTACCTGATTACTATGTTCGAAAGCTTTGTTATAATTTGGATCTGTTATATCAAAGTAAAATTTACATATATTTTCTATTTCAAAGCTCATAGTCTGGATCTTAATTCTGAAAAGTGTCATTAATCCTTCTAGATCTAGCATAAGGAAATCGTCCATTTTGCATGGCAAGTTAAAGAAAATCAGTTGGGTTGCATGCTCTAGATTTCCTTTTCTATTTTAAAAAGATTAAATCCATAAATTAGTGAATATTTCATTGGATGCACAAACATCAAGCTAATATCCCAAGGAAATCTTGCTTTCCTTGGTTCCTTTTTCACCTGTTTAGCTAGTTTTAACTTAATCTTTTTGAGTTAAGGTAGGCTAATCCAAAGGTACTCTTAAAGTGCTTTTAGGCGTATTTTATTCTAAAATTATTGCTGGTTTTTGTTAGGTGTAACATAAAATAAAAGAATATTCTATTCTAAAGTGGCCTCAGAAGCGTTCAAATCCCCCCAAGGGTCTCCCCTTTCACTAGAATTTACAAATTTTGCAAAGTTGTAAGATCTTGGTTTCATCTCGTATAAGGACCAAGAGGTTTCTGATATTTTAGTTTTATGATATTGTAACCAATAAGAATAAAATAAAATCTTTTGAGTAGGCTCTTTCGAGCCCGCTCCCCATCCCCCCTGGGGGGATTTGCGTTGGTGTCATTTTTTTACTTTTTGTTCAAATATTTTCAAACTAGCATAGATCTAATCTGCAGGGTAGTATAATTTGATTCATTATCAATTTCATACTCCATATTTGATATTTCAAAGTAATCTTAATACTTACCCTGCGACTTCTCGATTGACCCGAAAGGGGAAATAGATGCATGGTAGGACTAATTAGAAAACTGGAATTGTGTATCTATGTTTTCCTTTTCATCATTTGTTTATTGAGCCTTTATAAAAATAACCCCTCCTTGAATCCCCGATTGAGATCCACTTGGATCGAAAGAGGTTCTTGGAGGGTTTTATTTTTAACAAGAACACCCATTTTAAAATCTACTAAAATTGACAAGACTCCGGTGTGTATGCTTTACACTTGGCTACGGTTCATCCGATCAGTCAAGCTGTATCAAAATTATTTGAGTGACTAGAATAATTAGGACTTACTCTCCCAAATTGACAAACCATAAGGTGAAAATCCAACACCTAGATCAAACCATTACAGTGGAAAAATACCCAAAGGAAGCGAGAACTTCTAAAAAGTGACCTTGGGGTGCCGATCTCTGTCACACCCTAATGGGTGTGTTATGAACAATATCCACAGAGACTCCATTCATCCCACATATTCCTTGCGGGTAGCCGTGAAGGTTTAGTTTTGGACATACTCCAAGTACTCTCAGGTATATCTGGAGTCCACCCCTTCGCCTAATTTTAATCAACTCATATTTTCACATTAACTTAAAACATACCAAGAGGTAATTGCAAAACATTCACTCCAAGCACATGCAAGTACATTGATTTTATTTTGACTCCATTCTAAGGCACTGGTTATTTTCTTGCTATATATTTATATTGTGCCTTAGCATTGTGCTTTCGTGCGCTCATTTTTTGTATCTTGTCATCTATGGTTGTTTATGGTTAAATTTCAAACTCCTAAGTAAATCATTCAGTTTAACATCACCATACTAAGTAATTAGCCTTAGTAACTTAATAGAGTCCACCCCCCTTGGCTGCGTTAGGAGTTAAGCCTAAATGGAGGAGTCAAGAACAAGGTGACAGCCTTGACTCGAGACTTGCCCCCAAGGACACACCGAGTGGCTTGAAGATTTCTGCCATGTGACCCAGGTGTGTGAAAGGCGACAACATTTTTTGGCACCGTTGCTGGGGATAAATCTTTTTATTCGCGAGTATGACTTAGCTTAAATTTTTTCTAAACAACTAAAAAGATGAAAACTTTTGATTGATCTAGTCTTTAAAAAACATAAAAATTAAAACTCGATCCATCTGGCGACTCCACTGTCTAACATCCCTTGAAGAATTTCTACCCGAAGAAACCGCCAACAATTATTCAATCCTCTCCCTGATCCCGAAAGGTTTATTAGGGAAAGATTGAATAGGCATACTTCTTGTAGAAACCTTGAAGATTTAGGAGAACAATCCCTCTTAGATATCCATCACATATTTGTAGAGAGTCATGTTCACCAATATCAAGAAATGACAGAATTATTCAAACCCCTTGACTTTTCTCAAATAGCAGGTGCTCCCCATGCCATTCCAAAAGATGCTATCAAGAAGCTCCCCATATTTCAGGGCAATAATGCCATCACTGCCAAGTCTCACCTTCAAAAGTTTGAAAAGCACCCAGTCAGTTATTGCAATGATGCTACCCATGACCATGACGATGTCAAAATGATGCTCTTTTCTTTATCCTTGGAAGATGATGCTAAAGAATGGTACTTCGAGCTAGATGATGATTCATATAAAACTCTTAGTGAATTCCTAGAGGGTTTTAAGAAGAAATGGGGGGAAAAGAAAGAACCGAGACATCTGCTTGCTGCTTTCCATAACATATAGAAGATGGAGAATGAAACCATTGATGAATTTAATACTAAGTTCAGGTGTGTGTTTGCGGACCTACCTAGAGAAATCAAGCCAAGGGATGCCTCCATCCTCATATCTTACATTGAAGCTTTCACTAGTGATTTTAGGTACCAGTTAAGGGACAAAGAGCCAGCTGATCTAAAAACTACTCAGGAATTGGCCGAAATAGAAAAGAATATGCAGTCTTCAGGAAAATCCAACATTCCAGGTTACACTAGGGGAAACACTTCATAAAACGAAGAAAAGGGAAAAGATTTTGAATCAGAATAAAAGGGAGCCTCTAAATATCCCATGGAAAAGGTAACAGACATGATAAAAGTCTTGTTTACTAGTCAAAACCAACTTATGGCAGATCAGTCTGCACAATTGAATCTTATGCACAATAGAATAATCACAATGGAAAGAAATAATGGACCTAGGAACTTTCAGCCTAGGTAGAATCAGATGTATCAAAAGAAGTTTCCTCAATAAGAGCCTAGGATTCCAAACCAGTTAGACTCAGCTAACATGGTAGAAGAAGTAATTCCATGGTGTAGACCCTGTGAACAATTCCACCAATAAAGCACTTGTTATGTTGCAAATCAAGTCATGGAACATGGACTTCTAGAGGTCAGTAATCAGGAAACAAATGCAAGCGATCCTAATCATATATACATGGTAGGCCAGGCCTACCCTTTGTCACCATCTAAACAATATAAGCCTGAGGATGAAACCATTGCAGAATCTTATAGTGAAACTTATGATGAAAACTATAATATACATGATGGGACTCCTATGTGTTCTCCATATAATGATGATAGTCTGGAAGGTTTGCTACCTTGTGACCTTTTCTTTGAAGAAGATGAGTATGAAAATGAGGACAAGTATAGCTTGGAGCATGATACAAGTGACGAAGACTCGCTTATCCCTGACAAAGATGTTGATGAGGAGTCCTGGACATTCATGGAAAATCCAGTCTGTGACATGAATAAAGAGGAAAATAATCAACCAGAAACTTTTGATGGTTTTGTTGATTTTTCTATCTATGACATATCTGAAGGAGAGAGCATGGACCGTGTGGCCTTGGGAAACTTTGATATGAAAAAGGAGCATGCAGTTTATCCACATGATCAGTCTGATCCATATATCAGTATCAGTAATGAAGACAAAGAGAACTCGATATCGAAACCTGATATCAACAATGGGGAATCCATCACATCTAACATAGATGATGGTGATGACTATTGGGATTTTTGTGGATATCTTATTAAGAATCCTATCTATACTATATCTAGCAAGGGGATTGTCTATTTAGAAATTTGTGGAAGTCCAATCTACTATACTTCCATAGAGGGAAGCATGGATATGGAGACCTTGGAAAATCCTAGTATGGAAAAGCAGCATTCAAAAATCTTATATGATCATTCAGAGTCATATCATGCAGAGCCGCACAAAGGTATCAATAATGAAGACATGGAGAAGCAATGTTGTGAAAAGACAGATGTGATGCAGTTATTAGAAGATCAGTATCAACTATCATCTTCACATATAGAGTTTCCTCATGACTTGGAGCTGCTTGGGGCTTATACAGTGAATTATCATCCAGTAAGCCTTGATGATCAGTATGATGGTGTAGTCAATCTGTCTCATCATTCTGATTTGTACATCAACCCTATCCAGTCATGGATAGAAGCAGCCTGCGCAAGCACTTATTAATTTGGGAGGATGTTTGATGACATTATTCATGCCTATGATTTCCCATCCATGCCGCCCCTTCCGGATCATCACACAAGTTTGCATTTTCTGAATAAAGTATCCTTACCTTGGCTGGTAACCAAAGAAAAGGAAATGTTTTCTTATGTTAATAAAATTATTAGGTTGTTACATTGGATTTCTGATTACACTTAACCCTTTTTATATCATGCTTAGAATAGGAAAATAAGCTCCTCAAAAAAGAGCATTTACTTTCTGCATTTTTTTTTGTACTTAGCTATAATCAAACATTTTTGTTTTCATTAGTTAGTTACATTTATTTTTTTTAAATAAATAAGCTTAATGGTTCATTTGGTTTTTTATGTAAAGCTTGTGCTACTAAGGTTTTCTTGTCAAGTTGATATGTTTTTACATGGTGTATAAACCAGAGATTCTGGTGTTTTCGTATCCTCTCCTTGCCCTATGACCAGATCAAGCACACATCCCGCAGTTGGAGCCATAATGTTACCACCTAAGTTGTACTTAGTTGTTTTTTATCAAGCGAGCCTGGTGAACTGAACAAGGATAACTTGTTTGAACTCTAGAGAACCTTCAGTCTTGCTTCTGTGAAGCTTTGTTGTACTATATCAAATGTTCATACCCTATGGGAAAATTGTAATAAATGTTCTAGCATGATAGTGTCTGTAAAAGACTAAGTCTCTTAGACTTTATTTGTCAATCCGATCAGCCCAGGGTGTTTTTTCCCTTGGTTATTATTGGTTGTTGAATAAACGACTAGTAATTTCTGAGTTTTTCACTCCATGCCTCCAAAGTTGGGGTGGTCGGATTGGCATTTAGGCCTATTGAGGTTATTAGAGTCTATGTGTCAATGTATAAACATGCTAGACATCATGGTTGAGTCATATGAACATGTCTAAGTCCCCCTGGGTTTTTTCAAATTTTCAATTTTTTAATTTTTTCAGTGTTTTTTTATTAAAATTTAATTTTTCCAAAACTTAGGCTATTTTTTAATAGTTTAATTGGAAAATTTGATTTTGTAATAAAAGTGGGCCAAAAAATCAGTTTCAGTCATGTAGGTGCTCATTTTCAAGTTAAGAGCACCATGTAAACCCATGGACCCACTATTTCCTAGTTTTGAGTTATTTTCCATCACTCAGGTCAGAAAGCCCCAAAAATCAATTATTGATTATTTTAATTAATAAATCGATGAATAATGGAGGAAATCCAGAATCATAGATCAGTAGATTCTCAGCCAATTTGATTGAAATCAGTAAGATCTGAACCAGATTGACTAGATTTGACAAATCCTTGACTAAAGGAAGTGATCAAATCAGATCTAGAGTTGATCTTCAACATCCTTTATGGGGAATTTTGCCCTCCCTCTCTCCTCCACACATTTTTGGCTCATCTGGATGAGTTTTGGTGGATGCTTCAGTCAACAGGTTGAGGTGTCAGTCAGATCAGCCCCTGGATTAACAATTGCACTAAGTGAGACTTAGATTTGGCTCAGCTAGACATAGATTATGCATTGATGGACTCTCCTTCAGCTTATTTTATCTACTCCTTTAGCTGATTTGATCTATATCCTTGGGATTTGTGCCCCCCCTAGGCTGGATCTCCTGGTTTTTGTATATATCCAAGCACAAGCTCCCTCTTCCAGGCGAGTTAGAGTTGGATTGAAGGGCTTGCTATTGTAATACTGTTGTAATCTTTTGATTGTTGAAATAAAGAATATTTGGAGGCCAAATGGTGTAATTCTCTCATATGTGTGGATTAAGTATTGTCTTACGGCTATTGATGTTGCCGACTTTTCTCTCAATTTCTGCATCTGAACCCTGTCTAGCTTCAATGATTCAGCTGAATCAATAGCAGTATAGTTGGACAAGTAAGGTTACCTATTTTTATTATATCTCATAGCATATATGTTAGAAAATCTATATTATACATGTTTAATAAGTTTATTTGCATGTAATTCTTGTCTCTTTTTCATATATATATCCAGATCTCATGAGGTTTTGTGCAAGATTGTGTGTTTGGCTTTCAAATAGCAAGGATTGGACGAGCCGTGGATCTATTTTGACCTCACTAAACATCCAAAATTTTTGTGAAGACATTTCCCCTCTGTATTCCACTAACAAGTTTCCATTGCAGATCTGCTTCAGCAACAAGCATTTCTCTTCTCCTTTTCCTCCTTCAAAATCAATTTTATTACCTGGTTACTGTGTTTGAAAGCTTTTTTATAATTTGGATCTGTTATATCAGAGTAAAATTTACATAGATATACTATTTCAAAGCTCATATTCTATATCTTAATTCTGAAAAGTGTCATTAATCCTTCTAGATCTAGCATAAGGAAATCGTCCATTTTGCATGGCAAGTTAAAGAAAATCAGTAGGTTGCATGCTCTATATTTCCTTTTCTATTTTAAAAAGATTAAAACCAAAAATCAGTGCATATTTCATTGGATGCACAAACATCAATCCAATATCCCAAGGAAAGCTTGCTTTCCTTGGTTCCTTTTTCACTTGTTTAGCTAGTTTTAACTTAATCTTTTTGAGTTAAGGTAGGCTGATCCAAAGGTACTCTTAAATTGATTTTGGGCATATGTTATTCTAACATTATTTCTGGTTTTTAGCAGGTGTAAAATAAAATAAAATAATATTCTATTCAAAAGTGGCCTCAGGAGCGTTCAAATCCCCCCAGGGGTCTCCCCTTTCACTAGAATTTACAAATTTTGCAAAGTTGTAAGATCTTGGTTTCATCCCGTATAAGGACCAAGAGGTTTTTTATATTTTATTTTTCTGATATTGTAACCAATAATAATAAAATAAAATCTTTTGAGTAGGCTCTTTTGAGCCTGCTCCCCATCCCCCCCGGGGGGATTTGCGTTGGTGTCATTTTTTTACTTTTTGTTCATATATTTTCAAACTAGCGTAGCTCTAATCTACAGGGTATCTTAATACTTACCCCATGAGTTTTCGATTGACTCGAAAGGGGAAAGAGATGCATGGTAGGACTAATTAGAAAACCGGAATTGTGTATCTGTGTTTTCCTTTTCATCATTTGTTTCTTCAGCTTTATAAAATTAACCCCTCCTTGATTCCCTGATTGAGATCCACTTGGATTGAAAGAGGTTCTTGTAGTTTTTTCTTTTTAACAAGAACACCCATTTTAAAATCTACTAAAATTGACAACACTCCGATGTGTATGCTCCGCACTTGGTTGCGGTTCATCCGATCAGTCAAGCTATATCAAAATCATTTGAGTGAATAGAATAATTAGGAATCACTCTCCCAAATTGACAAGCCATCAGGTGAAAATCCAACACCTAGATCAAACCATTACGGTGGAAAAATACCCAAAGGAAGCGGGAACTTCTGAAAAGTGACCTCGGGGCGCTGATCTCTATAACACCCTAATGGGTGTGTTATGAACAATAGCCCCAGAGACTCCATTCAGCCCACATATTCCTTGTAGGTAGCCGTGAAGTTTTAGTTTTGGACATACTCCAAATACTCTCAGGTATATCTGGAGACCACCCCTTCGCCTAATTTTAATCAACTCATATTTTCACATTAACTTAAAACATACCAAGAGGCAATTGCAAAACATTCACTCCAAGCACATGCAAGTACATTGATTTTATTTTGACTCCATTCTAAGCCACTGGTTATTTTCTTGCTATATATTTATATTGTGTCTTAGCATTGTGCTTTCGTGCGCTCATTTTTTGTATCTTGTCATCTATGGTTGTTTATGGTTAAATTTCAAACTCCTAAGTAACTCATTCAGTTTAACATCACCGTACTAAGTAATTAGCCTTAGTAACTTAATAGGGTCCACCCCCCTTGGCTCCATTAGGAGTTGAACCTAAACAGAGGATTCAAGAACAAGGTGACAGCCTTGACTCGAGACTTTCCCCCAAGGACACACCGAGTGGCTTGAAGATTTTTGCCACGTGGCTTAGGTGTGTGAAAGGCGGCAACAAGAAAAAGGGTAAATTCATTTTGGGCTCTTGATTTAGATGTTGGAGGAATATGATGTGATACTTGAAAACTAAGGCAAATATTCCCTCACATGTGATGTAACTCTGTAGAATTATGATAACCTCTCTCCATTCGGGCTTGAATTTATGTAGCTGGACACCCTTTCCCCAGTATTGGTTTTCAAACTCTGGAAATAAGAAATCTCTTGAATTGAAAGTAAAAGGTAATTTTTAAACCAAAATTCTCCTTCACCTGCTATACTCCTGGCTTCTTCAATTAAATCTCTATGAGTTCAAATTTGAGGATTTCAAATGAAACATTATTCTTATCAAAACCCCGTGCAAATCTATATGACAATTCTAGGTTGAAACCATTAATTATATAGAAAAAATCAAACCAACCAACCCTTTGAAAAATATTTGCACACTCAAGAAACTCTTCTTCCTAGCTGGTATCCATGGGCTCAACTCAATTTGTTTTACCACTCTTTTTCATTTCTATTGTGAAACCCTAACCTATGAATTTCTTTCTAAAACAGTTGAAAAATATTTTGAAAATGCTTCACTATAGCAATGAAACTGATAGCTGAGTAAACTCGGGACAACAAATTCACAAATTTTTAATTGCCCCTACAAACTAACCCTTTGTCAATGAAAATCACAATTGAGTTAATTATTTCTCTATCTAGTTGCACACCTGCCACAATGATGATCTAAAATGCTGAACATGCTCTCTCATGTATTCATATGTGTCCAACAAACTTCCAGATCTCTTTCTTCAATGGCCATGACTACCCCCAATTCCCTCAATAGTTTTGTCAAAGTAAAAAGTGACATGTGTGCCCATGATCTTCAATAATCATGGCAACTACTCATTCACCTGTCATTATCATTAATCAGTTCTAAACATACACCATATTATTTGTTCAAGGGATTCCACTAATTCAGCTTTCCAACAGCCACGATTCTCCTTCGTAACCCTTTCCTCCTTTCATACACTTGTCGCAATGATTATTGAGCTCCATACACGTATCACTCCATCTTCACAGGTGTAAATGAGTCATTATGCTTTCTATTACACAATAACACTATTATTTGCCTTGATTTCACAAAACGAGATTCTTGTAACGCTACCGTTCTTTAACCTTCGCTCCTGCACTACAAGAATCTTCTTTTGCATATTTTTAACCAATGCTTTAAAAAGAAGGGTTAGTCATAAAGCATAATGCTTGGAATAAAATTTTATTATAAGTTTTTTGAAAGTTTAGAGATGTACATATTAACTAATAAGCCCAAAATACAAACCTTAATATTAAAATAATGAAGTAATTCAACCATTAAAATCATTAAATCCAACAAAAATTATTGATTGTCAAAAATTCTTAAAACTAACATAAAATGTAAAATCATAATAAACCAAAGGTTGAAAATTAGGACAAAAAGATTAGATAAACTAAGAACAAAATCTAGTTCTAACATCTGGCTCTTGTTGTGGGATGAAGTCCTCCTTGTGAGCCTTCAAGAACCTGTAGACCAGTGCCTCATGCCATCTAACTAATCATGTCTGCTACTTTGCAAAAATTTCATTGGGTTATGGAGTCTTTATTCAATCTCTATCACACCAGTATATACAATGAAATACAAGTTTTTTACCATCATTGGCTATAAAAGTGCTTAAGGAATCATCCATTCAGTGGATTAGACAATTCCTCACCTTCCAAGGTATGCAATATGAAGGTATTGTTCTCCATAGGTGAACAATAAAGTCTAAACCCCACTGCTGAAGGCCTTTTCTATTTTGACATGGAACATAAGCTCTTACCTACTGATATACATCAAAAAACAGAAAAGGCCAATAGTACCCTGACCTCAAGATTTTGTAAGCAGTAGCCTTCCAGTATTTATGTCCTCCATAAGCACCCTCATGTGATTCTAAAATAACTTCCTCAATTTTTGACTTGTCTAAACATCTAAGTAGTACCCCTCCTAGATTCTTCCAAAGTAATTTATGATCTATTAAACATTATTTAGTGGATTTCAACTTCAGTGATCTAACTACTTTTTTGTCTAAATGCTCAGGACACTGTAAATACAATAAGAAATAAACTATGTCAGGATACCAAACTAAGTCTGCATACCTGTCCATAATTGGTTCTTTGTCCTGCCATAATTGCAATTAGTTTGGTATTAAAAATTAGGGCTCACAAACACCGCGGCTTCTGTAAGGGCCTTCTTTATCTTCTCAAATGAATTTTTTGCATCTGCTATCCATTTCACCTCTTGATCTTCTTTTAACATAGTTGTAATCTACTTTATAGTTTCAGAAAAATTAGGAATAAACCATCTTAGAAAATTAATCTTTCCAATGAATGACTGAACATCCTTCTTACTTGTAAAAAAATTTATTTTTAAAATGGCCTTAACTCTCTCAGGGTCTATTCTTATTCCATCTACTAAAACCACATGTCCAAGAATTCTTCCCTCATGAACAACAAAATGTGACTTCATTGGATTTAGTGACAATCCAAATTTCCTGCATTTTAAAAAGGTTTGTTTGAGGTGCTTCAGATGTTCTTCATCAGACTATGAAAACACTGTAATGTCATTTGTTGCCACCTTACACACACCTGAGTCACGTGGAAAAAATCTTCAAGCCACTTGGTGTATCCTTGGGGCCAAGTCTTGAGTCAAGGTTGTCACCTTGTTCTTGACTCCTCTGTTTAGGCTCAACTCCTAACGAAGAAAAGGGGGGTAGACCCTATTAAGTTACTAAGGATAAATTACATAGTACGCTGATGTTAAAATGAATGAGTTACTTAGGAGTTTGGAATTTAACCATAAACAATCCAAGATCACAAGATACAAAAATGAGCGCACGAAAGCACAATGCTGAGACACAATATATATATATATATATATATATATATATATATATATATATATATAGCAAGAAAATAACCAGTTCCTTAGAATGGATTCAAAATAAAATCAATGTACTTGCATGTGCTTGAAGTGAATGTTTTGCAATTGCCTCTCGGTACGTTTTAAGTTAATGTGAGGTGTGAGTTGATTAAAATTAGGCGAAGGGGTGGACTCCAGATATACCCAAGAGTACTTGGAGTATGTCCAAAACTAAACCTTCATGGATACCCACAAGGAATATGTGGGCTGAATGGATTCTCTAGGACTATTGTTCATAACACACCCATTAGGGTGTGACAGAGATCAACGCCCTGAGGTCACTTTTCAGAAGTTCCCACTTCCTTTGGGTATTTTGCCACCGTAATGGTTTGATCTAGGTGTTGGATTTTCACCTTATGGTTTGTAAATTTGGGAGAGTGAGTCATAATTATTCTAGTCACTCAAATGCTTTTGATACAACTTGACTGATTAGATGAACCGTAGCCAAGTGCAGAGCATACACACTGGAGTCTTGTCAATTTTAGTAAATTTAAAAAAAAAGGGGTGTTCTTGTTAAAAAGAAAACCCTCTAGGAACCTCTTTCGATCCAAGTGGATTTCAATCGGGGAATCAAGGATGGGTTAGTTTTATAATAGCTGAAGAAACAAATGATGAAAAGGAAAACACAGATACGCAATTCCGATTTTCTAATTAGTCCTACCACGCATCTCTTTCCCCTTTTGGGTCAATCGGGAAGTTGTGGGGTAAGTATTAAGATTACTTTGAAATATCAAATATGGAATATGAAAATGATAATGTATCAAAGTATGCTACCCTACATATTAGAGCTACTTTAGTTTGAAAATATATGAACAAAAAGTAAAAAATTTGACATCGACGCAAATCCCACCAGGGGGGATGGTGAATAGGATCGAAAGATCCTATTTGAAAGGACCTTTTATTTTTATTATCAGTGATTTACAATATCAGCAAATTAAAATTGATGCACTTTGGTCCTTGTTATCTAGGATCCAAAGGCTTACAACAAGCTTATAACAAGCTAGAATTAAACAAGGTGGTGGGGAAAGCTTCCGGGAAGCTCCAATTCGTCCAAGGGTTGGAATTTTGGCAGAGCCTCCTTCTCTTTTTTGTTGGAACTGCTGAAAAAATAGTGATCAATAAAAACCAAATGTGCCCAAACACACTTTGAAAGTGTTTTGGGTTACTACACTAGTTACCAAAAAAAACTTAAGTAAAATTTTGTTAAGTTGGGGTAATCTAGTTTTGCAAAAAGGAACCAAGGAAAGAAAGCTTTCCTTGGGATCTTGGCTTGCTATTTTGGAAGCCAATAATATGTGCACTTCTATTTCAGAATATGAAACTTTAAGTTACAGCAAAGGAAACTACCTTAAAAGCAAGCTACAAATTTTCATTAAAATGCTTGCAAAAAGAGGATAATTTCAGCTAGATCTCTTAAAATATAACTTTATATGCGAAATGGAATGGAGATATAAAATTAAGAAAGGATATTAATAACTAGATCTATATGTAATTTTATTAATGAGACAGATCTAAGCAATAAGATTCCTTGATAGTAACCACTTGGAAGAAAATTTAAGATTTTTGAGGGAGGAAAAGGAGAAGAGAAGTGCTTGTTGCTGAAGCAGATCTGCAAAGGAAACTTGTTAGTGAAGCACCGAGGGGCACAATATTCACAATATATATTGGAAAGCCAATGTAATCAAACCTAAGCCACATATATTCTAATCACGGAAAACCTGTAAGCTACACAACAAATCCTATAAACAAAACCATTAAATCTGAAGATACATATGAGAAGTAGATGACACAGCATGCAAATAATCTTATTTAGCATACAGATATTAGATCATTCAAACATATGTAGCAAAATAGAAGTAATTAATATTACTTATAATGATCTATCCCTATGATTTTAATAACCATTCAGGCAGACAACAGTTAAGTGCAAAAATTGAAAAAATAACAGTTTCACCTCAAATGCAGCATGATAATGATGATCCACACATGAAAGGAACTCCAAAATTGAGCCTCCAAAGCTTCTCTTTATTTCAACAAATGATGATAAATACACAATTACAATAGCAAGCCCTTCAATCCTACTCTAACTACCTTGGAAGAGGGAGCTTCAGCTTGGATATATACAAAAACAGGACATCCATCCCAGGGGCACGCAATTCCCAAGGAATCAGATCAAATCAGGTGATGGAGAGTCAATCAATGTAGATATGAAGCTGAATTGAGCCTACTTGTCAACCGAGGGATTGATTGAGCTGGCACATCAACCCATAAACCGACACATCGGTCCACAGAGCATCCAGGAGAGTCCACACATGTGGAGGAGAGAGAGAGGGTGCAATTCCCCATGAAGATAGCTGAAGATCAACTCTGGATCTAATTTGATCACATCCTTTAGTCAAGGATTTGTCAGATCCAGTTAATCTGCTTCAGATCTAACTGATTTCAATCAAATCGGCTGAGAATTCCTTGATTTATGATTTTGGATTTGCTCCATTATTCATCAATTTATTAATTAAAATCATCAATAATTGATTTTTTGGGGCTTTCTGACCTGAGTGATGGAAAATCACTCAAAACTAGGAAATAGTGGGTCCATGGGTTTACATGGTGCTCTTAGCTTGAAAATGAGCACCCACATAACTAAAACTGATTATTTGGCCCACTTTTATTACAAAATCATTTTTTCCAATTAAACTATTAAAAAATAGCCGAAGTTTTGGAAAAAATAAATTTTAATAAAAAACAGTGAAAAAATTAAAAAATTGAAAAATTGAAAAAACCTAGGGGGCCTTCGACATGTTCATATGACTCGACCATGATTTATAGCATGTCTATACATTGACAAATATACTCTAATAACCTCAATATGCCTAAATGCCAAGCCAACCACCCCAACTTTGGAGGTATGGAGTGAAAAACTCAGAAATTATCAGTCGTTTATTCAACAACCAATAATAACCAAGGGGAAAAAAAAACTGGGCTGATCAGATTGACAAATAAAGTCTAAGAGACCGAGTCTTTTACAGACACTATCATGCTAGAACATTTATTACAATTCCCCCATGGGGTATGAACATGAGATATAGTACAACAAGCACTTCCCAGAAGTACTTCCAAAGGTCTTTTGAAGTCCGAACAAGTTATCCTTGTCCGGTTCACTAGGCTCAATTGATAAAGAACCACTAAGTACAAATTAGGTGGTAACATCATCTAAATAAATCACAACAAACTTTTCCTTCTCTCCAACAAAGGCTATATTCATAGCTCTTTGAAATGTCGCACCATCATTCATTAGACCAAATGGCATTTTGTCATACATGAAAGCACCCCAAGGAGTGGTGAAAGTTGTCTTCTCTCTATCATCTAGATGCATAGAAATCTGATTATACCCTGAGAATCCATCCACCATTGACATTATCTGACCACCCATTAGTTGCAGCAAAACTTGCCCAATCTTAGGAAAAGGGTAACTATATTTTAGTGAAGCTCTATTTAAATTTTGAAATTCCACACATAGTCTTATCTCTCCATTCTTTTTCCTAACTGGAACTAGTTTAGCCAGCCATGATGAGTATCTGAGTGGAACATTGATTTTTGCATCCAATAATTCTTTAACCTCCTTCTTTATGACTGGGAATAAAGTAGGTTTTTTTCTTCTTAACTTCTGTCTGAAAAGTTTTACATTAGGATTTAAATGAACTTTATGTTGAATAATATTTTTGTCATAAGTTTTCAAATCCTCATAGGACCAAGCAAATACATCAATATACTCCTTCAACAATTTAATGTACCTGTTTCTTTACTCAGCTGAAAGAGATTTTGAAATTTCCGCCATTCTAGGCTGCTCTTATGTGCCAATATTACATTCTACAACATTCTCTTCTGAAGATTGAATTGCTAGTTTCAAAGGAGTATCATCTTTTGAAAAAAATATTTCAAGGGGAACCAATCCTTTGGGAATAAAATTTCTTTTCAATTCAATAATTTTATGTCCAGCAATTTGATTTTCTAAACATTCATCAACCTTTTCAAATTCCTCATCCTCATCTTCATCAATCAACATATTTGAAAACTCACCAATCAATTCTAGAAATTTCTTTATTTTTATGTCATCTTCAAAAACCCTCCATTGTTTGATATTATCGGGTACTGAAGGTCTGTACCTAACTTTAATGGGATACTTTAACTGATTTTGTTTTAGAATTCTGAAATGTGTGGCTGCTAAGGCAAGTGAATCAGTTGTCTGATTATGATCTCTGGGAATAAAGGTAATGTTAAATGCAATAAATTTTTTTATCAATCGTGTCTCAAAACTCATTCCTATATACTTTCAACAAATCCTTATTTACTTGATATTTTCCCCTTACCTACTGGACAACCAATTCAGAGTCACCATAAACATAAATTTGCTAAATGCCCAGGTCTTTTACAGCATTTAAACCCAATAACAATGCCGTGTACTCTTCTGCATTTTTTGTGGTTACAAACTCCAATTTATACATCAAAATAATCATCTCACCACCAGGGGAAACCAAAAAAATATCTTCTCCATCTCCTTCTTTAGATGAAGAGCCATCAAAATACATTTCCCACAACTCATCCCTTTGTTCAACAGATCGTTTGAATGATTTTTCTTTTTCAACCTACAACATATCACTAGTATTATCATCACTGAAATGAAGCATGCATGAGCCTAAATCCTTTTCTAGGGCATAAAGTTGATGATTTGTTGGGTTCTTGTCATAAGTGACAATGTAAGCATACTGTAATTCTCTATACAATCTCCTATTTTCTCCTCCAAAAATAGGGATTGTCGCATATGATAAATCCATTTCTAAAGTACCCCCCACCTTCTTGGCCCAAGATATTGAAAGTAACATTCCAAATTTAGGAGCAATATATGCCACCACAACATCCATGATGACAATTTTCATAGGTAACTGTGTTAAATTTACCACCATATCCTTAATCACTCCCAAACATTTAACAGCCCTGGAATCAAATGCATATAAGTCCTGATAGGGTTTTGTAATACTTAACTCTAAAGCCTCCATAACTTCCTTAGGCATCAAATTGTGAGAAGCACCAGAATCAAGTAAAAAATTATAAATCATATGATCATGAATTCTCAATGTTATATAAAATGGTGGAGATGAGTTTGAATCACTTTCAATTTTATCAGCTAATGCGGAACCAATAAAGATTCTAGGATGTTCCTCATCTAAGTTCATAGTATCTAAGGGTATTTGATTAGCAGTTGCACCTATCATCTTGAGAACTGGATTTCTATGGCATTGATTCTTCATTAACTCAGTAAAGGGGACTGGAATATTGATTTTGCACAATTCATTTTCAAAATTGAATGTCTGCACATTCCTACTTATCTCTTCAATCTCTGCAGTTTTGTCTAACTCACCCTGATCTATTCTTTTATCATGTGCTTAACTAGAAGACTATTTCAGAGATGAAACTATTTTCTTCAAATTTGAGCTACCTATTTTGGGCTAGACCTCAAATTAATAGACCTTCTTGGTTCTGACTGACTTATTTCTGCTGAAACTTGAGAAGCCAAATCACTTTCTGTTTGGTAAACATTTGCATCAAAAAATTTGAAATTTAGATATTCATCTTCTGTTAATAAACCTTCAGCTGAAAAATCTCCAAAATAATTCATATCTTGATTTAAATATTCATCATGCATATCTTCACCCTCTTCAATTTCATTTATCATATTACTTTGCAGAGGAGGGGGGACTGTTTGATCTTCATTTTCTCTGCTCTCCCTCTGTATATCATTGTTTCTTCAATCCCTAGGGATAAATATGGGTTCAAACTGATGCCTAAATTGATTAGGATTATTAGGGTTTCTTTCTCCCCCTTGTGCAGGTCTGTTTGGAGTCTTTTCCATTTCCAATTTATTAAGTTTTGCTGTTAATATTTTGACTAACTTAGCCATTTCATCAATTTTACTATTAGCTAACTATGATGTGGAGGATGCTAGAATCACTTCTTTTTTACCCTTTCTATCATATGTTTTTTTATCTGAATTCACTTTAAGTCTATTTGAATCTAGGATATTGGATTATACCTCTAAAGAAGCTTCTTGCATGTTCAATAAGGTAACTGGTCTTCTCTCTCTCAGTTGTAAATAGAATTCATGATCAAAAGCATTTTAATAAGTAATATTTTCTGAAGTTTCAAAGGGTTTAATTTCTACCAGAATCCTACCATACATCTTGTTAAATCTTTTAGAAAAATCTGCTATGGTTTCATCCTTCTTCCCCCTTAAGGCTCCAAATTCAGTAATATAGTAAGTGTGGTCTTTTGTGTCACCCCATTGCCTCATAAATGCATCCTATAGCTCTTCTATCAAGGTGATTGAATTTGCTGGTAACTTTCTAAACCACTTCCTAACTTCCCCATCCAGAATCTGCACAAACACCCTCATCCATACATATTTTTCTTCAATGTTTTGGTTGTCTGCATAACTAAGAAAAGCATTCCAATGCTCTTTAGCAGTTGTTTCTCCCTACTCATTGAACCTTGGAAAATATTTCTAATAATCCCCTTCTGGAAGGGCATTTAATGGGTGACGAAGGACTAATGGTGCATACCTAGCAACCACCATTCTATCCATCATGTCCAAAGGCTGTTGTCCTGCCATTATGAAACTACTAGGGTTTAGTGAAGGAAAAGGTTTGTTTACTAGACTGGAACTTAGCTGAAAATGGATTTTGCTCGTTCTGAATTGAAATAAAGGGATCTTTCCAAGAGACTGAGTTTTTGTTTTTTTAAAGGACTTTGGGTCAGTAAAAACCTAAAAGCTACTAATTGGTAAAGTAGGTATTGACCATGACAAATTTTCTTTTTTCTCTTCTGGATGTGAAACGGGTGCTACTAGGTCAAAAAAATCAGAAGTATATAAAGTAGGAGAATACTGTGATCTCTGAATTTTCCTAGCTTCCTTCAAAATATGTTCTGGATCAGGAATACCTAGATGCAAAGGTAAAGTAGGTTTTCTCCTGCTTCTAATCCTTCTGGTAGCCACTTTGGATAGTAGTCTAAAATATTTGTTGATTTTTCTCACCCTTCAAAATCAATTGAAGATTTTATTAAAATAATTAATTAGACTCTCTGATAGAGAGTGCTCTTGACCCCATCTTATCACAGTGGTTCAAGATACTTAGCTAATCTATACGCATCTAATGCAGGGATTGTGCAAGCCTAGGATGCTCTCCGATAGAGAGTGCTCTTAACTTGTGTTTTTGCAAGTTCAAGAGTCTTAAATAATTAATTGATTAAACAAGAACAACAATTTAGTTGAAAGTGGTTGATTAAGCTCTTAGATAGAGAGCACTCTTGATCCACCTTACGGTGAGATTCAAGAGATTTTGGTTCTTTTTATGATTTGACAATTATATAACAAGATACCAAAATGCAATAATAAATCTAGCAATTAGTGTTTATGCTAAGGAACAGCTAGCAATTAGAAAAAAATGGAAACTAAGACTAAGCAAAGAACTAAACTAATTGCTTAAAGGAAACTACACTAAAAAATCATGAAAAATGACACAACACCCTTACCCCAAATAGGGGAAGTATAAAAGAAAGGAGACTTGCTCCCAGTAGCCCTTTTTATTATCTTTTTACAATTATGATGTGTTCTTTGCTTCTTGGAAGAACAGGTAAAGAAGGGGATTGAGAGAAGAGGGAGAGAGTCTTTTTGTTATTTTGCACTCCTTGCTTGATTGTGGCCTTTGGGCTCTCCTTTACCTGCCTGAAACTAAGAGCTCTAGACATACACTTGTTATAGGATTAGTTGATAAAAAAATAAACTTGAAAATAAATATACAAACTAGATAAAAACAACTACCCAAACTTACCGAAAAGAAGGGAGAGAAGAGGAAAGAGAAAGGCAAAGCAAGAAAGGGGGAAAGGGAGTGAAAAGAGGACAAAAGGAAAGTCAAAGAAGGATAGAAACTAAGGGAGAAAGAGGGCTGCAAATGAGGTTCAAAATGGCTGAAAGTACAACCCAAAAGATGGTTGGAGAAGAGGATGGAAAGGGGTTGCAAAAAGTGGAAACAAAGAGGCAAAAGAGGGCTGTCCAAAAGGGTGAAAATGGGGACAAGTGGACAGCGAACAAAAGGAACGAAATGCTGAAAATAAAAGGCCTAAAAGGCTGAAATTACAGCCCAAAACATGGGCCAAAAAGAGGATGGAAAGGGGCTGCAAAAGAGGTCTGTCCAAAATGGTGAGAAGTGGGGAAAAGTGGACAGAGAACTAAGGGAAGGAATGGCTGCAAAAAAGAAGGCCTAAAAGGATGCAAAAGAGAAATAGGGTAGCCAATAGAGGCAAAGGCTAAGTGAATGAATGTTCACTTTAGCGAAAACATGCCCTAATCCCAAGGAAATAAAGATTTTATAAAAATTTGAGAGATGAATAATATGAAAGAAACACTCAAACCTATGGTACTTTGATGGGGTTTGGATTTTTTTGGGTCTTGAAAATTTGGAAGTTTCCTTGGCTTAGAGAGGAGAGGATGCACCTGAGCTCAAAATCCTACTTGCTTCAATGAGATGACCTGCACAATTTCAACTCAATACTTGCAAACAATGGATCAGATCATGTATGTTTGCTAAATAAAAATTTAAAGAGCATGTCATACAACTGAATAATCGATGCTACTTTAATTCATAGAAACAAAACCATAAAAGATCAAATTGTAACATCAAATGATCAATATTACGTGCTTATAGAAGAATTCTAAAGCATGAGCTATTATCCAATCCTAAGCAATAAAAGACAAAAATTGAAACATTTCACCTCATTCGCCAATTGTTCATCCATATTCACACACCATGTATGCCTCCAAAGCCTTAAAATTTATTATACAGTTGAAAAAGTAACAAGAATTACAATAATTCACCAGAGGTTCTTTGCATAAAGATCCATGATCAATAGAGCTGAAAGAGCCTCTATCTAACAAATGAGAGAGTGCTAAAACCCTAAAACCAAAAAACCAACCCTGCTGCATGGGAAAGCTGCCTGCTGCATGGGAAAGCTGCCTGCTGCATGGGAAAGCTGCCTGCTACGTCTGGAAACCTACTTTGTTAGGTCTGGGAAGCCTACTAATGGTGTAAGCTTTAGTCTTCACCTCAATCAAATCATCGGATCAATGAGAGCTCTCCATCTCATCTTTAGCTGGAGATGACATGTCTGATAACTGATAATAAACTAATTGCTCTCTTAATGATGACTGAAGCTGAGTTATGATAACTCAAATTATCATAAGTGTTCCATGAGATGTCATTTTAGCCTTTTATTTTACTGAATTTGGATTAATTTGGAGAGTTTTAGTTTTCTCCAAAATAATCATTTTTTTACTAAAAATCATTTTTTTACTCAAAATTGACTTTTTTGAGTAAAAATGCATTATGCGTCCGATTGCTGATCTGAAAGTTGGTTCTGACTAGATGGCTGATAAAGAATGATTTTTGGCTTAAGGTTAGAGCCTTCAATCACTGAATTCAAATTCTTGATCACAAACGGGTTTTTTCCATTTAATTTATGGAAAAATTAACCCAAAAAACTTAGGAAAAGTAATTAAAAAATAATTTTTCACTGTTCGGAAAAGATTTTTTTGAAATTTTTTATGTGTCCACATGAATTAGGACATGACCATGATCTATCTAAATAATGTCTAGTAGTATTATAACACTCAGTTGGGCTCTAATAACCCCCGAAGGCCCAGAATTCAACATCGGGCATTCCAGTTTTGGAGGAAGCGGGAGAAAACCTTGTCAATTATACTCGGATAAAGGTGAAGAATAATTGTCAGGGGAAAAATACTCCCTAGAATACCCTATTTGAGATTCTACATCTTAGGAGACCGAAACACTCAAAAATATCCTACTTGCACATTTTATTAGAGACCCCGCGGGGCCATGGTCAAAATTATTCAAATAAAAAAGTGACTAGCCAATATTGGCTAGACAAGCAGACGAATCAACTAATACACTGGAATTAGACTTTGAACAATTTTGTCAACCAACGGCTCCTCAGGTGACCCAACTATGGTACAAAAAAGTGGATAACATCTGGCTCCAACTGCAGGACGTGTGCCCGATATAGTCTCTTATGCAAGGAGAGCATATAATAACCCTAGAATATCTGGTTTCCATATCCTATAAAAACATCTCAACTTGACAAGAAAACCTTAGTAGCCCAAGTTTCATGACAAAGAGCCAATGATCCAAAAGTTTCTTTATTCAAAGAAAAAACTTCACTGAAAAATTTATTTATGTTTAAGTACATAAAGAAAAATGCTAAAGTAAATGCTCACTTTAAGGAGCCTATTTTACTACTCTAAGCATGATACACAAAAATTTAGGTGTAATCATAGATCCAATGTAGCCACCTAATCATTTCATTAATGTAAAAAAAATTTGCCTCGTCTTTGGTTACCAGCCAATGTAAGTACACAATTTCTAGAAAATGCAAACCTGTGTGATGATCTAGAATGGGCGGGATGGATGGGGAATCATGGGCATGAATAACGTCATCTAACTTCTTCCCAAACTGGCTGATGCTCGCGCAGGATACTTCTATCCATGATTGGATAGCACTGATATGCAAATCGAGATAATGCAGCAGGTCGACTACTTAATCATGATGATCATCAAGACTTATCAAATAATAAATCATTGTATAAGTCCCAAGGTGCTCCAAAACATAAGGAACATCTATATGTGAAGACGATGGCTGAGAAAAAACTTCAAATAGTTGTATCCCATCTAATTCTTCACTGCACTACTTTTTCAAATCCTTATTACCGATCCTTAGATACAATTCTGACTAATCATATAAAAAATTTGACTGCTTTTCCTTATAACTTTCATAAGTCTCAGAAGAATAACTCCCCTTGCTAGACATATCATAGATGCGATTCTCAAAAATATTCTCAAAGGTATCATAGGTTGGATTTTCAATAAAATTCCAATAGTCATCATCACCATCTATGTCGGATATGAGAGATGCCTCATCACTAGTATCAAGTCCATGTCTGTACTTCTCATTTTTCTCAAAACCATCTTCTTCAAAAAGCTGGGTTTCAAAGATATCATAGGGGACCCAACTTTCCAAATATTTGTCATCCGGTGGACTGCATGGAGGAATCTCATCACATGAAACATCTAAGATTGTATTTTTAATTGAAGTCTCAAATTTATCATCCATCTCAGATGTAAGGGATTCTTCCTCACTTGTATAACATCTGATTCTATATCCCTCCTCATGATCATAGTCATCTTCTTCAGAAAAAGGTCACAAGGTAGTAAACCTTCCAAACTATCATCATTATGCTCATTAGTAGTATTAGTGCTAAAGGTTTTAGTGAGATCATCCAATTGCTGACTATAATCTTCAACTTGACCCTGGGTTTCTATGGTGACAGGATGGAGCTGTCTAACTGTGTTAATGTATTCAGGCTCTCTTGAATATTGTTTTGTCTCTCTCCAACTTTGTTCGGAAATATCATGCATGTCATCTAGATAGTTTATGTACTCAGGCTCGCTTGATGATGCTTTAGGACCACAACCCTCCGGAAAACCATGCTCCTAAACATAGCATGCATAATAACAAGAAGATTCTTCATGAAGGTCTTTACATGCCTTGCAAAATGACTTATACTGCTCAACCATGTTAGCAGCCTCTAGCTGATGGGGAGTCCTTTGCTCATGGTTGGGAGGCTTTCTTTTCCAAGTTGGATTGGAGTGAGTTTGAGTTCTTTCCATTGTGATCACCCTATTTTGAATTTCTTTTAACTGTGCTAAGTGCTTCTGCTCTGCCTCCTCCATATTTTTCTTCATCTCCTTCTTCATATCAATCATTTGTTTTTCATAGGCATCCTTCATAGCTGATAAAGGATCATTTTATTTTGGTTCACTAATTTTTAATGGATTTGAAGACCTTGAGTAACCATGGAGGTTAGACTCACCAGATGATTGCATGTTCAGATCAATTTTGATTTCCATCTCCTGAGCCTAAAGCAAGTTAGTAGGCTCCTTGTCTTTGATCTAGTACTGCATTTTGCCACTAAGTGCCTCAATGTAATATACCAGGATGGTTGGTTTAGTTGGGGCATACTCAGTAGGGATGGAATTTGATAATTCTGTGAACCTACTATTGAACGTGTCCATTGTTTCTGTGTCTTTCTTCTTTATTTTGGTCAAGGACGCAAGTTGATGCCAAGGTTCTTTCTTTTCACTGAACTTGTTAGTGAAAGAAGTTTTGAAAGCTGCTAGACTATTAAAGGAATTGTTTGGTAAATTGCTATACCAATCACCCGCCTTTACATCCAGAGATAGAGAAAATAAGTTCATATACATGTCATCATGTTGGCTGACCAGATCATTGACATAAGCATTGATACACCTGGAAAAGTTCTTGAGGTGCATGGTGGAAGTAATGGCATCAGTGCATGTATACATCGAGAGCTTCTCAACAGCTTTGTCTGAAAGACGGTGGGGTTGACCTGCTATATGAGAAAAGTCAAACCGAGAAAAATACTCGCCCATTATGTCAAAAATAGTGGTATTAGTTTCTTTAGGAAATAAAATGTGGATGTCTGAAACAGACTCAGATCCAAGTTCTACAAGGACACTGTGAAAAGATAGTTTGTTTAATCTCCTCCTTAAGACCTTTTTGCGGTTAGGGATGAAATCGACCAAACCTACAGAGCTTCTTCTATTACAATACCTTGAGGTGTTAACTAACAGTGGAGTCGCCAGGTGGACTTAAGTCTAATTTCAGAGAGTGATTGGACTAAAAATCTACCAAAAATGGAAAAAAAGGTAAAAACTAAATGAAAGAAAGGTCGTCCAGGAACAAAAATATTTGTTCCTAGAAACGGCACCAAAAGATGTTGTCCTTCGATTGTACACCAGCAGTAGAAATATTCGGAAATCTATCTCCTCACTTTAAAAAGTGGGAGACGTGTGACCTTGGGGGCAAGCACAGAGCTAGGTACTGTCACCTACTCCTAGCTCCTCCGTTTAGGCTAACTCCTAATGAAGCCAAGGGGGTTAGTCCCTAACAAAGATTTTTCTATGGCTTAATGTTTAAGTTAAGTTTTAAGATGTTTTGGATGTGGATGGGTGTTGATTAGGAGTTACTTTTAATTAGAAATGATTAAGTTTATGAATGTGAAATGTAAATCAAAGAAATCCACGTTGCTAGCAAGAGACTGAAAGATAAGCAAATATTCCAGACTTGTAACTTAAGGATTCAAATATAATTAGAAAAATAAATCATAGATAGTTGATCAGGATAGAATATTACTCAATTATAACGAAGGACCAGTGCCTTATGGAATCAAATAAATGCGTGAAGTAAAGTCTAAGAATTAAGCTAGTGAATATTAGGTTTTGCAAGTGCTCTTGGTAGATTTTAGGAATTTTAAAAATACTCTTTATTAGCATGTCAATGAAGGTTTGTCAAAGCTGGGAGACTCTTCTAAGTTTCCTCCATTTAAGACATGTCAGGCCCACCCAGTATCCAGGATGATATTGTCAAGTGACTAGCTAGCCGAGAATCTAAGACAGCGAGAGGTTCCGACGCCTCTAATAGGAATTACTTTGGAAGGATCCCTACAATTCCAGTGCATTGGTTAAGGGTGTTTAAGGATTATTAAATTACTCTTGTAGGGTTTAAAGATCCAATGTCGTTTCTGGGTATTTCGATCTAGGAATGGTCAGAGCATACTCCAACAAGGAGGGAAGGGAGTTAATTAATTAAAGGGGTATGTGTGTTGAATATTTTATTAAAACAATTAATTAGACTCTCCGACAGAGAGCGCTCTTGACCCCGTCTTATGACAGTGGTTCAAGAGACTTAGCTAATCTATATGCAACTAATGCAGGTATTGTGTAAGCCTAGGATGCTCTCGGATAGAGAGTGCTCTTGACTTGTGTTTTTGCAAGTTCAAGATTCTTAAATAATTAATTGATTAAACAAGCACAACAATTAAGATGAAAGCAGTTGATTAAGCTCTCCGACAGAGAGCACTCTTGATCCACCTTACAGTGAGATTCAAGAGATTTTGGTTCTTTTTATGATTTGACAATTATATAACAAGATACCAAAATGCAATAATAAATCTAGCAATTAGTGTTTATGCTAAGGAACAACTATAAATTAGTAAAAAATGGAAACTAAGACTAAGAAAAGAACTAAACTAATTGCTTAAAGGAAACTACACTTAAAAATCATGAAAAATGACACAAAACCCTTCCCCCAAATAGGATAAGTATAAAAGAAAGGAGACTTGCTCCCAGTAGCCCTTTTTATTAGTTTTTTACAATGATCATGTGTTCTTTGCTTCTTGGAAGAACAGGTAAAGAAGGGGATTGAGAGAAGAGGGAGAGAGTCTTTTTGTTCTTTTGCACTCCTTGCTTGCTTGTGGCCTTTGGGATCTCCTTCACCTTCCTGAAACTAAGAGATCTAGACATACACTTGTTATAGGATAAGTTGATAAAAAAAATAACTTGAAAATAAATCTATAAACTAGATAAAAACAACTACCCAAACTTACCGAAAAGAAGGGAGAGAAGAGTAAAGAGAAAGGCAAGGCAAGAGAGGGGGAAAGGGAGTGAAAAAAGGACAAAAGGCAAGTCAAAGAAGGCTGGAAACTAACGAATAAAGAGGGCTTCAAATCAGAGAAAGAGGGATGCAAATGAGGGTAAAAAAGGCTGAAAGTATAGCCCAAAAGATGGTTGAAGAAGAGGATGGAAAGGGGCTGCAAAAGGTGGAAACAAAGAGGCAAAAGAGGGCTGTCCAAAAGGGTGAAAATGGGGAAGGGTGGAAATTGAACAAAAGGAAGGAAAGGATGCAAATAAAAGGCCTAAAAGGATGAAATTACAGCCCAAAATATGGCCCAAAACGAGGATGGAAACAGGCTGCAAAAAGTGGAAAGAGGAGGCAAAAGAGGGCTGTCCAAAAGGGTGGGAAGTGGGGAAAAGTGGACAGCGAACTAAGGGAAGGAATGGCTGGAAAAAACAAGGCCTAAAAGGATGAAAAAATGAAATAAGGCAGCCAACCAAGGGAAAGTCTCAGTGAATGAATGTTCGCTTTATCCAAAACGTTCCCTAATAACAAGGAAATAAAGATTTTATAAAAAAATGAGAGATGAATAATATGAAAGAAACACTCAAACCTATGGTAATTTGATAGGGTTTGGATTCTTTTGGCTCTTGAAAATTTGGAAGTTTCCTTGGATTTTAGAGGAGAGGATGCACCTGAGCTCAAACTCCTACTCGCTTCAATGAGATGACCTGCACAATTTCAACTCAAAACTTGCAAACAATGGATTAGATCATGTATGTTTGGTAAATAAAAATGTAAAGAGCATGTCATACAACTAAATAATTGATGCTACTTTAATTCATAGAAACAAAACCATAAAAGATCAAATTGTAACATAAAATTATCAATCTTACGTGCTTATAGAATCCTTCTAAAGCATGAGCTATTATCCAATCCTAGGCAATAAAACACAAAAATTGAAACATTTCACCTGATTCGCCAATTGTTAATCCACATTCACACGCCATGTATGCCTCCAAAGCCTTAAAATTTATTATACAGTTGCAAAAGAAACAAGCATTACAGTAATTCACCAGAGGTTCTTTGCATAAAGATCCATGCTCAATAGAGCTGAAAGAGCCTCTATTTAACAAATGAGAGAGTGCTAAAACCCTAAAACCAAAAAACCAACCCTGCTGCATGGGAAAGCTGCCTGTTAGGTCTAGAAAACTACTTTGTTAGGTCTGGGAAGCCTACTGATGGTGTAAGCTTCAGTATTCACCTCGATCAAATCATCGGACCAATGAGAGCTCTTCATCTCATCTTTAGTTGGAGATGACATATCTGATAACTAATAATAAATTAATTGCTCTCTTAATGATGACTGAAGCTGAGTTATGATAACTCCAATCATCATAAGTGTTCCATGAGATATCATTTAGCCTTTTATTTTACTGAATTTGGATTAATTTGGAGAGTTTTATTTTTCTCCACAATAATCATTTTTTTAATAAAAATCATTTTTTTACTCATAACTAACTTTTTTTAAGTAAAAAGGCATTATGCATCTGATTGTTGATCTGAAAGTTGGTTCTGATTGGCTGGCTGATCAAGAATAATTTTTGGCTCTAAGGTTAGATCTTTCAATCACTGAATTCGGAGTCCGGATCACGAATGGGTTTTTTCCATTTAATTTATGGAAAAATTAACCCAAAAAACTTAGGAAAAGTAATTAAAAATTAAAAAATTTAAAAATAATTTTTCACTGTTTGAAAAAGATTTTTTCAAATTTTTTTATGTGTCCATATGACTTAGGACATGACCATGATATATCTAAATAATGTCTAGTAGGATTATAACACTCAGTTGGGCTCTAATAAACCCCCAAGGCCCGGAATTCAACATCAAGCATTCCAGCTTTGGAGGAAGCGGGAGAAAACCTCGTCAATTATACTCGGCTGAAGGCAAAGCATAATTGTCAAGGGAAAAAAACTCCTTGGAATACCCTATTTGAGATTCTACGTCTCAGGAGACCGAACCACTCAAAAATATCCTACGAGCACATTTTATTACAAACCCTACGGGGCCATGGTCAAAATTATTCAAATAAAAAAGTGACTAGCCAATATTGGCTAGACAGGCAGACGGATCAACTAATACACTGGAATCAGACTTTGAACAAGTTTGTCAACTAGCGGCTCCTCAGGTGACCCAACTATGGTACAAAAAAGTGGATAACATCTGGGTCCAACTGCGGGACGTGTTTTCAATCTAGTCTCTTATGCAAGGAGAGCATACGAGAACCCCAGAATCTCTGGTTCCATATCCTGTAAAAACATCTCAACTTGACAAGAAAACTTTAGTAGCACAAGTTTCATGAAAAAGAGCCAATGATCCAAAAGTTGCTTTATTCAAAGAAAAAACTTCACTGAAAATTTTATTTATGTTTAAGTACATAAAGAAAAATGCTAAAGTAAATGCTCACTTTAAGGAGCATATTTTCCTACTCTAAGCATGATACACAAAAGGTTAGGTGTAATAATACATCCAGTGTAGCCACCTAAGCATTTCATTAATGTAAAAAAAAATTCCTTGTCTTTGGTTACCAGTCAAAGTAAGGACACAATTTCCAGAAAATGAAAACCTGCGTGATGATCCAGAATGGGCGGGATGGATGGGGAATCATAGGCATGAATAATGTCTTCAAACTTCTTCCCAAACTGGCAAATGCTCGCATAGGCTGCTTCTATTGATGACTGGAGAGCGTTGATATAAAAATCGGGATAATGCAGTAGGTTGACTACTCCATCATGCTAATCATCAAGGCTTATCAAATAATAACTCGTTGTATAAGCCCCAAGGAGCTCCAAAACATAAGCAACATCTATATGTGAAGACGATGGCTGAGAAAAAACTTCAACTAGTTGTATCCCATCTGATTCTTCATCAAACTGCTTTTTCAAATCCTTATTACCGATCCTTAGATACAATTCTGACTGATCATAAAAAATCTTTGACTGCTTTTCCTTGTAACTTTCATAAGTCTCAGAAGAATAACTCCCCTTGCTGGACATATCATAGATGAGATTCTCAAAAATATTCTCAAAAGGTATCATAGGTTGGATTTTCAATAAAATTCCAATAGTCATCATCACCATCTATGTCGGATATGAGAGATGCCTCATCATTGGTATCAAGTCCATGTCTGTACTTCTCATTTTTCTCAAAACCATCTTATTCAAAAAGCTGGGTTTCAAAGATATCACAGGGGACCCAACTTTCCAAAAATTTGTCATCCGGTGGAGTGCATGGAGGAATCTCATCACATGAAACATCTAAGATTGGATTTTTAATTGAAGTCTCAAAGTTATCATCCATCTCAGATGTAAGGGATTCTTCCTCACTTGTATCACATTTGATTCTATATCACTCCTCATGATCATAGTCATATTCTTTAGAAAAAAGGTCACAAGGTAGTAAAACTTCTACATTATCATCATTATTCTCATTAGTAGGATTAGTGCTAAAGTTTTTAGTGAGATCATCCAATTGTTGACTATAATCTTCAACTTGACCCCAGGTTTCTATGGTGACAGGATGGAGCTGTCTAACTATGTTAATGTATTTAGGCTCTCTTGAATATTGTTTTGTCTCTCTCCAACTTTCTTCAGAAATATCATGCATGTCATCTACATAGTTTATGTACTCAGGCTCGCTTGATGATGCTTTAGGACCACAACCCTTCGAAAAACCATGCTCCGGAACATAGCATGCATAGTAACAAGAAGATTCTTCATGAAGGTCTTTACATGCCCTACAAAATGGCTTATACTGCTCAACCATGTTAGCAACCTCTAGCTAATGGGGAGGCCTCTGCTCATGGTTGGGAGGATTTCTTTTCCAAGTTGGCTTGGCAGGAAAGGTTCTAGGAGTGGAGTGAGTTTGAGTTCTTTTTATTTTGATCACCCTATTTTGAATTTCTTTTAAATGTGCTAAGTATTTTTGCTCTTCCTCCTCCATATTTTTCTTCATCTCCCTCTTCATCTCAATATTTTTTTTTCATAGGCATCCTTCATGGCTGATAAAGGATCCTTTTCTTTCGTTTCACTAATTTTTAATGGATTTGAAGACCTTGAGTAACCATGGAGGTTAGACTCACTAGATGACTACATGTTCAGCTCAATTTTGATTGCCATCTCCTGAGCCTGGAGAAAGTTAGTAGGCTCCTTGTCTTTGATCTGGTACTGCATTTTTCCACTAAGTGACTCAATGTAATATACCAAGATGGTTGGTTTAGTTGAGGAATAATCAGTAGGGATTGCATTTGATAATTCCGTGAACCTAGTACTATACTCGTCCATTGTTTCTATGTCTTTATTATTTATGTTGGTCAAGGACGCAAGTTGATGTCGAGGTTCTTTCTTTTCACCGAACTTGTTGGTAAAAGAATTTTTGAAAGCTGCTAGACTATTAAAGGAATTGTCTGGTAAACTGCTATACCAGTCGCCTGCCTTTCCATCTAGATATAGAGAAAATAACTTCATATACACGTCATCATGATGGTTGACCATATCATTGACATAAGCATTGATACACCTGGAAAAGTTCTTGAGGTGCATGGTGGAGGTAATGGCATCAGTTCCTGTATACATTGGGAGCTTCTCGACAGCTTTGTCTAGAAGACAGTGGGGTTGACTTGCCTATCTGAGAAAATTCAAGCTGAGTAAAATACTCACCCATTATGTTAGAAACAATGGTATTAGTGTCTTCAGGAATTAAAATGTGGATGTCTGAAACAGACTCACATCCAAGTTCTGCCAGGATCTTGCGAGAATATAGTTTGTTTAATCTCCTCCTTAAGACCTTTTCGGGGTGAGGGATGAAATTGACCAAACCTACAGAGTTTCTTCTAGTAGAATACCTTGAGGTTTTAACTGACAATGGAGTTGGCAGGTGGACTTAAGTCTAATTTCAGAGAGTGATTGGACTAAAAATATACCAAAAAGGGAAAAAAGGTAAAAACTAAAAGAAACAAAGGTCGTCCAGGAACAAAAAGATTTGTTCCCAGCAACCACACCAAAAGATGTTGTCTGTCGATTGCACACCAGCAGCATAATTTTTTTTGAAAGCTGTCTCCTCACTTGAAAAAGTGGGAGAGGTGTGACCTTGGGGGAAAGCACAGAGCTAGGTACTGTCACCTACTCCTAGCTCCTCCATTTAGGATAACTCCTAACGAAGCGAAGGGGGGTAGTCCCTAACAAAGAGTTTTCTATGGCTCAATGTTTAAGTTAATTTTTAAGATGTTTTGGATGCAGATGGGTGTTGTTTAGGAGTTACTTGTGATTAGAAATGATTAAGTTTATGAATGTGACACGTAAATCAGAGCAATCCATGTTGCTAGCAAGAGACTGAAAGATAAGCAAATATTCCAAACTTGTAACTTAAGCATTCAAATATAATCAGCAAAATAAACCATAGACAGTTGATCAAGATAGAAGATTACTCAATTATAACGAAGGACCAGAGCCTTATGGAGTCAAATAAATGCATGAAGTAAAGTCTAGGAATTAAGCTAGTGAATATTAGCTTTTACAAGTGCTCTTGGTAGATTTTAAGAATTTTAAAAATTCTCTTGATTAGGGTGTCAACGAAGGTTTGTCAAAGCCAAGAGACTCTTCTAAGTTTCCTCTGTTTAAGACATGTTGGGCCCGCCCAGTATCCCAGGATGATATTCTCAAGTGACCAGCTAGCCGAGAATCTAAGACAGCGGGAGGTTCTAGCGCCTCTAATAGGAAGTAATTTGGAAGGATCCCTACAACGCAAGTGCGTTGGTTAAGGGTGTTTAAGGATTATTAAATTACTCTTGTAGGATTTAAATATCCAATGTCATTTCTGGGTATTCTGATCTAGGATCGGTCAGAGGATACTCCGGAAAGGAGGGAAGGGAGTTAATTAATTAAAGGGGTATGTGTGTTGAAGATTTTATTAAAACAATTAATTAGACTCTCCGACAGAGAGCGCTCTTGACCCTGTCTTATGACAATGGTTCAAGAGACTTAGCTATTTTAAATGCAGCTAATGCAGGGATTGTGAAAGCCTAGCATGCTCTTCGATAGAGAGTGCTCTTGACTTGTGTTTTTTCAATTTTAAGAGTCTTAAATAATTAATTGATTAAACAAGCACAATAATTAAGATGAAAGTGGTTGATTAATCTCTCCGACAGAGAGCACTCTTGATCCATCTTATAGTGAGATTCAAGAGATTTTGGTTCTTTTAATGATTTGAAAATTATATAACAAGATACCAAAATGCAATAATAAATCTACCAATTAGTGTTTACGCTAAGGAATACCTAGCAATTAGCAAAAAATAGAAACTAAGACTAAGCAAATGTAACACCCCAATTTTGACCCCGTTTGCATGTTGTATATATTGTAATTAATCGTGGTGAGGAGCTAAAGGCAAAAGCCCCACCATCGATTTGGTTGTGTGTGTTTCGGCAATAGGGGTAGTTGCCGATGGGATATCGTGCTATGTGGCACATTATAATTTTTCATCATGTAAATATGCACATCAATTAAAAATAAACCACAACCAGCTACGGTAGTGCAACGTTGAATGAAAAAGGCATGATTCCAAAGGATAAGGGGGTGGGGGGATGTCAAACCTTGGTCTATGGGGGAAACCCATGTGTTACCCTTGTTTTGATTTTCCATCTTCCCTTGTCTCACACTGGTCAACCTCTTTATTGTTTTTGTTGAGGTAGTTGGGGTAGTTAATGCTGAGTGGTGGTGGTTGTGGCAGGACTGTCCATCCTTGCCCACACGCCCACTCCACCAGTAGCCCTTCCTCTTCACTGTCGCGTGGGGAAGAATAAATGGTTACTCTTCTCTCCCACATTTCCAACCTTCACGGTGGTGGTCTGTTCATCCTCCCAATTTCCTGTTAATCCTCACACAGGATTTGGCCTGTTCATGTCTCACGCATAGACGGGTTCAGCTTCCTCTTGTGCACCATTGTTCTGTTCATCCGTGCGCTTAGGCCATTGTTTGTTTGCCTCACGCAGAGAGACATTTTGTTCATCTTCGTGAAGGCTGGGATTCTTGTTTTGTGCTCCTCATGTACCAGTCGTGGGTCCCCTCTGGTTGTGCATGCAACGCGCAGGTAGAACGGCCTCAAGGGCCCGATTTCTGTTGGTATGTGTCATAGCCGTGGTTGTAATCCATGATTTCTGCTTACTGTTGGTTTCAACCATGATTTGGGTTGCTGTGGTTCTGCCCACATTTTCTGAGTGCTATTGAGAGTCCGTCATTCTTCCATTTCGGACTGTGCATGTGTGTCTTCTTCCTCCACTTTGGACTGTGTCTTTTCCTTTGTGCACGGGTCGTCATAGTTTTCAGCGTGTGCTGTGGGCTCTTGGATGTGGGACGGCTGTTGATTTCCCCATCTGTTGGCTGCGTCTTCTTCCCTGTTTTGGGACTGTGCATAGCTACCATTGTTTTCATTGTGTGTTGGGCTATTGAATCACCCTGGTTTTGGTTTGCTGTGGATGCAATCATCTTTTGGGTGTTGTTGCTGAGTTGTTTTGGCAACGCTAGGGCCAAGAATAACTCAGCAGTGTGGTTGGACTGGAGCTGTGTTCACCGTTGGTTAGGACTGTCTAATGGTCATCTTTGCCTTCTTCACAGGGCTATGAAGGGATTGTTTTGCTGTGTGTATGCAGTGGTTGGTCTTCAGACTGTGCTGGCTTGGCCGGTTTGTTGATGGCCTGATAAACCCAGCTGTGTTGGTTTGCTGATTGTGTCCCTAGGCTATGTGTAAGCCTGCATTAACCCTTATCCTTGGAGGAATCATGCCTAGCTCGGGCGTGGCAGCATTGCTGAGAGATTGATGAGCACGCTGGACTATGGTTGGGTGGAACCTTACAGCGACGTAGCTAGTTGTGGGACTCTTCATCAAAAGATAAGTAGTGCTGCTATTTCATCTCTGCAAATATATCTATTGTTTGTGAATTATCATGAACATGTGAATGTTGTTTTATGTATATGTTCACTTTCGTTGTATGATTGAAGATTTATGCATTAATTAACTGTGCATGTATGATGATGGATTATTCATCTTAGTTTGCCTCTGGTTATCTAGTATGCATTATGATTAAGCTTTTAACTCAGCATTTATCCTTGTTTATGTTCATGGGGCTGTTTTCCCGGTTGTATGTGGTGTTCATCGTGTCCTCTTCACCGGTGTAAGGGTCGGGGACGTGACAGAGTGGCATCAAAGCCAGGTTGCAACAGTGGGCCTCTATGGGCCAAGAAGGGGCAACTGACAGAGGGTATAATTACCTTCTATGCCCAGCAGAGATCAGAATTTGAGATGGCAGCAAATTTCAAAAATTTTCCTAAGTGTTGAACAGTCGGAAGAGCTAGTGGAAAGCTCCTTCGAAACGACGGAAGGTGTAGTCGGAAGGCCATCCGACGAGGCGCAGCAGCGGAAAATAATTTTGGAAATTTTTCTTAAGTGTTTGAGCCATCGGAGCACTTAGCAGAATTGACTTCTGCCGTAGCGGAAGAGTTAGATGAAGGCATGTCCGACGGAGAGCAGTGAAATAAAATTGCAGAAACTTGTCTAAGTTTCCGTCGAAAGAAAATAGCTCTTCAAGCATCTGCAGTTGTGAAAGTCTAAACAACTAC
>LPNX010000981.1:0-55873 GCA_001517045.1 Pseudotsuga menziesii | reverse complement strand
ATATATATATATATATATATATATATATATATCTATTTCTAAGTGTTTTAGTAGCCGTTGTCGGGAAATCAGACGTTGGGTTCGCCGACACCGTGGAAGAGTTTAGCGTTTGAAAATCCACCGTTGCAGCTGTCAAAGGACTATTCCGCCGACGCTAGTTATTCTAGTCGCTGACGCCATAGAGAAAGTCAAAAAATTTCCTAAGTATGGAATCGTCATCCATCGAAAGCAGAAAGGGGTTCAAGTGCCGCCGTTGCAAAAGCTAAAGTCACTATCCCGCCGATGAGAAGTGACCGCCAACGCCGTCAAAGAATTTTTAAAATCCTTCTAAGTAAAGAATTCATTGGCTATCAGAAGAAAATAGCAATTCAAACGCTTGCCGTTGCGGAAGTCTAGAGCACTAGACTTCCGATGTGAAAAGTCTGCCGATGCCGATCAGGTTGTGCCACCAATTGGAAGAGAATAAGGGATCGTGTTCCGCCATTGCGGCTACGGAAGGGACTAAGTCACTGATAGATAAAAGAAAGCTGAGCCAGCAATGATGAAAAATTAGTCGAAGGGACTTCCGAAGTCATCGGTGGAAGAAAGAAGAAAGACGAATTTTCACGAAGTTTCGAAAATTCGTCTAAGTATGGAAATCATCGGAAAAATTTAGAAGTTTGAGTAGCCGATGCGGTAGCAGGAATCAAAAGAAAATAGAAGATGAAGCTGCCAATGCAGCGGAAGAAAAGAAGAGAAGTTTCGGAGGAAATTAGTGGAAAACGGAGGCGTCGTTTCAGCAGGGATCTTCCAAAGATTGCCGAAACATTGGAAGAAGATAGCTGTTTCAGCATCTGATGTGGCGACAGAGAGAAGAAAAATTGAAATTTTTCTAAGTATAAAAACGTCGAAAAACTTTAGAAGATCTGATTGCCGATAGAGCTTAGTTGTTCTGATTTTCGACAAACAGCGGAAGATGTTAGCTGTTTGGGGATCCGAAACAGCACAGGAATTAGTGGTTTTGACCGCCGATTCTATGGAAGGATTAGTGGGAATGAGAGCCAATTCTGTAGAAGAGAAATTTGAGTTTTTCAAATGGGATTTTCTAGCAGATTTCGACTATTTTTCAGTGGGATTTTCATCTCTTTTCAGTGGATTTACAGGTGGCTGAAGTTGGCAGTGGTGTGTAAAAATGCAAAGATTTGGTGAAAGTCTTCATTCTTAGAATTGGTGTGGTTCTCACACCCGAGGTCGGAATGAAGCATGTGGATAGGCGTTGGAAATCTTATCCAATAGGGAACAAGGGTAAGTCACCAGAATCTGAGCATGGAGTATCAAAGTACTAATGATGGCCACTACTATCAAATGGACAAACCTGGAAAGTTGTATGCCCAAGGGTAGCAAGGACTATGAAGTCAACCAGCTACTGTGTGGAAAAGGAATTCTATGCAAGGATGGAAGATTTGAAAGGGAAGTTTCCTTAAAACCCTGTCTTGCTAACTATGTTACATTTCCTAAGTTTTATGCATGAAATGCATGAGGATATGTGTTGTATACATAGGATATTAAAGATTATACATTTATAATGAACCACTAATTATCATCATTGCTTTGATGTTGGCATTAGTGGGAAAAAAAAACCAACGACGACATGGACCTAGATGAATATGTTGCTGATGCTAATGAATGTGACTAGCAACCCTATGGAGAAAGGGATAAGGCAACAAGTCCATAAACGTCGGTGAGCAAATGCTGCAATCTCCTGCAAAGGACCAACCAAAGTGGTCATGTCAAGGGTGTAAGTAGAACCCATGTAGGTAAGAGCTTGATTATGACAAATTCCATGGAGTGGTAAAGGTAAGAGACCTCATACCATGTGGATGTTTGAATATAGAAAGGTATCATGCCTGTACATATTGGATGAGCTTAGTAGCCTGAGGAAAGTAGGTAGAGGTGCAACTGTTGTGATGTATTGCATGAATGCATTGAGATGAGTGCATGTGATATTATGAATGACTAATGACTAAAATGATGAATTGATGATAATTCAGGAGCCATTTCAAAGGTTGTTATGAATGCAGGATAGTGACGATCAATTGGCTACTAGAAATGCTCTATGGAAGAGCAAGGTGGTATGAATGATATGCTTGTGAAGTAAGGATTATCTAAACATTCTATTTAATTGCATGAATGATGTGACTATGCCTTGCGAATGTTAATATGATAACAATTGCATGAAATAAATGAGATTTGATAATATTGATGTGGCTAACAGTGGGAAGTATTTGAATTTTATAAATTCTGAAACTGCTTCAGTGATGCTTGTAGCAATGAAAAAGTTATATGCATCCAGACTTACCAAGTGTTTGGTTGATTGAAGCTCATGTTTCAGGTAGATTATTTCGAGCATGGCAGTGAGAGGTAAGACCATGACCAATGCCAGAATCTACCATGTATGAGAAAAGTCTCATGGTTGTAAAAACAGTTGGTATGCATAATAGGTCATTAAATTCGAATTGTGAATTTTGGATTTAAGGAATTGCTAACAACTACTAGTCACTATTGGTTTGCATAAGATTGTGTTTGTTTGATTGAAGCTCAGGTTTCAGGTAGATTATTTCGAGCATGGAAGTGAGAGGTAAGACCCTGACCAATGCCAGAATCTACCATGTAAAAGATCCAAACCTTATGAGAAGAGTCTCATAGTTGTAAAAGTAGTTGGTATGGGTTGTTAAATTTGAATTGTGGATTTCGGATTTAAGAATTGTTGACGACTACTAATCACTGTTGGCTTGTATAAGATGGTGTCAGGTGGACGCATGGTAAGTGGGTATTCATTTTATGATAGTAAGCATGAAATTATAATGGGCATAGTAGTGCTGCTTACAAGAGACCCACAATCAAGCAAATCAATTTCTGTAGTAAACAGAGTTGCAAATTCCTATTGAATTTGATTACTAATGTCATTGTTTGGTTATGGAACAATCAATTTGGATTGTATTATCAGATAATGATTGACTGCTTGGATATTTAATGAATGTGCCAGGGGTGCACGGTGCAGGAAGATCATGTGTGATGGCCTGGAAGAGCCAAAATTCATGGGAAGGTTTTCCCTTGGAAATGGGTTTCGGGTGAAACGCCATTGGACATTTTGGAAATGTCTCATCTGCACTACATGTTTGTTAGCAACATGAGTGAGATGGTATAAATTATGTCGATAAGACATGTGTCAATATGAAATGTGAAAAGGATTTGGGATGGCTAACCAAGGGACTGTTAACTCAGAGAAGGATCCACCATTCCTCCTTAACAACGGCATACTGCATCGACAAATGGATAAGTGTTCTGTGACCCTTGCTAAGAATATGCATGCTTAATTGTTAAAAATTCCATATGCAGAACATGTTTTGATTTATATCCATTATGACCAATTTCTTGAGTATGAATAGGGCCTACATGGCACACACTGGGAAAGGGTGCACACTTTTCCAATGTTGAGTCATGAAAAGGGTTTTCAATATTGATTACACTCTAGGGAGTGGACACACTCCCGGTGTCTCAATACTTGATAATGAATGATGAGAAATGTGATTACAGTTTTAGAGCAATAATGCTGATGAGTTTGCGTGTATTGCTTGTGTTGCTTGTGTTAACAGGCTAAATAGATGCAGTTGGGTGTTGCACCCTAAAGGTAAAGGTAAAAGGTAAAAGGTGATTTGTTGACGGTCTGATAAACCCAACTAGAGGTTGGCTTGACTGTGTAATTTTGATAAAATTGTGGAAACGTTACGATGTATTGGCTTGATTGGCTGCAACCTGATAAACCCAATTGTATATTGGCTTGATTGGCCGTAGCCTGATAAACCCAATTGTATATTGGCTTGGCTGGACAGTCTGATAAACCCAACTGTAGGTTGGCTTGACTATGCCTGATATATATGAAAGGATGTTGTGAAGTAACCTGCGTGCTGACCTAACATGCAAGTCCATAGGTGATCCCAAGGCTTGCAAAGCGAAGCAGGATCCTATGGACGAACGAGGAAACGCACAATACAGTGTTTGGATATAGGTATCGTAGGAAGCAAGGACTATGAGAACATCCTAAAGGTGCATTTGGACATGTGACTATCTTGGAAAGTTCAGAATGAGCGGCAATGAAAAAGTGTTAGTGAGACCGTGAGGTTCCTAGCAGCCAAGATAAACCATGTGAAGAGACCCCATGGTTTAGAAGTCTGGAATAGACCGAAGACACTAAGTGTCATGACCAAGAGGGATTGGTCCAGCATTCACGGTGAAGTGAAAGAGGCTGAGAGCATGAAAAGCCACAACAGTGGTGTGGGTTCCAGGATGGAACAAAACAAAGAGGGAAAAAAACTCTTGCTACTCTCTCTTGCCCTTTTTATTATATATATATATATATATATATATGCATTGTGAAGACAAAAGATTGTTGAATGCATGTATGACTGAAAATGGAATGTGTGTATTTGCTTAAAGTAAATTGTGAATGCTGGAATAGTTAATTCCCTGCCCAAGAATGGACATGAATGAGCTCGTGTGCCTGTTGGGAAGGCATGAAAAATATGAAAGTCTCCTTGATGAGACTTGGACTATCATGCCAATTGGGTAATTAACTAACTGATTTTAATGTCTATATTATGCTTGGTTTGATAGAATTTCAATGGCGCATTTCACAGGTGAGAAAAGTGAAACCAGGTGGTGTACATTCATCATGGCAGTAGATCAAAAGTTGTTGGACTTAGCTGGAAGTCTCCTTCAAGTGATTGCCAAGACCCAATAAAATCTTGGGGAGGTGCTCAAGATACAGAAAAGGCAGAGTGGAATGAACCACCAGATTTTGCAAGACTTTATTGGTTTGCAAAGGGAGGTGAAAGGCCTTATGGGAGAAATCGACAAAAGAAAGGAAGGTGGATCAGCAATGGGACAATTGTCCAAGCAACCTGATAAGAAATGGTCCAGGAACAAATACTCAAAGGAAATTGAGCAGGTAAAGATGCAGCAGCCAGTGAAATGCTAGAGATGCGGAGGACATCATTTACACCGGAACTGCCCAATGAGGGAACATGATGAGGGCAATAACCACAAAGTTTCTAGACTTCGGGATGAGCTGAAAGCTGAGAACCAGCAGGAGAAGTCCATGGAAGCTGATGGGCTTGGTTGTGAATGTTCAAAGTAGATGATTGAACGTGGGACAGATCTGCAAAATTTTGAAATTTTGATGTGCAATTGTATATGTATTGTATATATGTAATGGAACACCAAGGACGGTGTTATTCCAAGGGGGAGGGGAATGTAACACCCCAGTTTTGACCCCATTTGCATGATGTATATATTGTAATTAATCATGGTGAGGAGCTAAAGCAAAATCCCCACCATCGATTTGGATGTGTGTGTTTCGGCAATAGGGGTAGTTGCCGATGGTTTATCGTGCTATGTGGCACATTATAATTTGGCATCATGTAAATACGGACATAAATTAAAAATAAACCACAACCAGCTATGGCAGTGCAACGTTGAATGAAAAGGAATGATTCCAAAGGATAAGGGGGTGGGGGGATGTCAAACCTTAGTATATGGGGGAAACCCATGTGTTACCCTTGTTTTGATTTGACATCTTCCCTTGTCTCACCCTTGTCAACCTCTTTATTGTTTTTGTTGAGGTAGTTGGGCCAATTAATGCTGAGTGGTGGTGGTTGTGGCAGGACTATCCATCCTTTCCCACGTGCCCACTCCACCAGCATCCCTTCCTCTTCACCGTCGTGTGGGGTAGAAGAAACAGTTACTCTTCTTTCCCACATTTCCAACCTTCATCGTGGTGGTCTGTTCGTCCTCCCGATTTCCTGTTAATCCTCATGCAGGATTTGGTCTATTCATGTCTCACGTAGAGACGGGTTTAGCTTCCTCCTGTGCACCGTTTTTTTGTTCATCCGCACGCTTAGGCCATTATCTGTTTTCCTCACATAGAGAGACGTGCTGTTCATCTTCGCAGAGGCTAGGATTCTTGTTTTGTGCTCCTCTTGCACCAGTCGCGGGTCTCCTCTGGTTTTGCATGCAGCGCGCAGGTAGAACGACCTCAAGGGCCCAATTTTTGTTGGTATGTGTCATAGCCATGGTTGTAATCCATGATTTCTGCTTTCTGTTGATTTCACCCACGATTTGGGTTGTTGTGGTTCTGCCCACGTTTTCTGAGTGCTGTTGAGAGTATGTCATTCTTCCATTTCGGACTATGCATGTGTGTCTTCTTCCTCCGCTTTGGACTGTGTCTTTTCCTTTGCGCATGGGTCGTCATAGTTTTTAGCGTGTGCTGTGGGCTCTTCGATGTGGGACGACTGTTGATTTCCCCATCTGTTGGCTATGTCTTCTTCCCTGTTTTGGGACTGTGCATAGCTTCCATCGTTTTCATTGTGTGTTGGGATATTGAATCGCCCTGGTTTTGGTTTGCTGTGGATGCAATCATCTATGTCTTCTTCCCTGTTTTGGGACTGTGCATAGCTGCCATCGTTTTCATTGTGTGTTGTACTGTTGAATCGCTCTGGTTTTGGTTTTTTGTGGATGCAATCATCTTCTGGGTGTTGTTTCTGAGTTGTTTTGGCCACGCTAGGGCCAAGAATAGCTCAGTAGTGTGGTTGGACTAGAGCTGTGTTCACCGTTGGTTGGGACTGTCAAACGATCATCTTTTCCTTCTTCACAGGGCTATGAAGGGATTGTTTTGCTGTGTGTATGCAGTGGTTGGTCTTCAGAATGTGTTGGCTTGGAAAGTTTGTTGATGGCCTGATCAGCCCAGCTATGTTGGTTTGTTGATTCTGTCCCTCGGCTATGTGTAAGCCTGCATTGACCCTTATCCTTGGAGGAATCATGCTCAGCTCGGGGGTGGCAGCGTTGCTGAGAGATTGATGAGCATGCTGGCCTATGGTTGGGTGGAACGTTGCAGCAACGTAGCTGGTTGCAGGACTCTTCATCAAAAGATAAGTAGTGCTGCTAATTCATCTTTGCAAATATATCTATTGTTTGTGAATTATGATGAACATGTGAATGCTGTTTTATGTATATGTTGGCTTCCACTGTATCATTGAAGATTTATGCATTGATTAACTGTGCATGTATGATGATGGATTATTCATTTTAGTCTTCCTTTGTTTATCTAGTATGCATTATGATTAATATTTTAACTCAGTATTTATCCTTGTTTATGTTCATGGGGTTGTTTGCCCAGTTGTATGTGGTGTTCGTCACATCCTCTTCGCAGGTGTAAGGGTCGGGGACGTGACACAAAGAACTAAACTAATTGCTTAAAGGAAACTACACTAAAAAATCATGAAAAATGACACAACACCCTTCCCCCAAATAGGGGAAGTATAAAAGAAAGGAGACTTGCTCCCAGTAGCCCTTTTTATTAGTTTTTTACAATGATGATGTGTTCTTTGCTTCTTGGAAGAACAGGTAAATAAGGGGATTGAGAGAAGAGGGAGAGAGTCTTTTTGTTCTTTTTCACTCCGTGCTTGCTTGTGGCCTTTGGGCTCTCCTTCACCTGCCTAAAACTAAGAGCTCTAGACATACACTTGTTATAGGATTAGTTGATAAAAAAAATAACTTGAAAATAAATCTACAAACTAGATAAAAAAAACTAGCCAAACTTAGTGAAAAGAAGGGAGAGAAGAGGAAAGATAAAGGCAAGGCAAGAGAGGGGGAAAGGGATTGAAAAGAGGACAAAAGGAAAGTCAAAGAAGGCTGGAAAATAAGGGAGAAAGAGAGCTGCAAATGAGGGTAAAAAAGGCTGAAAGTACAGCCCAAAATATGGTTGAAGAAGAGGATGGAAAGGGGCTGCAAAAAGTGGAAACAAAGAGGCAAAAGAGGGCTGTCCAAAAGGGTGAAAATGGGGACAAGTGGATAGCAAACAAAAGGAAGGAAAGACTGCAAATAAAAGGCCTAAAAGGATGAAATTACAGCCCAAAAGATGGCCCAAAAAGAGGATGGAAAGGGGCTGCAAATTGTGGAAAGAGGAGGCAAAAGAGGGCTGTCCAAAAGGGTGAGAAGTGGGGACAAGTGGACATCGAACTAAGGGAAGGAATGGCTGCAAAAAAGAAGGCCTAAAAGGCTGCACAAAAGAAACAAGGCAGCCAATCGGGAAAAAGGCTAAGTGAATGAATGTTCACTTTAGCCAAAACATGCCCTAATCCCAAAGAAATAAAGATTTTATAAAAAATTGAGAGATGAATAATATGAAAGAAACACTCAAACCTGTGGTACTTTGATGGGGTTTTGATTTTTTTGGGTCTTGAAAATTTGGAAGTTTCCTTGGCTTCGAGAGGAGAGGATGCACCTGAGCTCAAACTCCTACTCGCTTCAATGAGATGACTTGCACAATTTCAACTCAATACTTGCAAACAATGGATTAGATCATGTATGTTTGGTAAATAAAAATGTAAAGAGCATGTCATACAACTAAATAATCGATGCTAGTTTAATTCATAGAAACAAAACCATAAAATATCAAATTGTAACATCAAATGATCAATCTTACGTGCTTATAGAATCCTTCTAAAGCATGAGCTATTATCGAATCGTAAGCAATAAAATACAAAAATTGAAACATTTCACCTCATTCGCCAATTGTTCATCCATATTCACACACCATGTATGCCTCCAAAGCCTTAAAATTTACTATACGGTTGCAAAAGCAACAAGCATTACAATAATTCACTATAGGTTCTCTGCATAAAGATCCATGCTCAATAGAGCTGAAAGAGCCTCTATTTAACAAACAAGAGAGTGCTAAAACCCTAAAACCAAAAAACCAACCCCGCTGCATGGGAAAGCTACCTGCTAGTACTAGAAACATACTTTGTTAGGTCTGGGAAGCTTACTGATGGTGTAAGATTTAGTCTTCACCTCGATCAATCCATTGGACCAATGAGAGCTCTCCATCTCATCTTTAGCTGGAGATGACATGTGTGATAACTGATAATAAATTAATTGCTCTCTTAATGATGACTGAACCTGAGTTATGATAACTCCAATCATCATAAGTGTTCCATGAGATGTCATTTAGCCTTTTATTTTACTGAATTTGGATTAATTTGGAGAGTTTTAGTTTTCTCCAAAATAATAATATTTTTTATAAAAATCATTTTTTTACTCAAAATCATTTTTTTACTCAAAACTGACTTTTTTGAGTAAAAAGACATTATGCATATGATTGCTGATTTGAAAGTAGGTTCTGACTAGCTGGATGATCAAGAATTATTTTTGGCTTAAGGTTAGAGCCTTCAATCACTGAATTTGGATTCTAGATCACAAACGGGTCTTTTCCATTTAATTTATGGAAAAATTAACCCAAAAAACTTAGGAAAAGTAATTAAAAAATAAAAAATAAAAAATTAATTTTTTACTCTTCGGAAAAGATTTTTTCAAATCTTTTTATGTGTCCAGATGACTTAAAACATAACCATGATCTATCTAAATAATTTCTAGTAGGATTATAACACCCAGTTGGGCTCTAATAACCCCCCAAGGCCTAGAATTCAACATCGGGCATTCCAGCTTTGGAGGAAGTGGGAGAAAACCTCGTCAATTATACTCAGCTAAAGGAAAAGCATAATTGTTGGGGGAAAAAAACTACCTGGAATACCCTATTTGAGAGTCTATTGTTACGGAGATAAATTCGTATGGCTTGGGGTACCACAACAGATAGCTAGACTCGAGAAATCAATCTTTCCCAATATGCAATAGAAATAAACAATCTAACACTAAAGGATCGAACCTCGTACCTTATTCCGGACAGTTGAAGTAGATCCCCGTTGAGATTTCCAATCTTCAGCTTGAATTGTTATATCACGTCCTCAACAACAAGTAAACAATACAAGCATACTATATTTCATGGTGTTAGATCTATTCTAGCATATATAATCAATAATGTAAAAGCATTTGACATATTCCAATGGAAACAATATTCATTCAAATACACATTACTGGACAGGAAAAGATATTTCTATTGATAATAATCAGAGATTACAAGTGACAACCTCTGACGGCACATCTGCGAATCGGAGAAAATGAATCCCCCACTTGGGCCTCCACCACCTCAATCCTCCATCACTTCGATAGCAAGCTTACTAGTAGAAGGCAAGCTTGGGAAGAACACAACAGTGCTCCAAGGGACAAAGGGATGCAGACTCAAGCATAAATCCTGGAAACAATGGACTATAGTTTTGTTACTCTCAAAGCTCTCTTATGCTTTCAATGTACCAAGGGGTTCATTATATAGCTTTCCAAAGGGGTATTGAAAGGTCGAATCCGTGCGATCTCAAGGCATATGGAAGGCCAGGAGTCATATGAGTCAGATCCAAGTCAAGGAAAACTCCAAACTGCTTTGGACTATGCACACATCCCGATGTACGTGACTATATAGGGAATATCCGCATATGTACGCGGTTATCGGGGAAAAGGCCGCGTATATCATTTTAATAATGTTTTTAGGGATGGTCAAGGTTACATCAAAAGATAAAAAGTGGTCCATGGGGGTTAATGAGTCTGCATCGGGACAGGGGAAAGCCATACAATGTGTGATTCACCTACTGTGGTGAAATCCACTATAACAGATGCCCCCTAATGTATGAGATCAGAGGGGTTATACGATGGACGAAATACATTATAAGTCCATCCCAGAAATGAAGTGATGAAGGTACCCAAATGGAAGACCAGCCATCCAATCAGCATAATACCATAATACAACTCTGCATATAATCTGCAAATACATCTAGTAGTCCCGGATACATAAGAGTACAATGGCCATGAATAGGCATGAAACATGATAGAACATATGTGGTCATCGCCACGTACAATATACATATATCAGAATCTCCATGATGAAGATGTACAACATAGAACGGACCATGATCTCCATAGGCGGAAGATAGATCAAGATCTCCATAGGCTAGAAATGTCTGACATACACTAGATCAAGTCATGAGAGATGAAATCTCATGAACACTGGCACGATTAAGGAGGTAGCATATAGGTGATGCCACCAATCTGGAAAGTCTTCTACACAAACCACTAAGAGTACATGTCCTACTATGCGAATAGAGGTGTCGAGGTCGAACATAGTAGTCCATTGTCTGATTACCGGTCATTGATGTATATCGTTAACAGACGCGAGATTACCCACCGATAATGAAAATGGGAATCAAGGTACTAGAGTGCAAACTAACAAGTCTGAATAAATGTGTTGAGGTAGAACACTTGAGAGAGTCCATCGATCAGGGGACATTGATGTATTCCCAAAACTGTTGATGGCGAGAGAACCTGCCACTGATGACTGCAAGTCTCAAGGCACTCAATATGACTCTAGACTCCAATCCGAGAATAAATTATCTGAATTCGATGGGATGAAATCCACTGGAAGGAGGGCATTAAGGCATCCCCCATCATCCAACACGAGGTACTCAGCAAAGCTGTATGATGTGGAAGGACTCGATCATAAGGTGCATGAACCAGTAACTGTACCGGGAATGGCCGACATGAAAAGTCAAGATAACTGAGGAATGGCCGAATCAGGTTTCAACTTCCTTCGAACAAGAGCATAACGGCATATGGTGACTGAATGGAGGCAGCATAGACTCGATATACAAACTGGGACATCTCTATGACACAGGAGGCATCAATAGAGGCTCCATAAGGACTGGAAGCTTAACCAATCGGTGGAGATAAACTCAGATAAACAAGTACAGCTCCTAAAGTCAAACTATAACCCAACCAACGGATGTGATATACAGTGCTCTTGTTCGAAGGCGACACGACTCGACAGCTGCCAAAGATAATATCTTTCCTTGTCTGGCTTTTTGGTTTTTTGATTTTTTTGGTCTTTTTCAGTTATTTGAAAAGCTTGAAAAAATAATAAAATAGCTTTATAGTTACAGACTAGGAGGAGACGAGTGTCATAAGGGAAAACAAACTAGTTCCATGCAGTGGAACATACCTATGCTCAATGCAAGGATACATGTGTAGGATATCGACACTCGGGGGAAAATCCCCTCCCGGTAAAAAAGGGAAATCAAGCTGCGAAGGATATATAAAATGGCTCTGCATGGCTAGACATGAGACGAGCTCGGACTATATGGCTGAAATGCAAAGTCAGGGGAGCCGGCATAAAGCTCAATAATACAGGCAAATCTCATGATAATGCATTCACAACTTGTCGTAAGGGGAGTCCGGAGGGAAACAGGCTAACATAAGATCAAGAGGAGTATGAGGCTCTTGCTAAATGTCATGGCGGTACTATACAACGGACTCCCACACCCTAAAAAGGAGAAACATCGGCATGGGCACCAAATGCAAATAAGGCGCTAACTAGGGTACCCATGTAAGGTTAGGCTCTACCACTCATGTCATGTCTCTTCGATAACATCAAGAAGGTTCCGTAACATAACAGAGTGGGTTCGTACCTAAGGTTATAGTGACATGGTCATAAGGTCATGCAAAATGCAAATGGTAGTGAACCTAACCTATATGCCAATGTAGACGTTATACCTATGAAGAGTATGAAAGGGTCAATCCAACGGCTCAAAAGGCACTGAAAACGGTCATCTACATCACCAATTATGTCAGAAACAGTCCAAAATGGTTATAAACGGTCAAAACTATATAAAAGGGGGTAAAAAATTTCAAATATTTCAAAATTTTTCTATAAATAGTAAGAAATAGAATTCATTTGAAACTTTTACCCATTGGAGCTCTGATATTCAACTGCGAATTCCAGGAGATTCAGCCAGCAGAATTCAGAACCGTTTGCTCCAGGTACTTACTCATGTTCCCAGCTTGCATTTTAATACAATTTTTTCAAGTTTTCACGGTCAAATGGGTGAGCTAAAGCCAAACTGACATGAGCGCCACAGCCCACGCGGTTATCGAAGCTTTTTCTGCGTACATGGCTGTCTATACGTGGAAAATGGACTAGAAACCACGTACATACGCGGCTGTTTGCAAAAAAGTCGCGTATGACACCGCGCAAGCTATTTTCAAGAAATCTAATGGACATCTGGTGAACTTCTCATGCAGGATGGTGCTTGAATGGAGAGAACGCGAGCATGGTGAAGTAGAAGAGGCTTTAAGGGTTGATGTAATGGCTCAGCAAGTATTACGTGCACGTGGACTCTATAAGTTCTGGTGCCTAGGTGGCTTGAGGGCCAAACCAGGGCTGCTACAGATGCTAGTAGATTACTGGGATCCAGACTCAGAGTCTTTCCGGATAGACGGTATGTCACTCACCCTGGAGGTGGAGGATATCTATTTCATCACAGGTATATCTAGACGGGGGGAGGTAGTGAACCTTTGTTCCAGAGGTGGGCCAGGTCACGGGCTTACTATCGATGAGTATGTCGCAGTATACTACTACCCAGAGACGGAGAAGGTGGGAAGTCAGGTTCCCATCAACATTATATAGGTACTAGGCCTAAAGGCCATTCTACTGACACTGGGTAGGATAGCAGGCATAGCATCACTCCACCAGGCTTCTCGAGCATAGATGTACTATGCGGTGGAGTGTATGGTACCGACCGTATATGACTGGAGTACTACACTACTGGGAAATATGAAACATCAGCTCAATGAGTGTAATGCAGGTAGGATCTGGAACTTCGGGTTCAGCAGCATAATGAGCACGTTCTTCTTCGATCGGGTTCCAGGATTGAGCCCTAGAGTGGATGTTCCTCTCCACGGGGTTCGAGATCCGGCCCAACGACGTTGGGCAGATGCGATGCACAGACTGGGGGGTGGTAGGGTGGCCAACCCCTATCCAGCCGACTTTTTCCCATGGTGGCGACGACAGATCGTTGCTATAGATGACTATCCCTATGGGGGGATAGATTTCCGGGGTGATCCAAACATGCCATTACCACCAAGGTCAGGATTCAGAGACATAGGTAACGAATCTCAACCCTCGCTCCTTTTAAGATTTTTGAATTATTTAATTTTTTTTTGTGTTTTCTTGGTTATATGAAACCAAAAAGACATGTTTTTGGGTGATAATACATAGTGACAACTACCTTTCATGTGCAGATGTGGGTCCACGGCGACCAGAGGGCTTCCCACGTCATAGACGGAGGGGAAGAGGAGACGACATCACCCACTTGGGCCTCCACCACCTCAATCCTCCATCACTTCGATAGCAAGCTTACTAGTAGAAGGCAAGCTTGGGAAGAACACAACAGTGCTCCAAGGGACAAAGGGATGCAGACTCAAGCATAAATCCTAGCAACAATGGACTATAGTTTTGTTACTCTCAAAGCTCTCTTATGCTTTCAATGTACCAAGGGGTTCCTTATATAGCTTTCCAAAGGGGTATTGAAAGGTCAAATCCGTGCGATCTCAAGGCATATGGAAGGTCAGGAGTCATATGAGTCGGATCCAAGTCAAGGAAAACTCCAAACTGCTTTGGACTATGCACACATCCCGATGTACGTGACTATATAGGGAATATCCGTGTATGTACGCAGTTATCGGGGAAAAGGACGCGTATATCATTTTAATAATGTTTTTAGGGATGGTCAAGGTTACATCAAAATATAAAAAGTGGTCCATGGGGGTTAATGAGTCTGCAGTGGGACAGTGGAAAGCCATACAATGTGTGATTCACCTAGTGTGGTGAAATCCTCTTCATCAGTGGCAGGTTCTCTCGCCATCGACAGTTTTGGGAATACATCAATGTCCCCTGATCGATGGACTCTCTCAAGTGTTCGAACTCAACACATTTATTCACACTTGCTAGTTTGCACTCTAGTACCTTGATTCCCATTTTCATTATCGGTGGGTAATCTCGCGTCTGTTAACGGTATACATCAATGACCGGTAATCAGATGATGGACTACTATGTTCGACCTCGACACCTCTATTCGCATAGTAGGACATGTACTCGTAGCGGTTTGTGTAGAAGACTTTCCAGATTGGTGGCATCACCTATATGCTACCTCCTTGATCGTGCTAGTGTTCATGAGATTTCAGCTCTCGTGACTTGATCCAGTGTATGTCATACATTTCCAGCCTATGGAGATCTTGATCTATCTTCAGCCTATAGAGATCATGGTCCGTTCTATGTTGTACATCTTCATCATGGAGATTCTCATATATGTATGTTGTACGTGGTGATGACCACATATGTTCTATCATGTTTCATGCCTATTCATGGCCATTGTACTCTTATGTATCCGGGACTACTAGATGTATTTGCAGATTATATGCAGAGTTGTATTATGGTATTATGTTGATTGGGTGGCTGGTCTTCCATTTGGGTACCTTCATCACTTCATTTCTGGGATGGACTTATAATGTATTTCGGCCATCGTATAACCCCTCTGATCTCATACATTAGGGGGCATCTGTTATAGCGGATTTCACCACACTAGGTGAATCACACATTGTATGGCTTTCCCCTGTCCCGCTGCAGACTCATTAACCCCCATGGACCACTTTTTATCTATTGATGTAACCTTGACCATCCCTAAAAACATTATTAAAATGATATACGCGGCCTTTTCCCCAATAACCGCATACATACGCAGATATTCCCTATATAGTCGCATACATCAGGATGTGTGCATAGTCAAAAGCAGTTTGGAGTTTTCCTTGACTTGGATCCGACTCATATGACTCCTGTCCTTCCATATGCCTTGAGATCGCACGGATTCGACCTTTCATTACCCCTTTGGAAATCTATATAAGGAACCCCTTGGTACATTGAAAGCAATATAAGAGAGCTTTGAGAGTAACAAAACTATAGTCCATTGTTGCCAGGATTTATGCTTGAGTCTGCATCCCTTTGTCCCTTGGAGCACTGTTGTGTTCTTCCCAAGCTTGCCTTCTACAAGTAAGCTTGCTATCGAAGTGATGGAGGATTGAGGTGGTGGAGGCCCAAGTGGGGGATTCATTTTCTCCGATTCGCAGACGTGCCGTCAGAGGTTGTCACTTGTAATATCTGATTATTATCAATAGAAATATCTTTTCCTGTCCAGTAATGTGTATTTGAATGAATATTGTTTCCATTGGAATATGTCAAATGCTTTTACATCATTGATTATATATGCTAGAATAGATCTAACACCATGAAATATAGTATGCTTGTATTGTTTACTTGTTGTTGAGGACGTGATATAACAATTCAAGCTGAATATTGGAAAGCTCAATGGGGATCTACTTCAACCGTCCAGAATAAAGTACGAGGTTCGATCCTTTAGTGTTAGATTGTTTATTTCTATTGCATATTGGGAAAGATTGGTTTGTGGAGTCTAGCTGTCTGTTGTGGCATACTATATTTCATGGTGTTAGATCTATTCTAGCATATATAATCAATAACGTAAAAGCATTTGACATATTCCAATGGAAACAATATTCATTCAAATACACATTACTGGACAGGAAAAGATATTTCTATTGATAATAATCAGAGATTATAAGTGACAACCTCTGACGGCACGTCTGCGAATCGGAGAAACTGAATCCCTCACTTGGGACTCCACCACCTCAATCCTCCATCACTTCGATAGCAAGCTTACTAGTAGAAGGAAAGCTTGGGAAGAACACAACAGTGCTCCAAGGGGCAAAGGGATGCAGACTCAAGCATAAATCCTGGCAACAATGGACTATAGTTTTGTTACTCTCAAAGCTCTCTTATGCTTTCAATGTACCAAGGGGTTCCTTATATAGCTTTCCAAAGGGGTATTGATGTATTCCTTATATAGCTTTCCCCAGCAGAGTCGCCAATTCTGCTACGGAGAGAAATTGCTATGGCTTGGGGTACCACAACAGACAGCTAGACTCCAGAAATCAATCTTTCCCAATATGCAATGGAAATAAACAATCTAACACTAAAGGATCGAACCTCCTACCTTATTCCGGACGGTTGAAGTAGATCCCCGTTGAGCTTTCCAATCTTCAGCTTGAATTGTTATATCACGTCCTCAACAACAAGTAAACAATACAAGCATACTATATTTCATGGTGTTAGATCTATTCTAGCATATATAATCAATAATGTAAAAGCATTTGACATATTCCAATGGAAACAATATTCATTCAAATACACATTACTGGACAGGAAAAGATATTTCTATTGATAATAATCAGAGATTACAAGTGACAACCTCTGACGGCACGTCTGCGAATCGGAGAAACTGAATCCCCCACTTGGGCCTCCACCACCTCAATCCTCCATCACTTCGATAGCAAGCTTACTAGTAGAAGGCAAGCTTGGGAAGAACACAACGGTGCTCCAAAGGACAAAGGGATGCAGACTGAAGCATAAATCCTGGAAACAACGGACTATAGTTTTGTTACTCTCAAAGCTCTCTTATGCTTTCAATGTACCAAGGGGTTCCTTATATAGCTTTCCAAAGGGGTATTGAAAGGTCGAATCCGTGCGATCTCAAGGAATATGGAAGGCCAGGAGTCATATGAGTCGGATCCAAGTCAAGGAAAACTCCAAACTGCTTTGGACTATGCACACATCCCGATGTACGCGACTATATAGGGAATATCCGCGTATGTACACGGTTATCGGGGAAAAGGCCGCGTATATCATTTTAATAATGTTTTTAGGGATGGTCAAGGTTACATCAAAAGATAAAAAGTGGTCCATGGGGGTTAATGAGTCTGCAGCGGGACAGGGGAAAGCCATACAATGTGTGATTCACCTAGTGTGGTGAAATCCGCTATAACAGATGCCCCCTAATGTATGAGATTAGAGGGGTTATACAATGGACGAAATACATTATAAGTCCATCCCAGAAATGAAGTGATGAAGGTACCCAAATGGAAGACCAGCCATCCAATCAGCATAATACCATAATACAACTCTGCATATAATCTGCAAATACATCTAGTAGTCCCAGATACATAAGAGTACAATGGCCATGAATAGGCATGAAACATGATAGAACATATGTGGTCATCGCCACGTACAATATACATATATCAGAATCTCCATGATGAAGATGTACAACATAGAATGGACCATGATCTCCATAGGCTGAAGATAGATCAAGATCTCCATAGGCTAGAAATGTCTGACATACACTAGATCAAGTCATGAGAGCTGAAATCTCATGAACACTGGCACGATCAAGGAGGTAGCATATAGGTGATGCCACCAATCTGGAAAGTCTTCTACACAAACCACTACGAGTACATGTCCTACTATGTGAATAGAGGTGTCGAGGTCGAACATAGTAGTCCATCGTCTGATTACCGGTCATTGATGTATACGCGAGATTACCCACCGATAATGAAAATGGGAATCAAGGTACTAGAGTGCAAACTAACAAGTGTGAATAAATGTGTTGAGGTCGAACACTTGAGAGAGTCCATCGATCAGGGGACATTGATGTATTCCCAAAACTGTCGATGGCGAGAGAACCTGCCACTGATGACTGCAAGTCTCAAGGCACTCAATATGACTCTAGACTCCAATCCCAGAATAAATGATCTGAAGTCGATGGGATGAAATCCGCTGGAAGGAGGGCATTAAGGCATCCCCCATCATCCAACACGAGGTACTCAGCAAAGCTGTATGATGTGGAAGGACTCGATCATAAGGTGCACGAACCAGTAACTGTACCAGGAATGGCCGACATGCAAAGTCAAGATAACTGAGTAATGGCTGACTCAGGTTTCAACTTCCTTCGAACAAGAGCATAACGGCGTATGGTGACTGAATGGAGGCAGCATAGACTCGATATACAAACTGGGACATCTCTATGACACAGGAGGCATCAATAGAGGGTCCATAAGGACTGGAAGCTTAACCAGTCGGTGGAGATAAACTCAGATAAACAAGTACAGCTCCTAAAGTCAAACTATAACCCAACCAACGGATGTGATATACAGTGCTCTTGTTCGAAGGCGACACGACTCGACAGCTGCCAAAGATAATATCTTTCCTTGTCTGGCTTTTTGGTTTTTTGATTTTTTTGGTCTTTTTCAGTTATTTGAAAAGCTTGAAAAAAGAATAAAATAGCTTTATAGTTACAGACTAGGAGGAGACGAGTGTCATAAGGGAAAACAAACGAGTTCCATGCAGTGGAACATACCTATGCTCAATGCAAGGATACATGTGTAGGATATCGACACTTGGGGGAAAATCCCCTCCCGGTAAAAAAGGGAAATCAAGCTGTGAAGGATATATAAAATGGCTCTGCATGGCTAGACATGAGACGAGCTCGGACTATATGGCTGAAATGCAAAGTCAGGGGAGCCGGCATAAAGCTCAATAATACAGGCAAATCTCAAGATAATGCATTCACAACTTGTCATAAGGGGAGTCCGGAGGGAAACAGGCTAACATAAGATCAAGAGGAGTATGAGGCTCTTGCTAAATGTCATGGCGGTACTATACAACGGACTCCCACACCCTAAAAAGGAGAAACATCGGCATGGGCACCAAATGCAAATAAGGCGCTAACTAGGGTACCCATGTAAGGTGAGGCTCTACCACTCGTGTCATGTCTCTTCTATAGCAGCAAGAAGGTTCCGTAACATAACATAGTGGGTTCGTACCTAAGGTTATAGTGACATGGTCATAAGGTCATGCAAAATGCAAACGGTAGTGAACCTAACCTATATGCCAGTGTAGACGTTATACCTGTGAAGAGTATGAAAGGGTCAATCCAACGGCTCAAACGGCACTGAAAATGGTCATCTACATCACCAATTATGTCAGAAATAGTCCAAAATGGTTATAAACGGTCAAAACTATATAAAAGGGGGTAAAAAATTTCAAATATTTCAAAAATTTTCTATAAATAGTAAGAAATAGAATTCATTTGAAACTTTTACCCATTGGAGCTCTGATATTCAACTGCGAATTCCAGGAGATTCAGCCAGCAGAATTCAAAACCGTTTCCTCCAGGTACTTACTCATGTTCCCAGCTTGCATTTTAATACAATTTTTTCAATTTTTCACGGTCAAATGGGCGAGTTAAAGCCAAACTGACATGAGCGCCACGGCCCACGCGGTTATCAAAGCTTTTTCTGCGTACATGGCTGTCTATACGCGGAAAATGGACTAGAAACCGCGTACATACGCGGCTGTTTGCAAAACAGCCGCGTATGACACCGCGCAAGCTATTTTCAAGAAATCTAATGGACATCTGGTGAACTTCTCATGCAGGATGGTGCTTGAATGGTGAGAACGCGAGCATGGTGAAGTAGAAGAGGCTGTAAGGGTTGATGTAAGGGATCAGAAAGTATTACGTGCATGTGGACTCTATAAGTTTTGGTGCCTAGGTGGCTTGAGGGCCAAACCAGGGCTGCTACAGATGCTAGTAGATTACTGGGATCCAGACTCAGAGTCTTTCCGGATAGACGGTATGTCACTCACCCTGGAGGTGGAGGATATCTATTTCATCACAGGTCTATCTAGACGGAGGGAGGTAGTGAACCTTTGTTCCAGAGGTGGGCCAGGTCACGGGCTTACTATCGATGAGTATGTCGCAGTATACTACTACCCAGAGACGGAGAAGGTGGGAAGTCAGGTTCCCATCAACATTATACAGGTACTAGGCCTAAAGGCCATTCTACTGACACTGGGTCGGATAGCAGGCATAGCATCACTCCACCAGGCTTCTCGAGCACAGATGTACTATGCGGTGGAGTGTATGGTACCGACCGTATATGACTGGAGTACTACACTACTGGGAAATATGAAACATCAGCTCAGTGAGTGTAATGCAGGTAGGATCCGGAACTTCGGGTTCAGCAGCATACTGAGCACGTTCTTCTTCGACTGGGTTCCAGGATTGAGCCCTAGAGTGGATGTTCCTCTCCACGGGGTTCGAGATCCGGCCCAACGATGTTGGGCAGACGCGATGCGCAGACTGGGGGGTGGTAGGGTGGCCAACCCCTATCCAGCCAACTTTTTCCCATGGTGGCGACGACAGATCGTTGCTATAGATGACTATCCCTATTGGGGGATAGATTTCCGGGGTGATCCGGACATGCCATTACCACCAGGGTCAGCATTCAGAGACATAGGTAACGAATCTCAACCCTTGCTCTTTTTAATATTTTTGAATTATTTAATTTTTTTTTGTGTTTTCTTGGTTATATGAAACCAAAAAGACATGTTTTTGGGTGATAATACATAGTGACAACTACCTTTCATGTGCAGATGTGGGTCCACGGCGACCAGAGGGCTTCCCACGTCACAGACGGAGGGGAAGAGGAGACGACATCACCCACTTGGGCCTCCACCACCTCAATCCTCCATCACTTCGATAGCAAGCTTACTAGTAGAAGGCAAGCTTGGGAAGAACACAACAGTGCTCCAAGGGACAAAGGGATGCAGACTCAAGCATAAATCCTGGCAACAATGGACTATAGTTTTGTTACTCTCAAAGCTCTTTTATGCTTTCAATGTACCAAGGGGTTCCTTATATAGGTTTCCAAAGGGGTATTGAAAGGACAAATCCGTGCGATCTCAAGGCATATGGAAGGCCAGGAGTCATATGAGTCGGATCCAAGTCAAGGAAAACTCCAAACTGCTTTGGACTATGCACACATCCCGATGTACGTGACTATATAGGGAATATCCGTCTATGTACGCAGTTATCGGGGAAAAGGCCGCGTATATCATTTTAATAATGTTTTTAGGGATGGTCAAGGTTACATCAAAATATAAAAAGTGGTCCATGGGGGTGAATGAGTCTGCAACGGGACAGGGGAAAGCCATACAATGTGTGATTCACCTAGTGTGGTGAAATCCTCTTCATCAGTGGCAGGTTCTCTCGCCATCGACAGTTTTGGGAATACATCAATGTCCCCTGATCGATGGACTCTCTCAAGTGTTCGACCTCAACACATTTATTCACACTTGCTAGTTTGCACTCTAGTACCTTGATTCCCATTTTCATTATCGGTGGGTAATCTCGCGTCTGTTAACGGTATACATCAATGACCGGTAATCAGACGATGGACTACTATGTTCGACCTCGACACCTCTATTCGCATAGTAGGACATGTACTCATAGCGGTTTGTGTAGAAGACTTTCCAGATTGGTGGCATCACCTATATGCTACCTCCTTGATCGTGCCAGTGTTCATGAGATTTCAGCTCTCGTGACTTGATCCAGTGTATGTCAGACATTTCCAGCCTATGGAGATCTTGATCTATCTTCAGCCTATAGAGATCATGGTCCGTTCTATGTTGTACATCTTCATCATGGAGATTCTGATATATGTATATTGTACGTGGTGATGACCACATATGTTCTATCATGTTTCATGCCTATTCATGGCCATTGTACTCTTATGTATCTGGGACTACTAGATGTATTTGCATATTATATGCAGAGTTGTATTATGGTATTATGCTGATTGGGTGGCTCGTCTTCCATTTGGGTACCTTCATCACTTCATTTATGGGATGGACTTATAATGTATTTCGGCCATCGTATAACCCCTCTGATCTCATACATTAGGGGGCATCTGTTATAGCGGATTTCACCACACTAGGTGAATCACACATTGTATGGCTTTCCCCTGTCCCGCTGCAAACTCATTAACCCCCATGGACCACTTTTTATCTATTGATGTAACCTTGACCATCCCTAAAAACATTATTAAAATGATATACGCGGCCTTTTCCCCGATAACCGCATACATACGCAGATATTCCCTATATAGTCGCGTACATCAGGATGTGTGCATAGTCCAAAGCAGTTTGGAGTTTTCCTTGACTTGGATCCGACTCATATGACTCCTGTCCTTCCATATGCCTTGAGATCGCACGGATTCGACCTTTCATTACCCCTTTGGAAATCTATATAAGGAACCCCTTGGTACATTGAAAGCAATATAAGAGAGCTTTGAGAGTAACAAAACTATAGTCCATTGTTGCCAGGATTTATGCTTGAGTCTGCATCCCTTTGTCCCTTGGAGCACTGTTGTGTTCTTCCCAAGCTTGCCTTCTACTAGTAAGCTTGCTATCGAAGTGATGGAGGATTGATGTGGTGGAGGCCCAAGTGGGGGATTCAGTTTCTCCGATTCGCAGACGTGCCGTCAGAGGTTGTCACTTGTAATATCTGATTATTATCAATAGAAATATCTTTTCCTGTCCAGTAATGTGTATTTGAATGAATATTGTTTCCATTGGAATATCTCAAATGCTTTTACATTATTGATTATATATGCTAGAATAGATCTAACACCATGAAATATAGTATGCTTGTATTGTTTACTTGTTTTTGAGGACGTGATATAACAATTCAAGCTGAAGATTGGAAAGCTCAACGAGGATCTACTTCAACCATCTGGAATAAAGTACGAGGTTCGATCCTTTAGTGTTAGATTGTTTATTTATATTGCATATTGGGAAAGATTGGTTTCTGGAGTCTAGCTGTCTGTTGTGGCATACTATATTTCATGGTGTTAGATCTATTCTAGCATATATAATCAATAATGTAAAAGAATTTGACATATTCCAATGGAAACAATATTCATTCAAATACACATTACTGGACAGGAAAAGATATTTCTATTGATAATAATCAGAGATTACAAGTGACAACCTCTGACGGCACGTCTGTGAATCGGAGAAACTGAATCCCCCACTTGGGCCTCCACCACCTCAATCCTCCATCACTTCGATAGCAAGCTTACTAGTAGAAGGAAAGCTTGGGAAGAACACAACAGTGCTCCAAGGGACAAAGGGATGCAGACTCAAGCATAAATCCTGGCAACAATGGACTATAGTTTTGTTACTCTCAAAGCTCTCTTATGCTTTCAATGTACCAAGGGGTTCCTTATATAGCTTTCCAAAGGGGTATTGATGTATTCCTTATATAGCTTTCCCCAGCAGAGTCACCAATTCTGTTACGGAGAGAAATTGCTATGGCTTGGGGTACCACAACAGACAGCTAGACTCCATAAATCAATCTTTCCCAATATGCAATAGAAATAAACAATCTAACACTAAAGTATCAAACCTCATACCTTATTCTGGACGGTCGAAGTAGATCCCCGTTGAGCTTTCCAATCTTCATCTTGAATTGTTATATCACGTCCTCAACAACAAGTAAACAATACAAGCATACTATATTTCATGGTGTTAGATCTATTCTAGCATATATAATCAATAATGTAAAAGCATTTGCCATATTCCAATGGAAACAATATTCATTCAAATACACATTACTGGACAGGAAAAGATATTTCTATTGATAATAATCAGAGATTACAAGTGACAACCTCTGATGGCATGTCTGCGAATTGCAGAAACTAAATCCCCCACTTGGGCCTCCACCACCTCAATCCTCCATCACTTCGATAGCAAGCTTACTAGTAGAAGGCAAGATTGGGAAGAACACAATAGTGCTCCAAGGGACAAAGGGATGCAGACTCAAGCATAAATCCTGGCAACAATGGACTATAGTTTTGTTACTCTCAAAGCTCTCTTATTCTTTCAATGTACCAAGGGGTTCCTTATATAGCTTTCCAAAGGGGTATTGAAAGGTCGAATCCGTGCGATCTCAAGGCATATGGAAGGCCAGGAGTCATATGAGTTGGATCCAAGTCAAGGAAAACTCCAAACTGCTTTGGACTATGCACACATCCCGATGTACGCGACTATATAGGGAATATCCACGTATGTACGCGGTTATCGGGGAAAAGGTCACGTATATCATTTTAATAATTTTTTTAGGGATGGTCAAGGTTACATCAAAAGATAAAAAGTGGTCCATGGGGGTTAATGAGTCTGCAGCGGGACAGGGGAAAGCCATACAATGTGTGATTCACCTAGTGTGGTGAAATCTGCTATAACATCTACGTCTCAGGAGACCGAACCACTCAGAAATATCCTACTAGCAAATTTTGTTACAGACCCCATGGGGCCATGGTCAAAATTATTCAAATAAAAAAGTGACTAGCCAATATTGGCTAGACAAGCAGACGAATCAATTGATACACTGGAATCAGACTTTGAATAAGTCTGTCAACCGGCGGCTCCTCATGTGACCCAACTATGGTACAAAAAGTGGATAACATCTGGCTCCAACTGCGGGACGTGTGCTTGATCTAGTCTCTTATGCAAGGAGAGCATACGAGAACCCCAAAATCTCTGGTTTCCATATCCTGTAAAAACATCTCAACTTGACAAGAAAACCTTAGTAGCACAAGTTTCATGAAAAAGAGCCAATGATCCAAAAGTTGCTTTATTCAAAGAAAAAACTTCACTGAAAAATCTATTTATGTTTAAGTACATAAAGAAAAATGCTAAAGTAAATGCTCACTTTAAGGAGCCTATTTTCCTACTCTAAGAATGATACACAAAAGGTTAGGTGTAATCGTAGATCCAGTGTAGCCACCTAAGCATTTCATTAATGTAAAAAAATTTTGCCTTGTCTTTGGTTACCAGCCAAAGTAAGGACACAATTTCCAGAAAATGCAAACCTCCGTGATGATCCAGAATGGGCGGGCTGGATGGGGAATCATAGGAATGAATAATGTCATTAAACTTCTTCCCAAACTGGCAGGTCCTCGCACAGGCTACTTCTATCCATGACTGGATAGCGCTGATATACAAATTGGGATAATGCGGTAGGTTGACTACTCCATCATGCTGATCATCAACGATTATCAAATAATAACTCGTTGTATAAGCCCCAAGGTGCTCCAAAACATAAGTAACATCTATATGTGAAGACAATGGCTGAGAAAAAACTTCAACTAGTTGTATCCCATCTGATTCTTCACTGCACTACTTTTTCAAATCCTTATTACCAATTCTTAGATACAATTTTGACTGATCATATAAAAACTCTCACTGCTCTTCCTTATAACTTTCACAAGTCTCAGAAAAATAACTCCCCTTTCTTGACATATCATAGATGAGATTCTCAAAAATATTCTCAAAGGTATCATAGGTTGGATTTTCAATAAAATTCCAATAGTCATCATCACCATCTATGTCGGATATGAGAGATGCCTCATCACTGGTATCAAGTCCATGTTTGTACTTATCATTTTGCTCAAAACCATGTTCTTTGAAAAGCTGGGTTTCAAAGATATCACAGGGGACCCAACTTTCAAAATATTTGTCATTCGATGGAGTGCATGGAGGAATCTCATCACATGAAACATCTAAGATTCTATTTTTAATTGAAGTCTCAAAGTTATCCTCCATCTCATATGTAAGGGATTCTTCCTCACTTGTATCACATCTGATTCTATATCCCTCCTCATGATCATAGTCATCTTCTTCAAAAAAAAGGTCACAAGGTGGTAAACCTTCCAAACTATCATCATTATGCCCATTAGTAGAATTAGTGCTAAATTTTTTAGTGAGATCATCCAATTGCTGACTATAATTTTCAACTTGACCGCAGGTTTCTATGGTTATAGGATGGAGGTGTCTAACTGTGTTAATGTATTCAGGCTCTCTTGAATATTGTTTTGTCTCTCTCCAACTTTCTTTGGAAATATCATGCATGTCATATACACAGTTTATGTACTTAGTCTCACTTGATGATGCTTTAGGACCACAACCCTGTGGAAAACCATGCTCCTGAACATAGCATGCATAGTAACAAGAAGATTCTTCATGAAGGTATTTACATGCCCTGCAAAATGGCTTATACTGCTCAACCATGTTACCAGCCTCTAGCTGATGGGGAGGCCTCTACTCATGGTTGGGAGGATTTCTTTGCCAAGTTAGCTTGGCAAGAAAGGTTCTAGGAGTGGAGTGAGATTGAGTTCTTTCTATTGTGATCACCCTATTTTGAATTTCTTTTAACTATGCTAAGTGTTTCTACTCTGCCTCCTCCATATTTTTCTTCATCTCCCTCTTCATCTCAATCATTTGTTTTTCATAGGAATCCTTCATAGCTGATAAAGGATCCTTTTCTTTCGGTTCACTGATTTTTAATGGATTTGAAGACCTTGAGTAACCATGGAGGTTGGACTCACCAGATGACTGCATGTTCAGATCAATTTTGATTGCCATCTCCTGAGCCTGAAGCAAGTTAGTAGGCTCCTTGTCTTTGATCTGGTACTACATTTTGCCACTAAGCGCCTCAATATAATATACCAGGATGGTTGGTTTAGTTGGGGCATACTCAGTAGGGATGGCATTTGATAATTCTGTGAACCTAGTATTGAAGTCGTCCATTGTTACTGTGCATTTCTTCCTTTTTTTGGTCAAGGACGCAAGTTGATATCGAGGTTCTTTCTTCTCACCGAACTTGTTGGTGAAAGAAGTTTTGAAAGCTGCTAGACTATTAAAGGAATTGTCTCATAAATTGCTATACCAGTCACCCACCTTTCCATCCAGAGATAGAGCAAATAACTTCATATACACGTCATCATCTTGGCTGACTGGATCATTGACATAAGCATTGATACACCTGGAAAAGTTCCTGAGGTGCATGGCGGAGGTAATGGCATCAGTGCATGTATACATCGGGAGCTTCTCAATAGCTTTGTCTGGAAGATAGTGGAGTTGACCTGCCATCTGAGAAAAGTCAAGCTGAGTAAAATACTCGCCCATTATGTCAGAAACAATGGTATTAGTGTTTTAAGGAAATAAAATGTTGATGTATGAAACAGACGCAGATCCAAGTTCTGCAAGGATCCTGTGATAAAATAGTTTATTTAATCTCCTCCTTAAGACATTTTCGGGGTGAGTAATGAAATCGACCAAACCTATAGAGTTTATTCTAGTAGAATATCTTGAGGTGTTAACTGATAGTGTAGTCACCAGGTGGATTTAAGTCTAATTTTGGAGAGTGATTGGACTAAAAAACTACCAAAAAGGGAAAAAAAAAGGTAAAAACTAAAAGAAACAAAGGTCATCTAGGAACAAAAAGATTTGTTCCTGACAACGGTGCTAAAAGATGTTGTCTGGTGATTGCACACCAACAACAGAAATATTCCGAAAGTTGTCTCCTCACTTGAAAAAGTGGGAGAGGTGTGACCTTGGGGGCAAGCACAAAGCTAGGTACTGTCACCTACTCCTAGCTCCCCCGTTTAGGCTAACTCCTAACGAAGCCAAGGGGGGTAGTCCCTAACAAAGAGTTTTCTATGGCTCAATGTTTAAGTTAAGTTTTAAGATGTTTTGGATGTGGATGAGTGTTGTTTAGGAGTTACTTGTGATTCAAAATGATTAAGTTTATGAATGTGACACGTAAATTAGAGCCATCCATGTTGCTAGCAAGAGACTGAAAGATAAGCAAATATTCCAGACTTGTAACTTAAGAATTCAGATATAATCAACAAAATAAACGATAGAAAGTTGATCAAGATATAAGATTACTCAATTATAACGAAGGACCAGTGCCTTATGGAGTCAAATAAATGTGTGAAGTAAAGTCTAGGAATTAAGCTAGTGAATATTAGGTTTCGCAAGTGCTCTTGGTAGGTTTTAAGAATTTAAAAAATGCTCTTGATTAGGGTGTCAACGAAGGTTTGTCAAAGATAGGAGACTCTTCTAAGTTTCCTCCATTTAAGACATGTCAGGCCTGCCCAGTATCCCAGGCTGATATTGTCAAGTGACCAGCTAGCCAGGAATCTAAGACAGCGGGAGGTTCCGACGCCTCTAATAGGAAGTACTTTGGAAGGATCCCTACAACACCGGTGCATTGGTTAAGGGTGTTTAAGGATTATTAAATTACTCTTGTAGGGTTTAAAGATCCAATGTCGTTTCTGGGTATTCCGATCTAGGATAAGTCATAGCATACTCCGGAAAGGAGGGAAGGGAGTTAATTAATTAAAGGGGTATGTGTGTTGAAGATTTTATTAAAACAATTAATTGGACTCTCCGACAAAGAGTGCTCTTGACCCCGTATTATGATAGTGGTTCAAGAGACTTAGTTAATCTATATGCAGCTAATGCAGGGATTGTGCAAGCCTAGGATGCTCTCCGATAGAGAGTGCTCTTGACTTGTGTTTTTGCAAGTTTAAGAGTCTTAAATAATTAATTGATTAAACAAGCACAACAATTAAGATGAAAGTGGTTTATTGATCTCTCCGACAGAGAGCACTCTTGATCCACCTTACAGTGAGATTCAAGAGATTTTGGTTCTTTTTATGATTTGAATATTATATAACAAGATACCAAAATGCAATAATAAATCTAGCATATAGTGTTTATGCTAAAGAACAACTAGCAATTAGCAAAAACTGGAAACGATGACTAAGCAAAGAACTAAACTAATTGCTTAAAGGAAACTACACTAAAAAATCATGAAAAATGACACAACACCCTTCCCCCAAATAGGGGAAGTATAAAAGAAAGGATACTTGCTCCCAATAGCCCTTTTTATTAGGTTTTTACAATGATGATGTGTTGTTTGCTTCTTGGAAGAACAGGTAAACAAGGAGATTGATAGAAGAGGGAGAGAGTATTTTTGTTCTTTTGCACTCCTTGCTTACTTGTGGCCTTTGGGCTCTCCTTCACCTACCTGAAACTAAGAGCTCTAGACATACACTTGTTATAGTATTAGTTGATAAAAAAAATAACTTGAAAATAAATCTACAAACTAGATAAAAACAACTACCAAACTTATTGAAAAGAAGGGAGAGAAGAGGAAAGAGAAAGGCAAGGCAAGAGAGGGGGAAAGGGAGTGAAAAGAGGACAAAAGGCATGTAAAAGAAGGATGAAAAATAAGGGATAAATAGGGCTGAAAATAAGAGAAATAGGGCTGCAAATGAGGGTAAAAAAGGATGAAATTATAGCGCAAAATATGGTTGAAGAAGAGGATGGAAAGGGGCTGCAAAAAGTGGAAACAAAGAGGCAAAAGAGGACTGTCCAAAAGGGTGAAAATGGGGACAAGTGGAAAGTGAACAAAAGGAAGGAAAGGCTGCAAATAAAATGCCTAAAAGGATGAAATTACAGCCCAAAATATGGCCCAAAAAAAGGATGGAAAGGGGCTGCAAAAACTGGAAAGACAAGGCAAAAGAGGGCTGTCCAAAAGAGTGAGAAGTGGGGAAAAGTGGACAGCGAACTAAGGGAAAAAATGGCTGCAAAAAAGAAGGCCTAAAATTCTGCAAAAAAGAAACAGCGCAGCCAACCAGGGCAAAGGCTAAGTGAATGAATGTTCACTTTATCCAAAACGTGCCCTAATCCCAAGGAAATAAAGATTTTATAAAAATTTGACAGATGAATAATATGAAAGAAACAATCAAACCTATGGTACTTTGATGGGGTTTGGATTCTTTTGGATCTTGAAAATTTGGAAGTTTCCTTGGCTTCGAGAGGAGAGGATGCACCTAAGCTCAAAATCCTACTCACTTCAATGAGATGACCTGTACAATTTCAACTCAATACTTGCAAACAATGGATTAGATCATGTATGTTTGGTAAATAAAAATGTAAAGAGCATGTTATACAAATTAATAATCGATGGTAATTTAATTAGAAACAAAACCATAAAATATCAAATTGTAACATCAAATGATCAATCTTACGTTCTTATAGAATCCTTCTAAAGCATGAGCTATTATCCAATCCTAAGCAATAAAACACAAAAATTGAAACATTTCACCTCATTCGCCAATTGTTCATCCACATTCACACACCATGTATGCCTCCAAAGCCTTAAAATTTATTATACGGTTGCAAAAGCAACAAGCATTACAGTAATTCACCAGAGGTTCTTTGCATAAATATCCATGCTCAATAGAGATGAAAGGGCCTCTATTTAACAAATGAGAGAGTGCTAAAACCCTAAAACCAAAAAACCAACCCTGTTGCATGGGAAAGCTACCTGCTAGGTCTGGAAACCTACTTTGTTAGGTCTAGGAAGCCTACTAATGATGTAAGCTTTAGTCTTCACCTCGATAAAATCACCGGACCAATGAGAGCTCTCCATATCATCTTTAGCTGGAGATGACATGTCTAATAACTGATAATAAATTAATTGCTCTCTTAATGATGACTGAAGCTAAGTTATGATAACTCCAATCATCATAAGTGTTCCATGAGATGTCATTTAGCCTTTTATTTTACTGAATTTGGATTAATTTGGAGAGTTTTATTTTTCTCCAAAATAATCATTTTTTTAATAAAAATCATTTTTTTACTCAAAATCATTTTTTTACTCAAAACTGACTTTTTTGAGTAAAAAGGCATTATGTGTCTGATTACTCATTTGAAAGTTGGTTCTGACTGGTTGGATGATCAAGAATGATTTTTGGCTTAAGGTTAGAGCGTTCAATCACTGAATTTGGAGTCCAGATCATTAATGGGTTTTTTCCATTTAATTTATGGAAAAATTAACCCAAAAAACTTAGGAAAAGTAATTAGAAATTAAAAAATTAAAAAATAATTTTTCACTGTTCGAAAAAGTTTTTTTCAAAATTTTTTATGTGTCCATATGACTTAGGACATGACCATGATCTATCTAAATAATGTCTATTAGGCTTATAACACTTAGTTGGGATCTAATAACCCACCAAGGCCCAAAATTCAACATCGGGCATTCCAGCTTTGGAGGAAGCGGGAGAAAACATCGTTAATTATACTCGGCTGAAGGCAAAGCATAATTGTCAGGGGCAAAAAAATCCCTGGAATACCCTATTTGAGATTCTATGTCTCAGGAGACCGAACCACTCAAAAATATCCTACTAGCACATTTTATTACAAACCCCGCGGGGCCATGGTCAAAATTATTCAAATAAAAAAGTGACTAGGGAATATTGGCTAGACAAGTAGACGGATCAACTGATACATTGGAATTAGACTTTGAACAAGTCTGTCAACCGGTGGCTCCTCAGGTGACCCAACTATGGTACACAAAAGTTGATAAGAAGGGTTTTGGTTTAAAACTTCATCACCAAGGAGGAAAAAAAATAACAAGTTAACATAGAACTGAATCATGCACTAGTAGATAAACTGGGGATCAAACACATCCCAATAAGCCATAAACTTTACACATGAAACACTAATTTCACCCACAGGCTATAAGAATTTACATGAATAAAACCTTTAAACAAGAAATGAAATTGTAGACTGAGCAATCAACCTAATCAGAAATGAAACAACATGACAGGTAAAAAGGCTTATCAGTTTATATATAATAAAAAATAGTTATCCACTTACATAAGAGTTATAAGTGCTAGCTTGAGATATCATAGCACAAAAAGCCTCTCCTTGAGTGAAAATTCGAACCCTACTTCCATCTGATTTCTTTCTTTTATCCTTGTTTCATCCCAAAATAGTTACATAACTAACTAACTGAATTTTAGGTTAAGATTCGAAACTATTACTATGATGATTGTCTTTCAAAATAAACTATTTACTATTACAAAAGTTAACTACATGACACATGTCAGTAGTAATCCTTAGAGGTTCATGGTTGCTTCAGCCAGCAATGCTATCCCTTCCAGGGCTTGTGATTTCCTTTTGGTTCTTTGTTATTCTGCTTCCAAGTGTTCAACCTTCTTCAATAATCTTTCATTTTGCCGAGTCAAATCCTGAATTGTTTGATTCAATTCCCCAAATTTGTTTTGAGTCTGCTTCTTTATTCTTACAACATCCTTTGAAATAGAAATTAACTCTTGATGATGAGTGTTTATGTCATCTAAGTCCTCCCTTAACCTTCTGTTAGTCATGACTAAACCCTCATTTGTTTCACTCAAAAAACTGATTTGATACTTGCACTGCTTAAGTGTTTTCTGTAGATTCTCGATTTCATAATCTATGCATAGTCCCTCTTTTGCTATAGAGGTCTTGTCTGATAACCCTGGAATGTTCATTTTTCTAAAAAATCAAATCATCATCTTCCTCTTCTTTATATGCTTCCTCTACAGGAACTTCTAGAGGCCTATCTTTTTCAGTATTGAAAACTTTTTGTTGCTCTGCAACCTTGTCCTTTTATGGTGATGACTTTAGAGTTACTAAATATTCTTTCTTACTCTGAACCAGCTTAGAATCCATGCCTTCTTCATCCTTCAAGTCTTCTTGAGATGATGAGTCTTCAATTACAGTCACCTTCTCTTTAGCAAACTTTGGATTTAAAATATTTTTCATGTTAAGAATTAATTTGTTTTTTTCTCTTGTTTTAGGTCTCCATCTTGTTTCTTCTCCTCCTATCATTAGCAATGATTTTCCTTGATACTTAACAGCTGAAATTTGTACCATCTCACATTTTATTCCTGCTGCAAATGACTCTTCTATAGATGTTTCATCTGAATTCTATGGGTTATCAGTGTTCAAATTGTTTGTAACAGGAAACTCCATTATATTTTCTTGTACATCTATGATATTTTGATTCTATTCTAAAGAAATCTTACCCTCTTCTTGCATTGTATCAACTATATGACTTTCTTCTATATTCTCTGAAAAATGCTCTTTATTTTGACTGATTGCTCCTCTGCTCTCTTCATACATAGAGTCTTTGAATTTCTGAACGGAATCTTCTTCTTGAATATTTTCTTTCTCCAACTCCTCAACTATTTCTCTCTTTAATATTTCTTCAAGGAAATGTTGTTTGTTCATTTTCCTCTTCTTGGGATGACCTTCTTGTTGAGTATGAATACCTGACCAAAACACAAAGTGTTCCCAGGTTCTACCCTTTTTCTGAATAACTATGTTAACAATCAATTTTATAAGTCCATGATGAAAGATAGACTTTTGAGTGTGATATTTATGCCCTTTTACTCTATCTGACATTTTTTGCAGGCTCTTCAAAAAGAAAAAGGGTAAATTCATTTTGGACTCTTGATTTAGATGTTGGAGGAATCTGATGTGATACTTGAAAACTAATGCAAATTCCCTCACAGGTGATGTAAATCTATAGAATTCTGATAACCTCTCTCCATTCATGATTTAATTTATGTTACTGAACACCATTTCCCCAGTATAGGTTTTCAACCTCTAGAAATAAGAAATCTCTTGAGTTTAAAGTAAAAGGTTTTTTTTTAAACCAAAATTCGCCTTCACTTGCTAGGGCCTGTGGCTTCTTCAATTAACTCTCTGGTGAGTTCGAATTTGAGGGTTTCAAATGAAACAATATTCTTATCAAAACCCTGTGCAAATATGTATGACAATTCTAGGTTGAAACAATTAATTCTATGGAAAAAAACAAACCAACCGGCCCTTTGAAAAATCGTTGCACACTTAGGAAACTCTTCTTCCCAGTTGGTATCCATGGGCTCAACTCTATTTGTTTTACCACTCTTTTTCATTTCTACTATGAAACCCTGACCTATGAATTTCTTTCTAAAACAGTTGAAAAATATTTCGAAAATGCTTCACTATATCAATGAAATTGATAGCTGAGTAAACTTGGGACAAAAAATTCACAAATTTTTAATTGCCCCTACAAACTAACCGTCTTTCAATGTAAATCACAATTGAGTGAATGATTTCTCTATCTTGTTGCACACATGTCACAATGATGATCTAAACTACTAAACATGTGCTCTCATGTCTTCATATGTGTCCAACAGACTTCCACGACTCTTTCTTCAATGGCCATGAATACCCCCAATTCCTTCAATAGCTTTGTCAAATTAAACAATGACAGGTGTGCCCATGATCTTCAATAATCCTGGAAACTGCTCATTCACTTGTCATTATCATTAATGGGTTATAAAACTAGGCCATCTTATATGTTCAAGGGATTCCACTAATTTAGCTTTCCAACAGCCATGATTCTCCTTCATAACCCTTTCCTCCTTTCATACACTTGTCACAATGATTACTGAGCTCTATACATGTATCACTCCATCTTCACGGGTGTAAAATGAGTCCTTCTTATTTCAATTACACAGAAACACTATTATTTTCCATGATTTCACAAAACGATATTCTTGTAGCACTATCGTTCTTTAACCTTCAGTCCTGCGCTACAAGAATCTTCTTTTGCATATTTTTAACTAATGCTTTAAAACGAAGGGTTAGTCATAAAGCATAATGCTTGGAATAAACTTTTATTATAATTTTTTGGAAAGTTTAGAGATGTACATATTAACTAATAATCCCAAAAGACAAACCTTAAGACTAAAATAATGAAATAATTCAACCATTAAAAGCATTAAATCCAACAAAAATTACTGATTGTAAAAAATTCATGAAACTAACATAAAATGTAAAATCATAATAAACCAAATGTTGAAAATTAGGACAAAAATATTAGATAAACTAAGAACAAAATCTAGTTCTAATAGGATGCAAGAATAGAATACATAAATGGTGAAAAGATGGACATCGTTGCTAATTCCATTATTTTCCTATGCCTATATTATCTCCCGCTGGAAGTGTCATGCAAACCCACCATTAAATTGTTTGAAGATGGTGTTTCCAATTAGTAATAATCCCTAAAGTGAGGAAAAAATTCACCTCCAAAGAGATTGATGATGATGCTGGATCTACACAAGTCTAGGAGGAAATACAAGCTATTGAGCCCGGTAAACCTACTTCGAAAATTCATTCATTGCAATGTCCATTCAACATGGGCTCTCAATCTCAAGACAAAATTTGGACATTGCAATGTTCATTCAACATGAGTAGTAGCTAGGAGCGATTGGTGGGTTTTTTTGCATAAATGCAATAGGAAAACGTCTTACGATGTGAGGAAATCTTATATAACAACATTGGAAAAACCATGGGGGATGAATGGACTATCTGCATGACTATCAGGGGAAAGACATGAGACAATTATCAGTGTGGTGAGAAAGGAAATGAACTGCAGCTACCATATGTGTCCATATATAGATGTTGTCATGATATTGAGATAACCATTTTCATGTCATGGATTAGAATTGTATTTATGATTCGGGGATGTGGCGGTCGATCTGAGATTTTCATGATGGAAATTCCTTAGGAATTATACATGTAAGTCAGGAAAACGATAAATGACGGATCAAATGGATGGGACAAGTCAGCTGTAAATATGTATTCAAGCTAAACAGACCATTTTTTTCAATATTTACACAACAAATCATTTGGGTTGGTTGCGGTTTTGCACGAATGATCATACCTTGATCAATCAAAGGGATTGTACTGTTACAAGGTGGTAGACATGCAACATCATTATTCTACACAATCAATGCACCTTAGTACAAATTTAAAATAGATACCATTCGCAAACCAGTGGCCAAATTCCAAGGGAATTTCATGTTCCACAAAAATATTTAAGTGTAAATGGTGACAATGCTAGTTTTATATGTTGTAGTGAACTGGGATGGGAGGATAAGGAGCACTGGCCCTTTCTCACTTTTTGTGGTTAGAGTGATCAAAAGGAGGGCTGCTAGCCTTATCCAACACGTGTTCCATTATAATGATTATAATGGGAACTTCCTTAGAAGTTTTTGGAGGCTTAGTGGTGTGACCCCTTTCTCAAACACTTGGAATGAGAAACTGACCCTTTTTGTACCTCTAAGAATATCTGGAAGATAGAGGCAAGGAGCACTAGCCCTTTCCTATAATTCTTACATTAGAATGAGTAGCATGGTCATCTGAATGAAAGGTATGCGTCATGGTGTATGATTATATATCAGCGATATAAAAGGAGAGTGATTATCCTCACTCTACACAAAGGCTATGCACTACAGTAAATTTATGCAGCATTTTTAGGTGGCATGGGATATAACGTACCGCACAGATATGGTCATGGTGTGGTTGGGGGAATTATCAGTGGTGATATTATATGATGTTATTTTTCAATACGATGTGATCAAGCTTTCATGGAGTATTACATTGTTTTCCTTCGATTGTTTAAAATGGTTCTCCGAGTATGACCCCATGGTCCAATGGTCACAGTGCGGTGCAAGTACTGCATCGTGTTACATGTCAGCGTCATTTTCAATGCACAATTTTTTTCTAAGTGTAAAGGGGCACCGTGAAAGTTCCCTATGTTGAGATAATCTCTAGTGGAACTGAGGATGTTGTACACACAACAATGTAACCCTTGTTCCACTTGAGTAAGTAGAGCATTGAGATCCTTTGTCGATAGAGTTGGAGGCAAAAGAGTAAGCGATCCTTTATTGCAACTATTCCATTTGAATGAGTTTCATGTGAACTCATTGTCAAAATATTGTAATCTGAGTAATAAAGGGTAATTTGAGTGCATGTTGTAATAAGGTTACCATAGCACAGGATCATGACACCACAAGAGAACCATGTATAAAAATCTCTAAGTTAAGTTTGTAGATATCACTAGTCATTTCCTAGCATCATCTCGTTACATTAAAATCTATAGATGGGTATTCCAATGAAATATATCCATCGCGTTGTTGGCGTTATGATGCAGGAAATCTAAACGAAAGTGACTATCCTAACTATGTTCCAAAAAGGATATGTTGTATGGAGAATTTATGCAGTGTTTATCATGCATCACGGCCTATAATGGGATGTCATTATATGGTCGTGATGTAGTTCAAGACATTATCCGTGGTGATATTATACAATTTTAGTTTTCAGTATGGTGATATACAGAGTGCGTGATGCCCCGCTCTGTTTGCTTGCAATGATTTAAAATGGTTCTTCATTTGGACCCCATGGGATAATTCCCACATCTGGTGCAAGTATAGCAACATTGGACATTTCTTACTGTACCCGATTCTTTCCACTAGCCATTTATCCCATTTCTGAAATTCGAGTAAGGAGGAAAATGAACATTGGCCCTTTCTCACTTGTTTATGGTTAGAATAATGAGGACAAGGTGGAGTGACCTCATTTCATCTCTCAAAAAGCATCTAATGTTGTGGTAGAGAAGGAAAAGCATGGGAATTTCTCAAACATTTGTAATTTATTTGAGTGAGCATTGACCCTTTCTCTCGCTATAGTAATTCTTAAGTGGAAGGGTCAAGGAGCACTATCCCTTTCTCAAACTCTTGTAATTGAGTGATAAATTCACGCTTTGTTCAGATCTAGCAACAAAGGAGAAGGAGCTTGATCTCTTTCTCAAACTCTTTTCATTTTCCCACATGTTGACATGTTGATGTGTTGCAAGTTAGTCATCACTTGAGTTTAAGTTTTATTTGGTTATTTGATTTCTTTGTTTTATTTTTAATTTAGATCCTGAAAAGTATATTCATGATGGGAGAAAAATTATAAACTAACATAATGTGCAGGAAGATGATGGGAGAAATCGTAGAAACTAACAAATGCACATGGAAAATGTTGAAATATTGTAACTTCAAAGGACATTCTAAATGTATTTACTGATGTACCCCAAGGGAGATGTTATTATTCCTCTGTCGGGATGTTACTATTGTGATTGGTCATCATAGAGTCATAAGGTAAATCATCCATTGTAAGTCGGGTCATTAGTACCCCAATGAATAATATAAAATATTGTTTTGTGTCTTCCTAGGTGAAGTTAGCCTAGACAGTTTAGTGGGGCCGACTAGTTTAGGGTAAACGTCAGTTGACATAATCTGTATAAATAGAGGAGTTGTGTTCCTCATTATAACACAGAATCACTCACTTGAGTAGCACATAAGAGAGAGAGAGAGAGAGAGAGAGAGAGATCATCAAGGAGGAGGATACTTGTTTTGGGGTTTTATCTTATACATCTTATACAGAGGAAGTTTTTCTCGGTTTTCTTCCCCGTGAGGGTTTCCCAAGATAAATATTGTGTCTATATTGTGATTGTATTTATTTTAGTGAGTATGCATATGCTAATGTTGTGAATTTGGATAAAAAACTAATTATATCTCTTCTGGCATATGAAATATTAACATGGTATCGAAGCTATCCTGAATAGGGCATCTTTCACAAGGTGAAACTCTCGCTCCTCTCCCTCTGGAAGAAATTAGGGTTTCTGGAGAGTTTGGAATCCGGAAGATATTCTTACATAGAAATTTGCACCTCCCTAGAGCACATATATTCAGCCCATGATCAAATTTTTTGGGTGGTTGAGTCTCTGATAAATCCAAACCCTAGTTTGTCCCTGAACAAGAAAAATGCAAAAAAATAGAACCAGAAATTCTACAGAAATTGGAACCTCACAAGTAAGATTTGAAGGGTGAAGATTTGTGATATCCTAAAATCAGTTACACCAACCAACTCATATCAGTTAAGAACATCTCTTGGTAAGGTCAGCTTTTCATTTTGATAAATTTCATTTTTTAGTGACCTCCTGGACAAGATGGCCCTAAGAACTAAGCTTGAGGATAAACTAGAAGGCATAGAAAAATTCCTAGCATGGAAGTATAGGATTGGTATCATTATGAAATAGAATGGTCTTGAGAAGTACATCAAGGATAAAGTTGCAAAACCAATAGAATTTGAAGCTGAGGAGAAGCATGAACAAGACCTAATCAAGGAAAGAAGGATAAGTGTTGATTCTATCAATGATCACTTGATCCCTCAAGTGTCATCTAAGAAGACACCAAAGTAAATGTATGATGCACTTTCCAAAATGTATGAGGGAAGGAACATCAAAAGAAATATGAATTTGAGAGCTCAACTGAAGGGCACCAATACGAGTAAAGGAGAATCAATTCAATATTACTTCACAAGGGTCTCCCATTTCAGGGAACAACTAAGTTCTATTGGAGATACCCTTGATAAATATGAACTAGTTATGACTGCTCTCAATGGTCTCACTAGACCTTGGGATTCATTCATACTATGTGCCAGAAAATAAAGTATGAAGTTTGACATAGTATAAAAAGATTGCATTGAAGAAGAATCTAGAGTAGCTAACATAGAATCTCTACTTAGAGAATATGATCAAGCTATAGCCATCTATACTAAAGGAAGAAAAAAATCAAACTACAAGAAGGGTAGTTGTAAACCTTCAAAGAAGAAGTTTCAAAAGAAAAGAGTAAATCAGAAGAAAGATTAGTCAAAGTATGAATGCTACAACTTTCATAAGATAGGGAACCTTTCTAGAGAGTGTCCATCACTAGATAAGAACAATAACAAAAGACATCATGCCCATATAGATGAATGAGGATGAAGAAGAAGAAAGACCTCGAAAGAGACTGACAAAAGAAGAAGATGTAGAAGAATATGTAATATTCTCTGCAATCTCTGGGTCTATAAAACCTAGAGAAGATACATGGCTTATTGATAGCGGTGCTTCAAAGAACATGATAGGGAAGAAGCAAACTCTTTCAAGAATTTAAAAAAAGAACTCTCCTTATAAAATGTCATTAGGATATGACTATGGATATCCCATCAAAGGTATTGGTGAATCAAGTTACAAGCTTGACTCTGGGACTTCCAAGAAGATGAAGGAAGTACTATATGTAACAGGTTTGAAAAATAACTTACCTTCCATTGCATCTCTGGACAAGAAAGGATCTAGAGTTTCTTTTATAGATAGACAAGTACAAATGTGTTCCAAAGTAAAGACACTTGAAGATGTTGTGGTCATTAGTGAAGAAGAAGGACGAGTATACAAAATCAAAGGACATCCATAGACAACCCTTGTCCATGAGACTACTAGCTCAATTGAACTACGGCATAGGATGCTTTCTCACATCAACTACAAAGCACTGCCCTATGTGAGCAAGGTGGTAATGGGGTAACCAGATCTGAATACTGATCTTGAGGGAACTTGCAAAGGACGTGCAAGAGGAAATACATCAAGAATACATTTCTGAAAAGTGAAAGAAAGACTAAAGGTACATTGGAATTAATTTATTATAATGTATGTGTTCCTATTCCCTCCATATAGTTAAGTGGATATGAATATTATGTCACATTTATTGATTCCTATTTAAGAAATAATTGAAAAACAAGAGTGAAGTGTTCGGGAAATTCAAGTAATTAAAATCCTTGATAGAGAATGATTCAGAAGGAAGAATCAAGACACTGAGATCAGATAATGGTGGATAATATACTTCAAAATAATTTCAATCATTCTGAAAGGGGGCAGGAATCAAGAAGGAACAAACCAATCCCTACAATCCTCAACATGATGGTTTTGCTGAAAGAAAGAATATAACCATTATGGAAGCAGTGAAAACAATGATTGATGACCAAGACCTCCCCATCATCCTATGGGATGAAGTAGTGAAAACAATGATTCATGACCAAGACCTCCCCATGCACCTATGGGATGAAGCAACACGAAAAGTTGTATATGTGCAGAATAGATTATCTCACACTGCTCTTGAATTCAAGACTTCTAAAGAAATGTATATAGGAAAGAAACCTGAAGTGAGCCATCTCAAGATATTTGGTTGTCCAATATATGTACATATTCTGAAAGTGAAGAGAACCAAGTTGGATCCTTCTGGAAAGAAGGGAATATTGGTTGGATATTGTGAAGTCTCTAAAGCATTCAGGATATACATTTCAAGATTCGGTCATTACGATATTAGTAGGGATGTAAAATTTGATGAAGAGACATCTCTTAAGAAATTCAGAAGGTGTCGACTTGAAGAAGTACATGAAGAGGATGTACCTCCCAGAATGATAGAAGTTGAACCCTCTCCTGAAATAGTAGCATCTGAAGGTCATGATATGCTAGAACCTAAGGAACCCCTACTATGGATATCTCTCAAAAGAGAAAACCTTCTTGGCTAAGATAAACCATACAAGAAGTAGAGAGATATGGAGCTCCAGAAGGCTCCATAAGAACAAGCAAAAGATAAAAGACATATTCTAGTAATGTAGCTTTGATGTGTGACCTTGTAGATCAAGAACCCACCATCTATAAGGAATCTGCACGTAAGAAAGAGTGGGAGGAATAAATGATTGAAGAATACTAGTCAATAATGAAGAATTATGGTTGGGAAATAGTACCCAAACCATAAAACAAGAGTGTGGTATCTTTGAAATGGATCTACAAGATAAAAAATGCTGCTAATGGAAGTATTGAAAAGAACAAGGAAATATTTGTGGATAGATAATTCTCTCAGAAAGAGGGGATTGATTATGAAGAGAAATTTTCTATAGTAGCAAGGTACACTTCCATCAAAACCATCATGTCACTTTATTCCATGATGAAGTGGGATCTACACCAGATGGATGTAAAGAGAGCCTTCCTGAATGGTATGATGTAAACCTACTCCACATCGAACATCCACAAGGATTTGAAGTTGGAGGCGGAGTGACTCATGTATGTAAGTTGAGAACGGAATTGTATGGACTGAAGCATGCTCCTAGATCTTGGTATGGTAGAATAGATAGGTTCTAGAAAATGTTGCAATTTACCAAGAGTAAAGTTGATCCTAACCTTTACATGATGGTTATGGGTGATAAACCTATCATACTATTATTGTATGTGGATGATCTATATCTTATTGGAAATGGGAAATAGAACACAGCGAGCAAGAAGAAGCTAGCTGAATAATTCAAGATGAAAGATATTGGATTGATGCATCGTTTATTTGGGTTGGAAGTGTGGCAGAGCCCAGAAGGAGTATTTCTAAACCAGGGAAAGTATGCAGTGGAAATATTGAAAATATTTGATATGTTGAATTGTAAATCCACAGCCACACCCATGGACACCAAATTGATTTTTTTATCTGATGAATCATCAGAATTAGTGGACATGACTCAGTACAGACAAATCATTGGGTTATTGATGTATATGATGAATACAAGGCCATATATATGCTTTGAGGTGAACACCTTAAGTCAGTATCTAGTTAAACCTAGACGGGTTCACTTGATAGCTAAAAAGCATGTGATGAGGTACCTAAAAGTTACGATAGATCTTGGACTTTACTATGGTAGATATCATGACGATAGATTATATGGATATATAAATTCAGAATGGGTAGGAATCGCCACAGACAGAAAGAGCACCTTAGGTGGATGTTATTGTCTAGGATCCACCATGATCTCATGGTTTAGTAAGAAACAGTCCAATGTTTCTCTCAGCACAGCTGAAGCAGAGTACATAGCAGCTTGCCCCGCTAGTTGTGAAGCTATATGGCTTCAAAAATTGATTTCTAGACTATTTGACATGGAGTTGGATACCATGGTGATTCTTTGTGACAACCAGAGTTGCATAAAGATGAGAGATAATCTTGTGTTCCATGATGTTGGGCCAGGGAAAAGCGTGCAGGAAATAAGCGCAAATGAAGAAACGCGTAAGATTCAGTCCACCGCTCAAGTGCAAATAAGCAAAAGGAAGCACGTGGCAGGAATAGAAGAAATCTGCATAGATAAGGAAATATGCACGGACAAAGGAAACTGTACAGAAGAATAAATAGGTGTAAGACATGTCACCTGCATGGAAAAGGGAAACTACACAGAAGGAAGATGTTGTAGGGTAAAACAGTAGCACAAGTGCAGAATAGAGGTCAAAAGCGACAGGACGATCATGGGTGCTTGTTGTAATCTCACAGATCACATAAGGTTACCAATAATACATACCAGTCATACATACATAATAGAGACAAGAGATAAGAACATAGTATAAGAAAATAACAGATTATATTAACAAGAGTGGGTCCATACAACATAGAGAACTAAACTAAGTTCTCATCTGGCTCAACAGCCTAATATTATATGATTACAAAATAGTTACAAAATAACTACCTGTCAGTTCGATGAACCGACATGACCTTAGGTGGCCGACCTAGTCTCTAGTTTAGTCGGCCGATCGACTTAGTTGGCTGATTGACTAAGTCAGATGTCGTTCAATTCAACATACCAAATTGCTCCTCCAACATCTCCCCCATGAACAAAACGTTTCTTCGTCCCGAAGGAATGGGGAGGTACAAAAATCTTCTTGTCTATCTTAGTAGTCATTATGATGTGCTTGATCTTCATGGGCTGTGAATTCTGATGGTCGATCTTTTCTATACATAGACTTTGACAATTGTTGGGGCTGTCACTGCTAGGTGATGTTGGAAATCCATCCAACTTTGCAATATTTTCTGGATGTCGATGGTGAGTGTAGTTAGACTTGATAAGATCGACATCTTCTCTGGAATGGAGATTTCAACTATTCTCTCCATGTAGGGACCCATAAACTGGTCCTTCTCCTCTGCAGTCTCTATAAGTCATTTCATCTGTGATAAGATGATGTCAACTTTGTCCAAGTTAGGGATAGCTTGGTGCACCCACTGATGCGCTTCCCACTCGAGTTTCTGCAGTTTATTTGTCTCCAGCAAAATTTGAACTTCAATTATGCTTCTAAGTGCTGTATCAGTGGGCTTCCTCTTCTCAAGCGCTTGGATATCTTATCGGGTCTACCTAGTTTGTTGATAGACTTACCCGTAGTAAGCAGGCCAGTGTCATAATATTTCTTCTGTGATAACAAAATCCTCCATGTGATCTTGTAACACTTTGTTGGCTTTAGAGAAGGTGGTTTGCTGCACCCTCAGTAGTCGAACAGTTTCTTCTTTCTGCTCCTCCTTTGTTTCTTGAATCTATGCTTGGAGCATCAACACCATGATTTCAAATAGCTAATAAGCTCTTTCAAGTGGTTTGTCAATGTTGACCTCTACTGGTCCTGGCGTTACTAATTGTGCAAGGTTTCTACATTTGTTGAGGAAATCGACCTGTTCTTCAACCTTGTTGTCGAGTTACTTATGTCTCTACTGACTCCTTATGTTTGCATAGATTGCTAGGGTTTAGCTCTATGTCATTCAAGTTGGTGGCTTCTTTAAATTTGATATGGACCATTGATGTCTGTCGATGATGCTCCTTCTTCTTCTTTTCCTTCTTCTTCTTATGCTTGTCTATTTCTGCTTGTGTCGGCACCTGTGTACCTGAAAACGTTAGGTTGGGGTTTTCTGTCTGCGGTGCAGCAGTGGTTGATTGTTTCTCTATTTATGGAGGTGGGATGGTTGCTGCCTCTGGTTGATTAGATGTAGGGATTCCAAAAGTGGATGCAGTTGGTGCTGATGATTGGATTAGGGGTTCTAAGTCGAAGGGTGGTGGTGGTGGTGGTGATGGAGTTGGTGAATGGTCAAGGGTGATTGGGTTGGTGGTTTGAGGAGGTGAATCAAAATTAGAGAAAAGTTGGTTGAATTCTTTATTTATATCCTTGGTATTTTCTTCTACCTCTCCTCCGGTCGATTCAACAGCTAGTGGTTGGGGTGTAGGGTCTGTCAGAGTGATAATCGTGGTCCGACGTCCTACAAATTCGGCTTCCTTCTCAGGGTTCCTTTCGAAGACCGAAGTCAAAGTTGCAAAAATGTTTAGTTCCTGAAGAACTTGGTTCAGTTGTTGAGATCCACTAGTTTCAAACAGGGGTGCTTTAGTGGATATCTTTTGTACTGACGTGAATATCTCAGGTAGTTTCTCAATGAATGCCTGTAGATCTCTGTCCCTGTCGACTTTTTCTTTTACTGCCTCTGACATAGCACTATTGCATAAGTCAAGCGGGCTTATCGAGAGTGGTTCTAGTATTTTCTCCTCTGTTACTTTTGTTGAAGACGGAGGTGGAGGCGTCGACACAAGATCTACGACGTTTTCAGGCATCAACATGTGGGTGATTTTTTCTTTCTTTCATCAACCTGGTAGTGCTCCTGGTTCCACAAATATTTGGAACTAGGTTTCCACTAGAACTTTATTTGTTGTGGCATCTTCTATTATGTTGATTTCTGTAGCTCCCAGTTTCTCCTCATCGTCTGATGGTTTGGTAATGATAAGCTTGCGCTTACCTTTTCCTTGTTGTCATTGTTGTGTTCTTTTCTTCTTTCTTGCAGCTGCTATCTCTTTCAATAATTTTCTTATAATGCCTTTTGTTATAGCATATTCTGGGTTTTTTGGTTCTGTCTCTACCCTTGGCTCCTGGGTTGGGATGAGACTTTCTGCAGTCGGAGTGATTACCTGTTGCTCTGCTTGTGTTTCTTCTATCTGTGGTTCTTCCCTCTATGCTGTCAGAGGTTTGATGATTATTTGAAGTCGTCCAATGTGTTTGATCCATGTCTCCTCCGACACAAAGGTACTGATGTAGAGGTTCAGCCCATAATCCTCTTCTTTTTCCTGGTCTGTTAATGGCTCCTCAATTGAGAAGTCAATTTCCTTAGCCTTCGCTGGATTTGTATTTTTGTCCCAGCTTGTCAAGACAGTTCCTGAAATATCTGTTTGATCGATCGATAATAAAGGGCCTTTGCATTTGATTTTTCCCCCTGCATGTACCACATCGAAGTATGGCCGAGCTCTAGCTGGATGTGGGACTTTTTCGGTAGACTTTGTCGGATGTTTTGAGGCACCCTCCATCTAGTCGTGCAGATTTTTAGCTGTTGGAGCCAGTTCTCCAATGACACTTTTCCATCTTCAAGTTCCTTCAAGGTTCCTTTCTAGGAGAAAGGTTTGAATCTCCACATGTGGAACCTTGTCGGTTCTTGAAGAATTTGGTTTCCTTCGGGGCAAATATGGTACATGACTATCCATAGTATGAGGGATGGGAACCTAATGATTCCTCCCATCTCTTGGCATATTTCACAAATGGCCTTGACCATGTCAACGACATATACGGCCCATCTAAATATATTTCCATTTGTCGCAATGGTGTCGACAGCCTCTAACATGTCTAATTTGAGGTCACTGCCTCAACCTGCCAGGGTGAGTGTGATGGCTATTATTTTGGCCACAATTTGTGGTGTTCGGGCTATGATTTGACTAATCATCAACCCCTTCGAGTTTTTTCTCGAAGCCAACCCGGTTAGTTCTTCAACCAGTCCATCTTTGATACTGACTGGTACTAGGTCTCCTTTGTTTGAAAGTCCTATTAGCTTAGAGATGACTTCCCCAGAGATGTCGACTGGTTTGTCAAAGTAAAATTGCCTGTTGTGGTACCAGCTTATGATAAATTTGACGGTTGTTTCTTTTGTGCCACTAAAACTAACCATGAGCGGTGCATTGACATAGTTGAAGATGGTAATGTATTTTATTTTCTCTGCAGCTTAAGTAGGCTTTTTGTCAACATAAGCCCATTCTGGCATCTCGGTCCATAGTTTTTTCCATGAGCCTTCCTGCACCTTAGCATTCTTAATATTCTTTAACCTTCAGACTAAAGGTGTTTCTGTAGTCTGTAATTCCTTGGCTTTGGCTGAGGCTCTAGTCTGTTTGGGTGCCATATTGTCAGTTTGGTGGTCGATTTCACTAAGGTATTCTCGGATTTCAGTAGTCTTGATGCTCTGATGCTCTCTCTGTATGAATTGCGATGAATGATCCTTTGATGGTCTAGTATTTATAGGGGATGCTTTGGATGTTTTCGTCGATGAGTGTATTAATGGCAGATGTGATGTTCCATCTGGAACACTTGAGTGTGCGTTAATGGTGAATTGCTTTTGGTGCTCAAGGTCATGAATGCGTGATGGGACTATTGAGGTCATCGGTCGAAGTCAGTTATGAAAATGGTTAATGGTGTTATGTCGATGGAAATGATGTCAGTTGTCGAAGTGGTGATTTATTGTCATAGTTTTCTGCATGTACGACATTATTTTGTCTTTTGTATTTTTTTAAGATTTTTATAGCTTTTGTTTTAACCATTACGGTCGTTATGGTATTTCTCTTTTTTTTTCAATATGTTTATTTTTAGCTTCTGTAGTGTTTTAGTCGGGCTCCATTAACGAGTTTCCGAAATACTATGCCTTGTAACGTGCTTAGTCGGACCGATCCGTTGGTATGTATCTCTTCGACAACGTAGGGTCCCATCCATTATGTATGCAACCTTTTAGGTTTTCCTTTTACTCAACTATTGTATAGTAAAGTAAGGTCTCCTACCGACAAGTTTTTGTTCTTGATGTTTCTGTCGTGCCATGCTTTTTGTTGTTGTTTCTGGATTACTTGATGGTGCATCACGAGTAGTTGGTGTTCTTCTAGTTTACTCAATTGTAGTAGTCGGTCCTTTCTGCCTTGTTCGACATCGACATGTAGGATCTCTACGATAATAGGTGTCTATTGTCAGAAGTGTAATGGAACTATTGCTTCTTGTTCATAGACTAGTCAAAAGTGGGTTTGGTCGGTCGAACGTTTATATGCTGTTCTATATGCCAATAATACTGCAGGTATTTTCTCGTCCCAGTCATCCTTATCAGCATTACATATTTTGGTTAGTCCTCTTGTTAATGCTTTATTAAATGCTTCAATTGCTCCATTCAACTGAATATGGTATGATGTACTTCGACGATGGTCGATTAGGGTTTTGATAGTTTTATTGATAAAGTGTGTTCCCTGATCACTGATTAAGGTTAGTGGAAATCCAAATCTAGTAATGATATTTTCATAGATGAATTTTCTAGCTATATTAATGGAGCATGTTTCAACTGGTTCTTCCTCTGCCCATTTGATAACATATTCAATTGCAATTATGATATACCTTGCGCCTGTCCTTTTTGCTCGTATAGGAAATGGTCCTATGAAGTTTGTGGCCCAAATTTCAAATGTCAAACTTTGGTTTACTGATATCAAAGGCATCTATATGCTAGGCAGGGGTCGACCTATTCATTGACACCTATGACATTGACTTACAAAATTTTTGGAATCTCTGTGAAGTGTTTGCCACCATAACCCTGACTGTTGGATTTTCTTTGCAGTTATGTCTGCTTGGAAATGTCCTCCTATAGTTCCATAATGTGCTTCATGCATAATGTTGTCTCTTTCATGTTCCAGTACACACCTTCTGAGGATGTCATATAATCCCATCTTGTAAAGAAATCAATTTATAAGACTGTATGGTGCAACTTTCATAGCTAGGATTTGTTTCTTCTTTGTACTCATTCCTTCTGGTGCTTGTCCATCTTCTAAGAACTGGGCTATTTCCTCTAACCCTGCTGGGACTACTTCTAACCGAAATAGATGTGCATTTCGTAAGTCATCTTCGATTCCTCTTAGCTCTTATCCTGTGTCAATTCGAGATAAATGGTCGGGACCGACATTTAACTTTCCTCGTATGACAACAACTTCAAATTCGAATTCTTGGAATAATAGTAGCCATCGACAGATCCTTCCATGATGTAGTGTTTTATTAACGATATATTTAAATGCTTGATGGTCTATATAGAATATAAATGGGTTAGCTAGAAGATAATGTCGATATTTTTGTAATGCAAAGACCAATCCTAGGGCTTCTCTTTTTGTTGAATCGTTTCTTTCAACCTTGTTTAATTTTTTGCTACTGTAAACTATATGATAATCCATTCCATCATCTCATGGTTGAGTTAAGATTGCTCCTATTGCTAGGCCTGATGCATCAATATGAACATGGAATTTGATCGACCAATTTGGAAACCTTAGGATTGGTGCTTCGACTAGTTATCTTTTTAATTTTTTGAATGATATATGGCACTCCTTTGTCCAGTTGAACTCTTTATCTTCCCTTAATAGTTCTTCAAGTGGATAGGTCATATCTGAATAATATCTTATGAATTTTCTGTAATAACCTGTGTGGCCAAGTAACACCTTGACTTGTTTTGGGTTTACTAGTGGTTTTAGGTCGAGGATAATTTTGATTTTTTGCAAAGTCGACCTTAATACCTTCTTTACAAACAATGTGCCCTAATAATATCCCTATGGGGGTCAAAAATATGCATTTCCTATTGAATTTGTCGACATATTTCCAACATAAGTCTTAGCCACTTGCAATGATCCTTTAACTTGGAGTATATTGTCCAATCATCGAAGTATACGGCCATGGTCTTGTAAATATATTCTTGAAATGTTTTGACAACAATTCTAGAAAATACTGTAGGTGCATTTTTTAATCCAAAAGGCATAACCTTGTAAGAAAATGAGCCAAATTCACATACAAATGTTGTTTTTTTCTGATCCTCTTTAGCTATTGGCACTTGGTTATAACCTGAGAATCCATCTGTAAATGAGTAGCATTCATGTCCTGCAACCTCATTTAATATTTCATCTACATAAGGAGTTCGAAATGGGTCTGTCAGTGTGACTTTATTTAGTTCTCTGAAGTCGACACAAATTCTTAGTTTGGTCAGATCATGTTTCTTAGGTTGTACCACCATTGGACTTGCCCATTCTGATTGGTCAATAGGATAGATGATTCCTACTACCAGCATGTTATCAATTTCCTATTTGACTATCTCTTTGTATTTGTGAGCTATCTTATATGGCCTTTTCTTCATAGGTCGAACATCAGGTTTAGTTTCATTCTTCATTTCTCCCATTTCATGGACTAAGCCTTTGAGGTATTTATAGTCTCTGGAAAATACATCTTGGAATTATTTTAATAGGTTCACTACTTCTGTTGTCTATTCTTCATTCCAGTATTCTCCAATCTTAGCCAATTTTGGTCGGTTATCATTTGAGATGTCCACTTCTCTGATTTTGACTTTAGCATCTAGCCATTCTGGAGCTTTGGCTTAATTGATTTGTCAACTTCCTTCCCTAAACTGTGAGAATGTGGCAGGAAAGTCAGCTGCAGTCATTCTGTCGGTATCCTCTTTTTCGGTTGGTTCAACTTTGAATACTATACGAATAGGTTTGGTCATTTTGACATGGTTTGATTTCCATCTAAAGCTTTTCCCTTCTGTATTTTCGTTTTCTAACTGTAGTCTTGTCGACTGTGGTATTGTCCCAGTTTGTATATTGTTGCATTTCCTTGTCTATCGGTTATCTTTTAAGGGTTTTTTTTCTGTCGGTTGTATAAAGTCTTTAGTCTGTTTTGTTGTTTTGACCACGTTTTCATTTTGTGGGATAAAGTTGAAATCTTTAATGAAATTTTCTCTGAGTTCATGCCATAGGAAGGTTTCACCCCTAGATTCTTCCATTTTATACCATTTTTTTGGTAATTCAGCGAGGGTTGAGGGAAATAGGTGTGGCCATGCTCGTTCATCTTTGTATCCAAGTCTTCTCCATTCTTTTTCACATGTCTTAATATGATATTCTGGATTTTGTCCTTGGATGAATATAGGTATCTGAGTTTGTTTGGTTAACTTCTTTCCTCCAAACCTTTCGACAAAGTAAGTTGAAGCTGTTGTTTAGGTCTGCAGTCTTGTCTGATGGGTATCCCATCATCTAGCAACTTGTCCTATAAAAGTTTCTACTAGGCTTTGTAGTCGTTCGTGTTCACCAATATTTTTGGAAACTTGTTCTACATGCATGACTGGTGATTCTCTTTCCTTGTATCTTGGTATTTGTGTAGTATTTACATTGGTAGGTTTTAAAGTAGGGTATTCCCTAATTTTCTTCTCAAATATTTTTGGGACAATGGACACTATGAAGCACTCTTGGGTGGGATTTTTCTGTACTTTTTGGATAGTCCAGCACCCTCTTGCTCGTGTTTCATAGTTCTCGATCTCCCAATCATATAATTCTGCATCTGAATTATAACCAGCTGAGTCTTGGTTGCCTAAATGAAGTTCTCCATAGATATTAGGTTCTGTATAATTTGCATTGTTTTGTATCTGATAAAGTTGTCAGATGTTGACTTCTTCATCGATAGGTTCTATCCATGGTTCTCCTTGGGATGGATGAATAGGTACAATGACCTTTTATCCATTTCCTTTTAATTTGATTCTCTCTTTGTCCAGGGATATCGATGCTTTCATCTTTCTACCCCAAGGTTGACCTACTAACGCTGGGAAGGAATTGGGTCCTTCCTTAGGGTCAATGATTTATAAGTCAAATTTGGTCAAGATTCCTTTTATAGTTGTGTCAATGTTTTTCTAGACTCCAATATGTTCAATTAGGCCCTGGTCGGCTACTTTGAGGTATATTCCCGACTCATATAGTCGAGGTCTACCCATTTGTTTCCAAGTGTCATGAGTCATGATGTTTACTTGTGATCCAAAGTTGAGCACTACTTGTTGGACACGGTATCCTTCAATTTCCAGGTCGACAAGTGGGTCGGTATCACCTTTATCTTTTTTATTTAAACTGCAGATATTCTTTGTTTGTTTTTCAATGTTGTTGTGGTTTATTTCATATAGCAAATCGATGAATTGAGATACTGAGTTGTCTTTTTGTATGAGTTGTATTAATTCTTTTATTGTGTTATGTCGATTGTCATTAGCTTGTTCCTATTGTACAAATTATTTGAATACATTTGTTGCTTCTTTGTATGTTTGTTTTTATTTAAGTGGATGAGGTTAGACATTTTTCTCTTTTATTTTGCTGATTCTTGGGTTATCACTTCCTGTTTTGGTCCCTTGTCGAGTTACAATATGCAAATTCTTTGTGTTTATTACATCATTTTTTTGCACACATGACAAGACATTAACATTTTTCTTTGTATTTATGTTTTCCAACATGGTAGGGAAATCCTCTAGTGAGTGATCCCGTACTCCACAATGGGTAAAAAATTTGAGATCAGTCCTGTCTTTATATGGATAGTTTGCATACCGATTTCCCTCCTTATAACATGTAAAGCATTGGATGGGTCGACGTGGTAGGTTTTCTCGATTTCCAGTGAATTGACCTCGACCGCCTTAGCCTCCACGTCGATTGTCATATCGGCGCTTGTATCTTCGACATTCATATCTTTGATTGTTCTGATCATTTGGTAAGTTGTTTTTCTCATTATTTTGTGCAACTGTAGTGGTCCGGTAGACTGCATGATAATTCTGTCGGTTCTTCAAGTTCAAATGCCAGTCGGTTGTGTTATGATTTTTAGTTTCGCAGATTGCACACCAAGATGCCTTGATGTTCTTCATGTTGAATGGGAAATCTTTTGTCAAGTGGTATCCATGCTCCTAAAAAATGTTGCAAAAACATTTCATCTACATGAATCGAATGTCTTGTCAGCTGATTTCCTGTCGACAGTTGTCTTCTGAATGTTCAACCATCGAGTGCTTCGTGCACCAGATATCCTAACTTTTAAAGTTTAATACTTTTAATGAATTCTGCACGATCTCAATTTCTTCTTCTATTCTATGATCAGTGGAGTATGTTGGTATGTCCTCATCCATTTCCACTTGGAGAGATTTTGTAAGCGCATCTTCGTAAGACTTGAATATTTCTAGACTTATGTGTCGGTGGATTTTCTGAGATAAACCTGCAAGAAACCACTAGATTAATAATTGTTCATTTATAACATAGTCCAGTTGGATAAGAAGGTCTTTCCATTGCTTATCACAGTCGCGGAAAGTTTCTCCTGGCTTTTGCGATGTTGTTTTTAATTTCTTTGCTGCCAGATGTTTTGCATCTAGAGTTTTGAAAAATGATAGAAATTGCGCTTTGATCTCGGCTTTGGTTGCTTGAGGTTGTCTTTCAGAAAAGGTCATATACCAAGTTAATTCTCTTTTCCTTAAGGCACTGGTGAACTGTGCCATCTGCCTATCTTAATCCGTAACTTGGTTAGCCTCCCAAGTCGACTCACAGATGAACCAGTGTCATCTTGGGTCCTCATCCCCCTCATATAGAGGAATGTGTGCTGACCCGTGACCCATGTCGGAATCACTGTCACTTTTTTCAGGAGGTGGTGGTCAGGGATCAAATTTGAAGGGCAGGGTCCCATTTCACTTTTAAGGGCTGTGAGAAATTGAACCCTTCAATGTTAAAATGTAAAAATAATTTATTCTTTTCATTTGAAAATGTAAGTGGACAATAAAATTTCATTATTTATCAAAAAGTTGTGTATAGAAAAAAATGACAATTTAAGAAGAAATCGCAAGTATTTCAACATTTACATGGAATTAGTGAGGTAAACCATGTACATGATGATTTATCACATCCAAATTATTTTTATGGGGGGTTACTCAAGAGTTAGTATAGAGGAGGAGAGACTATAATGACATGTAGCGGTGATGGAAGATGAGATTGGGAAAAAGCTCATTTAGAAAGAGATTGGTGCACTTTTTTTGTTAATGTGAACATAGTGATAACCATTAGGAGTATTGGTTTCTTGTATTGCATTTTTCTTTGGCCTATTTATTTTGTGACCGTAAATGTTTGTTTCCTATCATGCGAAAGTGATTAGAGTAGTTGAGAACTACTCACTACCTTATCTGAATGAATAATATGAAATTGGGGATGAAAATAGCCTCATGGGGTACTAAAGCTTATTTGTGTCTAGAATTGTTTTGAGAAGAGCTATACTAATAGAAGTGTTATGTTAGAAGGCATAACAAAAACTAAAAAGATGATTTAAAATTGTTGATACTTGTTGTGACCACTTGATGATTACCATAAACAATGGTTTAAATAAACAACATAAAAGTAAAAAAAAAATAGAAGAATAACTTTTCCATGACATTTTAGCATACATGTTTTGAAATGAACTTTTCTACATGCTATTAAAATCATTGGATTATTATCTTTCAAACTAAAAACATAAGTTTTCTCCAATCCACATTTCCATTAACAACAAAAAAAAGTTACAAATACCATCACAAAGCTAATTGATATGTTTTTCCATATGGACCTAGTTCATGAGTAACTAGCCATTCAAATTCAAACTCCAACTAATCCCTAAGAATCGTCTTCACTATAATAAACCTAAGTATTAGAACACTTGAAAATTTATCCTTCAAACTTTAGTCTTGAGTCTACTAACATCTAGATGTCAAATAAGAGGGATTGATAGGGATTCCCATTTCTGTTTTCAAAACTCAGTTCATATAATTATTATTCAAACACATTGAAAAAGTATCCTTCAAACTTTAATTTGGATCTTACTAGTATCTAAATCTCACATAAGAAGAAGTTTGAGAAGGCTTCCACAATTATCTTTTCAAAATTCCATCTTATATTTATGTGAAAAGGTTAGACAAAAAACAAGGACTATTATATATGGTAATCTCTTTGTGAGCCTTACATTATTCAAAAATGTCATTTTGACAAAAAACATATTTACAATCTCTTCTCTTAAATTCTAGGTTGATAGGTTTGAGGAGTGTTATCCAAGGTAATTGTAGACTCCATTTGATATGTCAACATTAAAAACCTTTATCAAGATTCATCAGCAATACAATGAGTCGAGTTGAATAACTGATAAATATTTATTAATATATCTTTAACAACACATTTCAAGAGAAAACTAGGAAAATGATAATGTTAAATATATAACTAAGACCAAATCCAAACCCTAAAAATGTTAAGCTAGATAATAAGGAATTCTAAGTTGTGATTAAAACAAACATGGTGAATTGCTACCATGATTCTAAACTTAGAATAGAATAAAAAACCAAATTAAATTTATTAATATTAAATATTTTTCTTAATGAATAAATTGTCTTAACCTACTTTTTATAAACTATAAAACTAAATGTAATATCTAACTCTAACCTAGAAATACTACAATTTTTTTATATAAACAAAAAATTAAGATAATGTTTTAATAATTAGTGAGTTATTGGCCGTAACCTAGGAAATATTTAATGTAAAAAAAAAACAGAAATTAACATATCTCATTTACTCTAGTATAGCCTAAAAGGCATAATTCTAATAAAAATTAAAACTTTAAGATTAAGATCTACAACTTAATATTGTATTGCTTTTTATAATAAAATTTAAGGTGGATTTCATTAAAGAACACTACAATAACTGAAGAGGAGCATCTTTTTTAAGAATCTAAATGAGGTCAATTATGGTAAAAAAACCTTTTTTTAGCAATTCATCTCTTTGATTAATTTCACATTCCAAGTTAAACTTTTTTTTAAAAAAAATTCCTATTATGATTTATAGTTAATGGTCAATTTCAAATGTACACAAACTTATTGGAAATTGGAAATGAAAAGAAAATCATTTCTAAGCCATAAGTGAGTACCGCAAATGAATAGTGATTAAGACTAGTCACAATAGTAAGAGGGAGATATACCCCTCCAGGTGAAATGAACCATGAAAAACATGTTATCTTACCTATGTAATAGAAAACTCTCATCTTCGTTTATATTGCTTTCCATGCCTGTTGTTCCTATAATGTAATGAAATTGAGTTGGAATGCTGGTAGTGCCTATAATGGTTCATTCTATCTATTCATGAACTATTCATAAACTAATCTATCTATCCATTCCATAAGAAAGAGTAAGAGTGGGTGAGTAGGTAGACTGTAGTAAGGGAAGGAGCACAAAGAAAGAACCAAAGTCAATACAAATTGAAACGGTTTACATCCAA
>LPNX010000965.1:0-31910 GCA_001517045.1 Pseudotsuga menziesii | reverse complement strand
ATTTTCCATAGCCATGGAATCATGGGTAAAATATTAAGAAAGAAAACCGAGATCCATACATACCTATAACTCAAATTCGTTAGAGGTACTGAAGGGCTTAAATCGTATTGGAGACTTGTCCTCCTTCATCCCTCAATCTTTTCCTGTCAATGGCGGTTTGCGTCATAACAATATATTTTCATTAAAATTTATTTGTGAGATAAAACAGTGAATGGTTAATAGTGCTGAATGAATTTACAAAAAAGAATGTTTCGAATGTTTCATGAAAAGGGTTTCAAAGGGCTCGATTCATATGGAAAGCTCATCTTCGTTCCTTATCTATCGAGTTCTTTTCACCAATGTCATTTTGCATCCGAACAGAACAGAGCAACCAAATTGGTAGAATGAAACAAAATATATGCGTTAGATTTTAGATAACAGGGAAGCGATGAAGATGGTTAAATGTACCAAAAAAGAAATCTAGGGTTTTGCAGAAGAGTAGAGGCAATAACACTAACATGCAGTATTGTTGATTTTTTCAGCCGCCATTCCCCTGAATTTTCTATAGTAGACAGTCCAATCCAAACCCGCTCCTTCAATGTACCTACATTTCAAATGAATGGTATTAGATATACCTTATGTTAATTAAATAATTTTGTTTGAATTTTTCTAATTTAATTAGATATCCGTCGCTTAAGCGACACTTAGGAGGATAGAATATTTAGCGTCGTTGCTTAAGCGACACTTAGGAGAATTGCCGTCGCTTAAGCGACACTGATCCCCACCATTTCAAAAAAAAAATTAATCTTTCTGATTTTTGGCACGGTTAAAAGAAAAAATCCACGCGCCGTCGGAAAAAACCGTCGGATTTTGGATCAAAATCTAGTAGTGATTATTGCCACACATCACTGCCCAACAATAAATTCCCAACTAACATCAGAGGTTTTTAATTTGGTAGTTGACTGATTGAGACAAGGGAAGGTGACCAAGTCAAAAGGGTGGGTGACAACTAAATGGGTTTAACAACTGACACTTGACTTTTCCCCATTGGCCCCAAGGGTTAAATAATTTCAATCCCTATCCTTAGGAAAATCATGCCCTTTTCATCATGGTTGCATGGACATAGCTGGTTGGGGTTTATTTTAATTAAAATGCATATTTACATGATGCCAAAATTATAATGTGTCGGATATCATGATATACCATCAGCAACGACTTTAATTGTCAGAACACTAAATGCTAAATCATTGGTGGGGATTTTTCCTTTAGCTCCACACCACGATTAATTACAATATATACATCATATACATTTAATGCAAACATGGTCAAAACTGGGGTGTTACAGCTTGATTTTTTCCCAATGTTGTCCTTCACTCTGATTTTGTGTCAGTATTAGAATCAGACGAGGCTTCTTGTACAGAGACTTTCACTTCCTTTCCATTGATGAGTTTTCACTGTATTGTATGGATGTTCCTACATTTATGGCCTGATGTCTAGTCATCACCGCATCGAAGACATGTGTTTTTCTTCTTTTTTTTTATTATCAGAGTAATGGTTAGACATTTTCGACCTATTTTCAATTTCATAGGCATATGAGTGAGGTTTGTGGCATTGGTGACCAGGTAGCCAATTATTTTCACAATATATACATTGTTTCTATTTTCCTTGATAATAATTTTTATTTCCTCTTGTTTGTATTCCTTCCAATTTACATTATGCTTCTCTTGCTTTATGTCTTGCCACTTCTATGCTAGGTATGTCATGCATCTTTAATTATTTTTGGAGGTATGTTTTAAGACCTCCTATATAGGTTTCAAGTCTTTGTTTATTAGATAACCCAAATACTCGCGTCGATAGGGACTCCCATTGATGTGTGAAGTCTTGAACTCTTCTTACATGTTGTAATCTGATAAGTTTACTGAAAAATTCAGCTTCAGTGATTCCTTCAAACCTATTGGTCTTCACTTCCATTATATTTCGACAACTCTAGTTTTTCCTTAGGTGGGTACACTATGTAAGGATGATATTGGTTTCCTTTTTCTTTATGGTTTGATGGTGGCTCAAAGCTATTGGATGATGCAACTAACATATTTGAACTTCTTCGTTGTTGGCGGTGATTTTAGGCCTTTTCCTTCTCTATTATCTTATTGATAGCATCTATTTTGTTGTTTAATCGTGCCTCCATATATCTCTTGCTTAAGAATCACATTGTTTATCTTTATATATTTTTGCAAATATTCTTGATTCTTAGTGAGTGTTTCCTGTGTGGAAACATGAAATGAGGCATCTAACATGTCTGGACTGCTGACATGGTTTGTACTAGGCATTGGTTTTTGTAACACCTCCATTAATGTATTATGGTTCGCGTCATGGTGCTCAAGTTTTGTGTTATGGTGTTTATGTCTTGAGTCATGGTACTCATTTTGTTATCTAATAATTTTTGTTTCTCGTTCATGATGTCCAATTTTTCATCTAGACTTCTTTCTAGTACCATAAAAATTCCGTCTTTGATTTCTTTCTTAAGCACTGTATTGCTATTTTTTATCTCTTCCTTCAAGCTTTTTTGGTTAGCGACGAGGGCCTTGATGTCCTTCTCCAATTTCTCGATTTGGTCTTTCAATTCAGCCATGGTCTTGTTCCTTATGGAGGTGTGTATTAGGACGCTATTTTGGATTATGGAGTGAAGTGGAAAAATAAATAAATAAAAATATATAATAAAAAATTATTATATTATATATATATTTTTAATATTTTTAGTTGTTATAAAGTTGGGTAATAATTTTATTTATTTAATAAAATAAATATTATCATATTTTTATATATTATATTTAATTATTTTTTAAATTTGTTTATGTGGGCGGGAATGGAAGCACAGAGGGGCAGAGGCGGGGAGAGATGGAGTAGCAGAGGGAGTGCGGTAGTGGAGAAAGCTAGGTAAGATGGAGGAGTAAGAAGCGTGGAGAAGAGAGAACACAAGTGGGAGGGATTGCAGGCACGAAGGTTGGAGGCGTGCAAGAACTAGGGTGGCGAGCTTCCTAGTGTGGTGCTGGAGTGATGATGTGTGAAGGAGTGTGAGACAGGAGGAGCAAGGGAAGCTAGACGCTGAGGAGATCTGCAAGGGTAATGTGGAAGTGTAGCAGCGTGTTGGAAGGAGTGGAAATGGTGACTGAGAGAGATATTCTGATGGGATGGTGGTCTGTGTGAATATGAGAGGGGGAAAGAGTGTGTGGAAGAGGGGTGATGGATGCGTGGACTATGAAAGAGGAGTGCGTGGGGGCTGGAGGACTGGTCACAACAGTGGTTGGAGATGGAGCAGGGGTGAATGAGTTAGCATTTGTGCAGGAGGGTGGGGGAAGAGGGAACGCAGAGGAGGAGAGGTGAGGGGATGGAGTAAGCATGGGAGAATGGCTGGGAGATGATCGAGGAGGGTGGGTGTTGCAAATACATAGGGGTTGCATGTGAGAGATAGTGTTTTGGAATGGAAAAGTGTGGGAGGAATGGAGAGACGAGGTGGGGTAAGGAGAGCACAATGGGGAGAATTAGGAGTGGATGAGTTGACTCCTAGATCAGTGCAGGAGGATTGAATCTACTTTGATACCAATGGAACAACCGTATCCGGTTGGACAGTTAAGAAGTGATTCCTACTTCCATGGTTGAGAATAAATAATGATAATATATTGATAAATGATGATAAAATATTACAATGAGGCTCACGTTTATAAGGCTTGAGCATGCATAGTGAAGGGTTACTCCCTTTCACCTTAGTAAATAATAATTTATTATTAATAATTAATATATCATTTAATTATTCATAATGACCTTCTTGAGTTATCTTGCATTGGGAGCGTCAAACCCAATAAGTTCACAAGGGATTCCATGGTGTCGAATTTTCCAAACAAGAGGTCATCGTTTGGAGGAACGTTTGTATATACATAATATAGTAAGTACACTTGCTAGCTTATATTGTAAATTATGTCGATCTATGGGTCATGACGAGAAAGACTACTAAGAATGCCAATTGTTGTAGAAGAAAACAATCGACACATATTTGATGAAAAATGATGAACAGATGCAAGCTGAGCGAGCTCATACACAATAACCCGAGAAAATGGGGGTTGGTTCTTTTAGAGGAAAAGGAAGAGGATTTGGTCATGGGAAAAACCAAATTATTTGTTATAATTGTGGACAATAGGGAATTTTTTCTAGAGACTGCACTAATCCTACCTTGACATGTTCATATTGTAAAACATTGGACCATATTATTGAAGAATGTCTGTAGTTGATTACTAAGTGGTAGGCCATAATCACGAGAAACCAGAACCAACATCCAAATGCAAACCAGAATATTCATAATATTTTTTCCAAAACTAGGGAACCTAATATTGTTGTTGTAATGAGAGGGGGTGTTGCAACTAGAGGTGATCAAGGAGCACCATGGGTAAATCCAAGGATTCAATCGACGACACAAAATAAAGTGTATTTTAACGTCCTGAAATAAAAAGGTGTCTTCTTCGATGCACGTGATGAGTTCATTGGCAAAAATCATACATCAACATTTGTTGATGTCCCAATATCGGATGATGGACCAATTATGGAAATTCCCCAAAGTTTTGATTAGTCATTCCAAAGAAAGCCAGCAGAAAAGGTAATCCGGTTGAAGAATTTATTTAAGAGTTGCTTAGCGCTTATGGAAGATAAAGATGCTTTGGAAGAACTATCGGATTTAGTATAAGAACATCATGTAAGTATACGACCAGAGGAAAAAATTAATCATATTAGTAAAAGACTGAAGGCTAGTCGAGAATTACATATGAATGCTCAGGTCAGTGACTATGATATGGATTTTATCATACTTGATTTAGGGCTAGATGTTAATATTTTAACAAGACAAACATGGGAAAGCATGGAAAATCTGAGATTGGTATGGTCTCCTCTTCAGCTGTGTTTAGCCAGCCAGTTGAAGGTCTTTCCTATTGGTTGATTGCCATAGGTTCCTATCGGGGTGGAAGGACTCCAGACCTATGCATATTTTGAAGTAATAGATATTGTTGATGATACTAATCAATATCCAACACTTTTGGGGATGGAATGGGATATCAACAACCAGAAAGTCCTAAATTTCAAAAAGAGAATATTATCATTTGAAGATACATAAATATGGGTGGTCGCTCGAATTGATCCTTTCGAACGCCAGAGATATGTTGAGCCAGTAAATAGCGAAGGAAAAGAGGGATAGATGGATAATAATTACAATATTTAATTTCAAATGTAAGACTACATCAACATGACAGATGATGGTAAACTAAGTTGGCGAAGTATTAGTTCATGTTCATCAAATTCAGGAGAAGCTCTGGAAATTTGGCGGAATCAACTACATGAAGTATCAATGTGGAAGTGTGCAAGGATCATGAATATCCATGATGGGTAGGTATTGAGGTATTTGATATACTTATGTATAAAGGATTACCTAACTTAGATACATTTCTTACATAGTTTGAAGATAAAGTATCGAAACCGCGGTGCTTGTTAGCTTTAAATGTTGCATTGAAAGCTAACCTTCCAAGTGGTAGGTTGTTCATAAGAAATATGTTTCAAAATGGTCTCAATGTCGGTGGCTACTAGAAATAATATTTAGTGAAAATATTTCTTCTACTGGCTAGAAATATACGGTATTTACAAATCTTGTCGACCACATTGAATATTTTCGCACGACATGGAGGACATCGCCACGACAGGAATGGGTTCATCAGTTCATAAATACTTTGGATATGATACCAAGAAACTGATAAACATCGGTTGAGTTATGACGAGGAACTATAGAATGGGAAGAGATAGCTACTAGTTTCACACATACTTTTAACTTTGTTGATGATAGTCTGATGGTTGATGTTGCTCTGCAAGTTATCTTAACCAATATTTTTGAATCCATCCTTATTCTGATGTCAAGTTTCCCCTAGAACAATGCGATAGTCCAAAATTGGATGTAAAGCTATAACATAACTAATGAACCTAAATATGATGATCCACCTGATATACATATTCCTGAATCTGAGGGTAGTCGAGCAGTGGAGGGTTGAGGCTTATCAAATTATATATTTTTGAATCCCCTTAAAATAAATAAGGTGAATATTGGTTTTGCAGAGAACCCAAAATTTGCCAATCTTGGGGAATATTAGGACGATGAGATAGTAGGGAGGATTAAAGATTTATTGCATGAGTTCTAGGATCTATTCCCAACTAAGCTATAAATGAAGAGGATTGCTGGTGATTTAGAAGAAATGAAGATCCCCCTAAAGCTAGACGCAAAAATTGTTAAGCAGCGGTCATGTAGAGTAAATCCTAGATATAAGGAGAAGTTCAAAGTAGAGTTTGATAGAATTCTAGAAGCAGGAATTATAGAACCCGTCAAAGAATCATAATGGATTAGCCCTATGGTTTTTCAAGACAAGAAAACTGGTGAAGTATGTATATGTGTCGACCTACGAAAACTAAATGATGCCTACATGCAGGATGAAGGACATTGGTCATGTGAGTGTCAACCTCTCAATGATACCTATGTTTCTACTACACAACATTCAACATGCGAAAATGGACAAGATTAAGACAAGGGAGCATGCGGTATACGAACAATTGAAACATTCAAAGAATACAGTATCATCTCTCTATGCAAAGGTGCAGGAAACAAAATAGAAGACACAAAGATGGCAAAAGGAAAGGAAGATACTGGAACAAGTTGTCACATTCGCCTGCCATGAAATTCTAGAAGTGAGAGTTACACCTGAAATGCTCTCAAAATCTCAAGTCATTCAACTAAGGGAAGTGGATTTCGACTTCTACCTACACATTACATATTTAGAAGCAAAGCTACTTCCCATTATAATCCCTAAAGTACTGGAAGAACGACGAAAGGAAGTAAGTGAAAATATGCAAAAGATTCAAGAGGTTGAGGCACTTTGTGCCAAGGAATATGCACAGGTTTCTCATTATTGGGAATCCTTAATGGACGATGAGGAATTGGAGAAAGTAACAGATAAAATCCATACAATGGAGGAAAATATTAGTGGGTTAAGTAATTCACTGAAGACATTATCTTCGATCGAGAAGATGAGAAAATTTGTTGACTTGAAAACCTTACAACAATAGGTTTCCAAACTATGAACACAACAACAACGTCAAATTGAGCATGTCACAGAACTCCAGGATGAAGTGGAACAGGTTATAGAGACCATCCACCCAGTACATGAGCAGGTGCGACAAGCGTCGGGGGCAACAAAAGTAGAAACTTTAGAACCTATCAATTTTGAACTTGTGGAAAATGTTGTGAAAGTCAAAGAAGATGTTCAGTGATAAGCAGAAGGTGTAATGAAAATTTTCCAATATTTTCATAATAAGCTCAATATGATAGATATTTCGGGCTGAAGTGGCTTGGAAAAAGCCATAACTGAGTGTTGGGGTCCTGTTGGCCCTATGAAAGTGTATAAGAGTTTTGATTGGAAGTTTTGAAGAATACGATCGCATGTGAAAAAAAATGTGACAATAAAGGAGAGAGTAAGTCGACTCTGGGAATTCAACCACTTTTGAGGAGACACTAAATGTAAAAAGTGAGTTAAGTTAGACAAATAGTCTATTTTGGGTAATGGGCATGAATGTAAACATGACCGATAGAGCCTATATAAATATAAAGGTCTTTTTTTGGTTAGTTAATAAACAATTGGATGTTAGTTGAGAACTATCCAACGGCTAAAAGAAGAGCCATGAAAAAGTATATAAGGTTGATCCATAAGATGTGTGCATATATAGAGATATGGAGATGGAGATGGATATGAGATAAAGAAGGATACAGATGGGATGTAATGTAATCAGAGATTCCTCATCTATTGTAAGAAGATCTTGAGAGATGTCTGCAGGTTGTGTGCGCAAACCAAAAGCATTTGAAACACAACTTATGCTAGATGAAGAGCACTTTTGTGGTTTTTCCCATATGGGTTTCCATGTTAAATCTCTACATCTATGATGTCTGTTTATATTGTGCCTGAATCTTTGTGAGTTGGTCACAACTGGTATTTCTAATAATAATGTGAAATGTTGAAAATAAACTATGGTAGACATGATTTAGATATGTATACTTTATATGTTGTGTTATATGTTGATGGTTGTCCATCTATTTGCTTCGGTTGATTAGTTTGTTTAACGTTTCCATGAATAAATACCCTTATATAACTGTAGAATCCTGGTTCTTGTAGTTCCCATAGGTATCTTGGGTGAGACCTCACATGTGTCACAGGTGTTGTCGACAGAGTTATACTCTATCAGGTCGGTGCCTTGGGTCTTGCTGGTTGGGATGGGAAACTCAACCGGCATTAGTGGAATCGAGCCAACAATGGGAAATGCTAGAGAGGAAAATAAAGGTGATGAGATTTTCAAAACTATACATGTAAGTTTTTCTCTATAAACCAACCTTTATATTAGGTTTTGAAATTTCATACTATAGTTTTTATATAAGACGTTTTCTTGGTTTTGTGGGGGTGGGGAAGTGATTGTGAAAGGGAATCCTTTTATCAAATTATGAAATAGTAACATAGTATACTAATTTTGTTTCATATTATCATGTTTGGGATTAAATATGTAAATGTATTGATAGTGGATTTTTAGTATCTGTAAACAATAACTAAAATGTTTCTATTTGACACGGGAATGGCTGTGGATGGAGCGGTGATGGCGATGGCGTAGGTTTTCGGATTGCAGGTTCGGATGGACAGGGTCTCTAGCTTTGGCTAGGGGTATGCCCTGACTCTTGTGTTCATCTTATCTCTTGACAGTATCTTGCGTGGTTGATTACTGTTGAAAGATGTTGGAATAGGCGGTTTACAACCTGTGACGGTGGTGAGGTGGGGTTTCAGTTTTTTTGTAGCTGCCAGAAGATTTATTGACTGTTACGGTCTATATTCTAGGAATAATGGAGGATCTGGATGTGGTAGATTATTCCAGTGACAGGATGGAGAGTTCTGACATCTGGGAGGTGCCAGGTGGAAGTTTTATGGAGCAGTTGGTGGATATCCCAAGACCGAGCCAGGAAGTTTTGGGATCCGGCAGTTTTATGGGGGTGGAGGCCGTTACGTCTCCATCTGACTTCCTTGTTCTCTTGCCGAAGCTGTTAACGGTAGATCCACAGGTGGATTCTTTTTCACAACGGCTGGAATATTTGCTGGGATCTCCGAACTAAAAGGAAAAGGGAGATTTCTTCACCTAGAAGTTAGGGTTTCTGGCACCTGTTATTCAGGAAGGGTTGGAGGCTATGAAGGAAGGTTTACAGGTACCAACAGAAGGGGAGGTCGGTCAGGTTTTGCAAGGAAAGGTCTCGAGTAGAGAATCTTCGGAGGATGAGTGGAGGGTGCCGCTGGATGTAGCAGAACAGAGAGGTTTTGAGTCGCCGAGAAGGGACCTTTCTAGTGATGGTTCAGGAGATCCGGGTGAATGTGATGGGAGGAGAGTGGTTAGTGGTCCATCAAAGAGGAGACGAAAGAACTGGATAAAAAAGAAACTGGTCCGGAACTATGCGGTCGGTGAGGATCTAGCTTGGGTCAGCGTGCTAAAGATGGTGAAGTGTACCTTGGTTGGGAGAGTCTTAGGCAGAAATTTTGCGAAAAACATAGTTCAGGGCTGGGCTGCGGAGTCATGGGGCACACAGCTTGGCTACATGCCGGTGGTGGAGATGCTGAATAGAGGATGGTTTGCGGTCAATATGGAGAAGGAGGAGGACCTAAGTTGGATTCAGTCCAAATGTTGGCATATTGATCACTCCCCTGTACTTCTGAAACCCTGGAGCCCTCTGTTCGATGCTAGTAAAGAAAGGGTGGATGTTTTACCTATTTGGGTGAGATTGCCTGCGCTTCCATTACATTTATGGGATGTGTATCACTTCAAACGGATAGGATATATTCTTGGGACTTTCCTGGAGGCAGATCTTTCCTTCGTAGAAACCAAGGAGAAGAAGGTAGCCAAGATATTGGTTAATATTAATCTAAGGGAGGGTCTGGCAGAATCAATCAACCTGGATTGGGGACCGGTGATCATCCCACAAATCCTGGATTTCAAAATTGTTCCATTTCGCTGTAGACGATGTCACGTCTATGGGCATCCGGTCTCGGAATGCACTCTGTCGGGGCGGTCTCTGAATGGTAGCAGAAGGAAAGGTCATGGGATTGAGCATAAAGGACCTTCGCAGAAGATTGAAGCTTCCTCTGGAATGGCCCAGACTTCAACGGATGAATTGGGAAGCGACCCGTCTTCAGAAGAATTGATCTTTCCTGATGTTATGGTGGACGAAGGAATTAGAGATTCGCCAGCTTAGGTCTCTCCACCGTTACTTGGTCCATCTCCAGGGGATCATTCTGGTCTTGGCACACCCACTCTTCCCCTTCTGTCAAACGTTAATTTGTTTTTGAATAATGTCTCCTTTCTTGGGTTCGATTGGATTGAAGGACTGAGGAAACTTTCCCTTTCGGGACAGAATGGAATCCCTTTATCTATCCCTATGCACCATGTCATTGCTGATGTCGACTCGGGGGTGGGTGCTCATGCTGCTCTTGATGCTACTGCTTTCGACCCAGATCCCCTACCTGTCATGGCTGATTTCCCCATTATTGATTTAGAACCAAAACCTGTCTCTCACCTAGAGGAGCCCTGCCCCTCCCCTACAGACTCTGCAGATTCGGGTTATTTTTTAAGATCTAGACAAAATCCTTCTCTTGGGTTGGGTAAAAATTCTTCGCCGGTGAGACGAGGCCGGGGTAGAAAGACAAATCTTTTCAAGGCTCAATCCAGAGCCAAGGAGGATCTCTTGGGAGGAAAACAAATTTCAATTGAAATGGCCCTTAGAGTGGAGAAGGCCAAGAAGAAAGGCCGATAATGAAGGTCCTGTCTTTTAATTGTAGGGGGTTGGCTGGGCCTGGCAAGAAATCAGCCTTCATCAGGGTGCTTACTCTTGAACATCCGGATGTGATTTTACTACAAGAGACTATAGGTGAAGGAGAGGTGATCCGGGAGAGACTGGAAAGTTGGTTACCTGGGTGGTCCTTTGTGACTGTGGATGCAAGAGGTCGTTCTGGGGGCCTGGCGGTGGGTTGGAAAAATTGTTGTGTTAAACTGATTAATTCCTGGGGCACAGAGGCTATGCTGGGTATTGAGGTTTTTTCTGAAGAGTTGGGGATTTCCCTCTCTGTGGTCAATGTCTATGGGCCATACATTAACAGAGCTCCATTTTAGGACTCTTTCTTTCAAAATTCGTTGGTGAATGGAGACACGGTTGTGCTGGGAGGATATTTAAACTTCTCGCTGGGGCATAATGAGGTTTGGGGGCCACATGCCCAGGTGGATTCCATGGTGGGATATTTTGTTCAGAAATTGATGGAGAAGGGGTTGCTAGACATCGAGCCTGTAAAGCTAAAATCGACCTGGAGAAACAACCGGAGTGGGGATGCTAGGGTGGCGAAATGACTTGATCGTTTCTTGGTAGCATAGCAGCTGGTGGATAGATTCTTCTTAGTAAGACAATGGGTAGGCAGTGGGGGCCTTTTTGACCATTTTCCCATTTTCCTTGAAATAAAAAAGGGGCCCAACAATCCTCCGAGCCCTTTAAAATTCAATAAGTCCTGGCTTCAGGATGAGTCTTTCAAAAATATTTTCCTTTCTCATTGGAACCTTATCAGGGAGGAAAATGGCAGATCGGCTGCCATTCAGTTTGCAGACAACATTAAAAGACTCAAAGTGTTAATCAAGGAATGGGCAGTAGCAAAGAGAAACAGAGATGAAGTTGAGCTGAAGAATGTAGAAGCAGAACTCTTGTTGATTTACGAAGGAGAAGGAGGTGGTTTTTCATCTCAAGAGTCCAAGGAGGCATTGTCAAGGTTGGAGGGTAGATGTAACACACTACTGTTAGAAAAGGAGGAAGCTTGGAGACTTAAAAGCAGGGCCATCTGGTTGGAGTGCGGGGATGATAATACTAAGTTTTTTCATGCATATGCCAGAGGTAGGAAGGTGGATAACACTATTTGGAGTCTGCAGGATGAGGAGGGTACTCATGTTTCATTTGAAGATAAGGCCAGATGCGGGGTTAACCACTTTCAGCATTTGTTCAAAGCTCCTCCACAGGCATCCATAGAAGAGGTACTTAGAATGGCATTGTTGTTTCCTCGATTTGTGGATGAGGGAGGCAATAGGGATCTTATGAAGGAAGTCTCGGAAGATGAACTCAAGGAGGTTTTGGGCAGTTTTTAGAAAGATAAAAGCCCAGGGCCAGATGGATGGACGATAGAATTTTTTCTGGGGCTCTTTGAGATCTTGGGGAGGGATCTTTTGTAGGTAATAGAAGATTCAAGGTTGGCTGGCTGGATTCCGGCTAGTTTTAACTCTACTTTCATTGCTCTCATCCCAAAGTCAGATAATGCAACCTCCCTTAATGACTTCAGGCCAATCTCTCTATGCAATTGTATCTATAAGATTATCTCAAAAGTAATCGCTCAAAGACTGAAAGCCATCCTATCAGCACATGTCTCTGCTGAGCAGTTTGGTTTTCTGGAAGGGCGACAGATCCATGAGGCAATTGGGGTAGCACGAGAAGGCCTTCATAGCTTAAAGACCAAAAGGCTGAAGGGGGATATTCTCAAAATTGATCTCTCTAAGGTGTATGACAGAGTTAGTTGGCTTTATTTAAGGTTGTTGCTAACCCATCTGGGCTTTGGCATCAGTTTTATTTGTTGGGTTATGTCTTGTATAACTACTGTTTCTTTCTCGGTGCTGATCAATGGAGCGGCCTCTCCTTTCTTTCATGCTGAACGAGGATTAAGACAAGGGTGCCCCTTGTCTCCGCTCCTTTTTCTTTTGGTTGCTGAGGGAATTAGCAGGGCTATAAGAGCAGCAAGAGCTGAAGGTCGTTTCTCAGGGATAAATCTAGCTCCAAATTGTTGTATTACTCATCTACTTTTTGTGGATGATGTTCTAATCTTCTGCTCTAGTGAAAGAGGAGAAACTCATGTATTGCGGGAGATTTTGGAACTTTTCTCAAAAGCTACAGGTATGGAAATAAATTTTGGTAAATCTTCATTGACTACTCATCTGTTGAGACAGGAAGAGGAGGCTGAACTTACAAGGACCTTTCCCATTACCACTGCTGGATTGGATGAAGGTCTCAAATACCTTGGTTTCTCTTTGAAAGCAAATTTATACCGGAAACAGGACTAGTTTTGGCTGGTTAGGAAGGTTGAAAAATGATTAATGGTTTGGAGCCACAAGTGGATTTCTCAAGCTGGAAGATTAGTCATAGTTAAAGCTGTTCTAGAGGCTATACCGGTGTACTGGATGTCCCTTTCATGGATCCCGAAAGGAATTCTTGAAAGAATAAGGAGGATCTGCTTCAGATTTTTATGGAGTGGAAAAAAGGATGTTCAGACTACACCCTGGGTTAACTGGAAAAGGATTGCAACCCCAAAAGGTCTCGGAGGTTGGGGTCTATAGGATATCTTTTTATTCTCAAAATATTTGGCTACTAAGGGAGGTTGGAGGCTGGTGAAGACTTGCAGTTTGTGGACTCGGGTGATAAAGTAAAAATATATCCCAAGTGAGAGTCTCTTAGACTGGATCAGAAAACCCAGGAAATCACATTCTGGTGGTTCGGTGATCTGGAAAGCGATTGTCAACTCTTTTTCTTTGATTGAAAACAATTTAGCTTGGGATTTTGGGAATGGGGAAAGTGTTCTAATTGGTAGGGATCCATGGCTGGGTAGCACACATCAGCACCTCCTTCCACCTGATGTTATTGAGGAACTTGGCCAATTTGGGATTACTACTCTTAATCAGCTAGCTATTCCAAGGCCAGATGAACCATGGACTCAACTCTGGAGAAGGGCAAATTCTTTAGGGCTGGGAGAAAGGGGAACTGGTTTTGTGGAACTTTACATTAGGGAGCTGGATCGGGCACATATTGTACTTTCAGAGCAAGAAGATTCTCTGGTGCGGGATGCAGATCCGGGGGGTGCATATTCTCCAAAGGCAGGGTATTTATTTTTGAGTGCAGGGGTGGAACAAAGGGAAGAAGCCTGGTGGTGGAAGCCTTTGTGGAGGCTTAAGTGTCCAGCAAAAACCAAACTGTTTATGTGGTGTGTGCTAAATAACAAAGTACCATCTTGGGACGTGCTACAAAAGCGAACCTTTCAAGGGCCAGGCTGGTGTGTCTTGTGTAAAAGGGAGATGGAAACCACCTATCACCTGTTCTTATCTTGTTGCTTCTCTATTGAAGTCTGGAAGGAAGTCTCTATGCTGGTTGGTTCCAATTTCCAGTGGGAAGAGGATTCAATTGGGAATGCTTGGGACTCCTGGTGGAGGAGGACAACACAGAAACAACTTAAAATGTTACCTCTGTTGGTCATCTGGGGAATATGGCTTGCACGTAATAAGGCAATCTTTAAGGATTTACCAAGTACGCCGGCTATTACGGGGGCTCTGGCTATGGGGTTCTACATTTCCTTTCCTATCCACATAAGGGCTGCAAGAGAATGTAGGCTTTTAGCTGTGGATCTCGATAGATCCACTCCGTGGGATTTCTTTGATGGGGCAGCACAGAACAATTTATGCAGAGGAGGAGCTGTTCTTTACTTATCTGAGAACCATTTCTTCGTTATGTCTATGGGACTTGGTGGAGGCACCAATAATTTTGCTGAGTTAATGAGCCTCAAACTTCTTCTGATGATCGCCTTAGAAAAAGGGTGTACTGAACTAAATTTCCTGGGAGACTCAATGAATGTAATAAACTGGATCAACCAAACCCAAGAGTGCAGGCACTTGAGATTATCACATGTTATTTATGCTATTCGACAGCTTCTACAACGCCTTGTTTCTTTCACTTGCAGGCATGTATACAGGGAAAGCAACAAGGAAGCGGACAAAGCTTCCAAGGAAGGGCTCCAACTGGCAGAAGGTATTTGGATGGTGAAAGAAACTGTGAATGGCAGAATGCAGGCCCATTATCACAGGCCGTTCATAGAACTTCCTTAATTTTGACAGGTGACAGGTTTTTTGGTATGAATCGCGGCTGCTGTTATATTCTCAGAATTTTAAAACTTGTTATTTACTATACTGTGTAAATGGCAAGGATCTATGGATACGATCTTATCTGTCTTGAATTGCATCATCGTATGCTTTTTTTCTGTCTTAAAAACTCAAATGGCTCGGCTGTAGCATGTGGAATCAGTTTATGTAAAACAGATTTCCTCATTATTTTATGTTTTTATTTTTGATGATATATGAACAGATCTATGAAATTGATCATATTCTCATGAAAAAGCATCTGCGTATGCTATTATACAAATCCTCTAACAGGAGACTTTTCAGTCACTCCTTTGGAACCAGTTTTTGGTTGACCGGAAGGCACTTTTATGTGAACACTCAGAATGTAATTTTGATCTCGAAAGATGAATGAAATTACGCTTTTTTTCCTTGGAAAAAAAAAACTAAAATGTTTCTATTTGCAAATTTATTTTTGGGGTTGCAAATCTTTGTTAGGGGATATGCAATTGTGGCATTCAAATATTCTGTAATGTTTGTCAACACAAGTTTGGGAGTTTTCAAATTTTGTTAGTGGAGCTGCAATGATTTTTTTTTGAAGTTTACATATTTTTTAATAAAGCTTGGAGGATAAACTCTTAACAGTGAACAAGGTTGATTCTCGAGGAACCAAAGTTGAAAATCCATTTCAAGATGGCTCTTCCAACAAAATCTATGTTAGGAATTTGCCATGGTAGGATGATGATAATAACTTATTAAATTTATCCACTTAACAATATGGAAAGGTTTTGGAAACAAGAGTTGTATATGATTGAGAAACTGGGAAACCATAAGGCTTTAGATTCATTACAAAATCATCAGAGGGTAAATTTAATGTTGTCACTACTACCCTCGTTATAGACGTAAGAACCAATCATGAAAAAATGTGTTTTTCTTTTGGTTTATTTATTGTTTAAGGACTATTTAAACTTTCCACAATTTTTTTGGGTTTTTTGAGAATCATTCCATTTAATGTGCAAGATATGGATGAGAGGTCCTTAAGAGTGAACATTGTTGAGAACAACTATAGACGAGGATTTTGAGGCAGGAGAGTGGGCATCTAGTTGTTTCTTATTCCTTTGAAATTCATTCCACCTTTGCACACCGATCTACTTACTAATATATATTTTTTAAACCTCCATCTATATTGCAAATCTTGTACTCTTATTTTGTAGAGGTGTTTTTTTTCCTGCATAGTTACAAGGTTTTATTTATTACACAATATTCAAGTTTCTTAATGGTAAAATTGCCAAGGAAATTATTAGTTTTTGTAACTGTACTCAACTGTTGTAATGACTCTGGAGGATCTATTGTTAAGGAATTGATTTAATTGTATGTAATGTAGGTTGTGAGTGATCCAAGTTTGACAAAGTCCATTGTATATTGGAGATGAAAAAATGACTTGGATTCTTTTGAGAATCAATTATCTAAAGAAGCCAATGATCCTAAGATAGCTAAAAAAGTATGGGAAATTAGTGAAAAGCATGTTGGACTTGTGTGAGATTTTCCCATGTTGTCAAGATTATACGATTAGTTAGGTCAAGTTGTTAGATATTTGTATGCATTTTCTAAGGTAGATGATTATTTTCATGTAGAAATGTCAGAAGGGACAGAGAAATAATTACTATGCCCGACGTCTTTGCAGAGCTTACTTTTGTAGTGAGTAATAATTCAAAAAAAATATTTTATTCCATAATGGAGGTTAAACTAATCACATGTTACATCATTATAACAATCAATTGCATCATTTGAAGTACTATGAATATTATGAAGCAATATGAGCTCCTAAATGTCCTCCTTTTGTCTCTATAATTTCTAGATATTCTTGTAACTCATAATACTTGATTGCAAACATGTTGTAATAGAAATTACATAAATATCAAAGCTTCTTTCACTAGTAAACATGCCATCTCTCTTATTGAAGAATTTCATCCTCACCTTTAATTCACACCATTCAATGTTGACTATGATGCTTCATTAGGGATTGCAGTAGTTAACATTGCATTTTCTCGACTTAGCTCTTAATTTTAGATACAAGAAATATTAAAAATTCTTGGCATTTCATTCCTTTTAAAATTATGGTTGTTGAATTTAGAGGTTTGCAAACAGGTAGCAACTTCTTCTCTTTCAAGATATTGACCTTTTTTGTTCCAAAAGTTGCATTTGATGTTATTCAACAAAGTTTATCACCATATGAAGATTGATAACACTATAAAATACCATTTTGGGATATGCATTCACATGAAATAGTTGCAGTCTTACAATGGGTGACAAAGTGGGTATTTTAAAAAAAATTCTAGTAATTGTGGAACATTTCTTTTATTTTTATTTAAAAACATTGAATACTACTATAAGAAACATTGAGTCTATGTCATTATTTTTTCCACATTTAATTATGTGAGTTGTAGGTGTTAAGATCATGTCAACTTAGACATGTAGAAAGTGTTTGACTAAAAATGAGCACAAAAGAGCTTATCCATACAAGCAAGAAGTGAAACCTTTGTTTTTCATGCTCTTAACAATCAAACAGTACAAATTATGTATAAAAATTTATATGATTGCAAAAATGATGTTTTTATCTTGGTAAAAATATTACTTCCATATATACCAGAGCACCATGCCTAATCATTAACATGTTGGATTGTTATGCTAGCTCACTATTATGTTTTTCCAACATAATTCCTAGCTTAACAACATTCTCCTCAAATCACAAAACTTGTTTTCTTAGAACACTCAACTTTGATTACCAAATAGTTCCTATCCTAGAAAATGTGTGAATGCCTCCAAGATTGTCTACCTAGAATTATTAGTTAATTTGTTCTTTTTATTATCCAATTCTTAACTTTGTTGGTTTTAAATAGAGCCATTAATATGTTGAATTTTATTCCTATTTTATTCCTGTAAAACATATTTTTGTTATGTAGTGTTCCTAGGGTTGCCATTCCTTATGCACTACACTAGCAAGAAATGCAAGTTTTGTTTTTTAAAATGTCCTTTGAATAAAAATCCAAGGTAGGGGTAGATGCTACAACCAAAGTATAGCAAGAACAAAAGTATAAGGTAGAGGCAAATTCCAAGTCGAAATAAGAACAAGAGAAGAAAGATAAATCAGATAAATAATACCAAGCTCTAGCCCATGAAGAATAACTAAAAAAAGAAGATGACTGAGGAGGAGATTGAAGCTAAGAGAAAAATAAAAGAAGATGATTGTAAAAAATAAAGAATAGGAAAATTCCAAGGATACTCAGATGACAAAAACATGTCCCTTCGAGGAAATCCATACTCCCCAGAGTTTTGTAAACATTCCTACAATATGTTTAATGGTTGGAGGGAGTTATTCTATGTTAATTGATGAGCTTCTTTGATATTCAAATATTTACTTTAAAAGAAAAAAGGAAAAATACAATGAGACAAACCCACAAGAGAAAGAAAATGGATCCAAATCAAGAGGTAATTGTGCTTGCTATTGAAGTCACATTGTTGGACACTAGAGAACTATACCTAGTGGATATGTCATTTGTTGGATTAGCGTTTCCCCAAGCTAATGTTACTTGTGTTCAAGAATGGATCCATGATATAGAAATAAAGAACACTAAGACAAACCTACAAGAGCGTTAGGTTAAGTACTATCGAGACAATCAAATGAATTCTCCATAATTCATAGCACATGCACTCCATATTCAAAATGAACTTATTTGTGTACAAAGAGAGTTCTATAATATGGTAAGTGCTTCCAAGGGTAGAGAAATGATATATTGGATTCACACAATCAAATTCAAGCTTGGAAAATACAAAAATAGGAAATTCAAATCAAATTTGAAACAATAAGAAAAATGGAAAACATATTTGATCAATATCCTACCCCAGATTCCTTTCTTAAGTGAAAGAGAGGTCCTAAGTATTGAATTCAGTCTCAGGTACTAGAAAGACTATCCTCATAAAGCATGGAAAGGTATACAAGGAGAGATAAAAAGATTATACCAAAATGTAGAAAGTTATTGAAAGACTGGAAACCAAGTATAATATTCCCTCTTTTGGTGCTCATGGAAAATTCCTTCCTCAAGACGAAGTTAGACATTCCCTAAAAAGAACTACAAGAATTAATCCCTAAACTTTGTATCTTGATCAATAATGGACAAGCCAGACATTGAAAAATAATATATTGAAGGACCAACTAGAGAAATCACACTCATTATGACTTTCGTACCAAAGTTAGAAAAGAATGAACCTACGGTGAAACAATGCCTTACATCATTTAATGCTCCTTTTGACAAATATCATTTTACACAAAGTGACTTTATTGAAAAAAACATTTCAAGTAAGCCTACATGGGAAAATATCATAAAGAAAACGAACATGCTTCCATGAATCAAAGTGTGAATATGCTCTCCTTTTTTTTCTGAAGAAAAATAGTTGTTCCTTGATATACTCATATAGATAGTTAGGAAGTTTAAGTGATTCAACTTCCTCAACCTCTTTGTATAATTATAATGTGTTGAAATAAGTATGGGCTTTTTTGCTGAAATTTTTTAACTGGTTTCCAATCTTAATTTAGAAGCCACATTGGCGAACTTTTTATAGGACTTATTTTGGTATTTGCATTTGTATGGGATTGGAAACATAACATTAGGCCAAGATTTAAGAAACGCAACTTTGAATAAATATTGTTGCAAGTATAGTAATTTTAAGAATTGGTAATGTAGATAGATTGTTTCCTATTCAGGACTTTCATGTATCTTAGGTTTTAGTAACTCAACTTAAATTTTTTATTCAAAAGATAATTAGCATAACTTAAATTTATGTGTCCAAAATGTCTATATATAGTTTTATTGTTGACTTTTTAAGTCTTCACCATATGTTTATATAAAATTATTAATATATTTTTGTATTTTTTTAAAATTGTGGTTTCCCTGTGTCACCAACTATATCCACAAAACTTTGATGGAGAGAATCACAACTAATACTCCCAACCACCTAATCTAAGCTTTATTGACAACTTTTTTAAAGATTTATTCACATTACATTACATTTTCTTTAAATTATTAAATCTTAAATTTTAAAAAAATATACTCAATTTTTTTTCAAATTATTAAAAACAAAATTAAACAATACCATAAATACAAATTTGGTTAATATATGCCTTATAATAGTGATCTTCAAATTTCTAAATAAAAAATTAAGTAATACCCTACATACAACTTTGGTTTAGCACCAAGAACGACATAGCAACATTCTGGAATTAGCCCAAAGAGATCTTCAAATTTCTAAAGAATTAAGTAATACCCTACATACAACTTTGGTCCATCATCACAAACGAGAGAGCAACATTGTGGAATTAGTCCAAAGGGATTACATTAGTTAATTAAATTGATTTGAATGACACCGGAATAATAGTTATAATAATATGGATAATATTTGTAATTAATATATTAATTAATTTAATTAATGGTAAGATAAACGATTAATTATGTTAAAATGTTTTTTAAAAACATATTTTATATATAAAATTAAAATATTTTAACAAAACAAATTATTTAAAATTTAAAAAAATAATTATTATTATTTTTATTTATAATTTTTTTTTTTTTTTTTACATGTGGTTGACACCATATTAAAGATCGATATCAGCTACACTTACCTAACAAAGTTAGGCTAGCCCACCCCAAGGGGCCTCAAATACCTCTCACTCATAGATGATTTAGTGATAGGTACTCAATCATATAAGTTAACCCTAAGAATTTTACTTATAAAATTATATTAATTATTATTAATAGTTAACATATAAATAATTTTCTATTTAAAAAAAATTATTATGAATAATTCTGTGTTTAAAAAAAATTATTATGAATAATTCTCTATTTAAAAAAAGTAAAAAATACAATGCATCACCATCTCCTATTTATAGTCTTGCCTCACTTGCATGAGAGTGAAATTGCATAATTGCGTCCATAGACGTTTATATTTGAGATTTGTGGTGGACTATAGCCTATGTTTTTTCATTTATGGATGAGGATGAGAGAAGTTTAGTGTCGAGATTAATTCTATGGAAGTGGTTGAAAATTTGAAATAAACAATTATAAAAAAAAGGAATATAAAAAATAACGGGTAGCTATCTCATGAATGGATAACTCGTAGCAATGCATGGATAACTAATAGTTCATGGGATATAACTAGAAGAATGTGAGATAAAAAGAAAAAGAATATAAAAAATAAATGATAGTAGATAAATAGATAACACGAAGAATTCTAGTGATAACATGTAACTAGCATGAATAACTCATAGTTGAATTTGTTTAACTAGAAGAATATGACGAATAAAACAAAAATTCCAAAATGTCTCCCATTTCATAACTATCTCTCAATCATTTGATCCCTATAGATGTGACCCAGCCACAAACTATGTGGGTGTGCTAGTTTGTAATAAAGTAAAATGAACCCTCCTAAGAAAATAAAAACTACTTTTCTAACTTTACATTTATTTTTATCTAAAATTTGTCCATGTTCAATGTTTAAAGGCCTATTATCAATAATGGCAGCTCTCATGGTTAGTTGGCAATTTGTCATAATATGTTTTCCACAAATGCGATTTATGTCCTAAAATTTTAACTTTCTTGATCTCTTTGAAGTTAAACTTGACGATGTTTCCCACATTAATCCATAAGAAAAAGAATAATCCCTAGCCAAAAAAATTGATAGCGCTTCATAAAACACCATACCTAAGTCAATTTCTTACATCATTTGAAATAAGATGTAGAATCCACGTGAAGAGGTGCATTCTACAACCCAATAGGGGAGAGATGTGTAACTCCTTCCATGCTCATCCTAAAGTTGATAAGTGTACTTTATAAAAAAATTTAAAAAAAAATATTATTAAAAATAACTTCCGCTAAAATTAAATTTAAATTATTTAGAATAACATGTCCGCTTAAATTAAATTTAAAATATTTAGACTAACATGTCCGCTTAAATTAAATTTAAATTATTTAGAATTGCATATATATAAAACAACATAAATTAGATAAACTAAAACCATAAGCATTGGATTACACATTTCTTCAACATTTTCACTCAAAAAAGGGATTTACACCTTGAGAGATTTGATCCCTCTCGGTGCTTGATAGATCTCTTTTTAGATGGATCTATGCTGGTTAGTAAGCAATTGCAATTTGTTATGAATCAACCACATATGAAACTAGTAGACCTACCTCGTCCACCTACAATATCCACGTGTCCACCTACATACACACATGTGTTGTAACGTACCTCAAGAGAGTAGAGATCTCCATGTAGTAAGTTATCACTCACTAGACTTGTACGGGCTAATGGCCTTAATGATGCGGAACGTATGGGTCGAAATTAATGTGCTTATGCAAAGGGAATGAATTAATGTCATATTCACCAAAAATATTGTTTGAGGAATCAATACAGGGATTATGATACCACAAGGGAAGGAGAGGAAAAGGGGTGCATGTGCAACATTACCTTCACACTAGTCCTTTAGGGAGTACTTATCATGCTTCCTTGGAAAGCTCTCACATCCATTCAAAAATGTTGCTCGAGGAATCAATAAGGGGACTATGATACCACATGGGAAGGAGAGGAAAAGGGGTGCATGTGCAACATTACCTTGACGCTAGTCCTTTAGGGAGTACTACCATAAATTCTCATGCTTCCTTGAAATGCTCTGACATCCATCTTTGACTTGTATATTGAGTCCCAAGGTCACATCTTTGGGAAAAATGTAGGCCTCAAACAAACCAAAGGCATCTTCTTTCCTTTCATTTATTATTCAAGAGAGGATCTCCAATTATTATTCATCCATATATTCCATGAGAATTTCCTCTCTCTAGTTATGGAGTAACTTATGTGAAACCATGGTTTTCATACCTACAAAAGGGAAGAGAATCCGATGAGCTTGTGTATAGCGCGAACCTATGGTAAACTAGAAGAATTGTTGTTAAGAGATGGCATGGAATTGGTTTTGAAGGGAAGACCTCAATGGAATATCCACAATTGTTGAAGCAAACAACATTAAAACTACAACATTGAGGTTGCCACTCATTCACTCTTTTTGGAGTCAAAGTGTAACTTTTCTATGCTATTCCTAGAATGCAATTAATAGTGTGGACTCTTTATACAAACATTAAAGAGAACTTAAAGGGTAAATATATTCATGTGGGATTATTCAACAAATGAAGACAACACCTTCTCTCGTGTTGTGTAGGGTAATGTATGAGAATTACACAAATTATTGATGGTTAGATGAGGGATCAAAGTACTTCACGGGGAAAAGACTCACTAAATCATGATAGCAATGGATTATGATGAGTGAGATTAATGTCACATAGAAGCTTCCTTCACTTGTTGCTATCATTATGTGGCTTGGGGGTGGAATCCATAATTGATTCTTAGAGTTAGGCCATGAATCACTTCTCAACAACTTCATTTACTAAGTGTTCATAGCCATCTTGGTGTGGAAGATTATATGTTTATATTATGTTATGTGATTCCATCAATTCGATTGTGAAATGAAGGAATTCTATTATGCAAAGGTTAATGAAAGATAAGCTTGTAATAATCATGTATGTAGATTAATTGTGCTTAAAAAAATCTTGGGATTGTTGTGTTTGCATGAGTGAATTCCACTCCAATTGCAATTATATGTGCATGCAAAACCTATTATAGGGGTTGTGGGAAGTCAACTAATCAATCCAATTCGTAATTGCAGTATAGGCTTTTAGTGGAGTTCCCTGGTGGCCAAGGAAGGCATCTAGGGACCTACACATCTTTACATTCCCACAACCTCTAACTCACATCACCTATATAGCCCTTATAATATCATAACCCCTAAACTCTATCCCTTATCGCCTCTTTAAACCCTATAACCCCATAATCTTTATCACCTCTATAACCCCCAACACACTAATCCACTAACCCCTAACCCACTTAACCCTAATACCCCATGATCCTTATAAACTCAAACCCATATAACCACTATAACTACTACCATAAAACCCTATAATCTCAAACCCCACCTCCCCTAAAACACTCAATCCCCTTAGAACCCATATAACCACTATAACTACTACCATAAAACCCTATAATCTCAAACCCCACCTCCCCTAAAACACTCAACCCCCAATATCTAGGGAAACACCAAGAGTAGAATTAGAATGGATAATTACAAAAAGAAAATTGTGGAGTAGAATGGGTAACTACAAAAAGAAAATTGCAAAGCAGATAAATTACAGGAAAAAAAAAATTATACATTTTTTTTTCTGTTATAATGTGTCAACATGTGACTACTTACCTTCCTTCTTGGAGCTTTTTTTTCCTTCCACCAAATCTTTGAGGTCCACATGTTCATGGCATAGATTCTCTCGAACTTTAATAAACATGGATCTTAGAAAACCATTACTTACATAAAGTAATAACATGTGTTTAATAAACATGGATCTTGGAAAACCATTACGTACATAAAGTAATAACAAACATGAATCTATTTAATCATTTTTTTTAACCATTTGTACCTAATAATAACATTAAGTTTGCAATGCTATGTATCTTTATACCTGATAAGCTTTGAATTAATAAAAATTTATGTATATCCTAAATTATACAACATTTACTTTTATGTAAATTGTATTTTTGGTAAACAATATACCCTCCACAACNAATGCTATGTATCTTTATACCTGATAAGCTTTGAATTAATAAAAATTTATGTATATCCTAAATTATACAACATTTACTTTTATGTAAATTGTATTTTTGGTAAACAATATCCCCTCCACAACAATGTAATAAATGTTGTACATGTTAAGATATGCACCGTTATCGAACCTATATATGTTAGACTACCATGTATATCAATGTAATAAATGTTGTACATGTTAAGATATGCACTGTTATCAAACCTAAACCTATATATGTTAGACAACCATGTATATCTAGGTTAGACAACCCTATATATATCCCAATAGCCATGTATATCTAGGTTAGACAACCCTATATATATCCCAATAGCCATGTATATCTAGGTTAGACAACCCTATATATATCCCAATAGCCATGTATATCTAGGTTGGACACCCCTATATATCCCAGGGTTCATTACATTGTTGTTAAGCATAATATTGTTTATCATTATTACATTGCCGTAGAGTGTAATATTGCATTTTATAGGTTGGATAACAATGTGTATCCGAATCTATATGAAGTTTTTTACATTGTTGTGTAGTGTATATTGTTTATCATTATTACATGGCCGTGGAGTTTATATTGTTTATTTTAAGTTTATTACATTGTTTGTAGTGTATATTGTTTATCATTATTACATGGTTGTGGAGTCTATATTGTTTATAGAAAAATGCCTTCAGAGCAATGTAATGTATACTGTTGAACAATAATATATATCTCAGTCTATACAATATTTATTACATTGGTGTGAAGAGTATTATCAAAACTGCACCTTGTAGCAATGTACTGTACCTAACAGCAATGTACTAAATGTTGTATAGATTAAGATATATATTATTGTTCAACAGTATACATTATATACACTCATTTCAAATCCAGTGATCTATATCTCAATTTATACAACCATTATTACATCATTGTGGGAGTGTATTACCAAAATTGCCGCCAACAGCAATGTAATAAATGTTGTGTAGCGTGAGATATACACTGTATATCTTAAAACTACACTATTAAACACAAAACACAGCAATGTAATATCATTGCTGCACATATTGATCTTTTCACTCATGTAAAACAATTAACAAGTCATTCATTTGTTCAACACTTCATATAGCTCCATGCTTATGCTTAATAGGGACTCACGTTTTCACCTTAAGTTGAAAGCTCTGGACCAACAGAATTTTTCAGATGTTGTTCCATTGATAATAACAAGGTCTCCATGACAGTGAATTTGTATTTCAATGGGCTGCGTCAAGGTCTCCATGCCAGTGAATTTGCATCCAGGATCCATTTCAATGGGCTGTGTCCTGCCATGGGATAGACATACCTAGCCTCTGATGAACTCCTTCTTCTTCAGCTGACCACTAGATTTTATTCAAGTCCCGACGCTTTTGCTTCCCTTCACTTTTCCCCACCTTGCAGTCTAATGTCTAATTAGGTGTTCAGTAGAATTACCATTACAATCAAGAAGATCATCAGAAAACATGCTTGCAGCTTTGCAGAGGGCAGAGCCATATGACATACATGAACTCCAACCAGCAACTCTTCTACAAATGATGTAAACTAAGATCATCTAGGCATACTATATTTATGTACAGGGAGATGATTTTGTAACTAACAAAATCTGAGGTGTAGCACTGATAATGGCAAAATCAGATCAGCTTGGCAAGCATTATGATGCCTCTGCACAGTGAAACCAAATTGCAATTGGATATCCAACGTGATCAGGTAACTGCAGTAGTCGCAATTCCATGATATATTAAGGAAGCCAATTTTTAAAGCTGAGAAGCATCCTGATCCTCTTCATCATCTTCTGCATTCCATAGGAAATGGGCATATGATCCAAGAACATTGCTAGCAAAGAGAGCCAATTAGTCAGTTTAAATTGTTTCATATATTAAAATCCATAGATCTAGCACACTTCTAGAGCTATTTGAGATATAAAGCTCCCTTCCCTTCTAGTAGCATCATATTGACAACCCACCAGTAACATCATGTTGACAACCCACCAAATGGCTATGTACCTAAAATTGTACTAGAGCTATCTGAGATATAAAGCTCCATTCCCTTCTAGTAGCATCATCATATTGACAACCCACCAAATGGCCATCCAGGTATAACTAGAATTGTACTAAAGATATTTGAGATATAAAACTCCCTTCCCTTCTAGTAGCATAATATTGTCATCCCACAAAATGCCCATCTTGGTATGCGTAGAATTGTACTAGAACCAATGGAACTAGCACAGTGATCCTCTCAACACCAGTCTCATGCAAACAAAGCAATGCCTGTAACAAGCTAAGGAACGAAAAAAAAACAATACACGCAGGAATGGAGATAATTCGATAAATCAATACTGAGAAAGAAAAGATACCAACCAAGCATTTGGAGCAGCATCAACAACTTGATCAAAGTAAGACACTGCACGAGGTGCATTTTTATGAACATTCCATATAAGATCGGCATAAAGAGAGAGGACATTTCCATCGCCAGGGCTGGCTAGTATGGCCCTCCCATAATACTCCTCGGCTTTTTCGAGATCATGCTGGACCTAAATAGATACAGAACCAATGGTATTGAGATTTTTTTAGGTTATATATTCTATAAAGTGCATATAAGCTAATGACCATGAGATTTTTTTAGGTTATGTATTTTGTATAAAGTGCGTATAAGCTGATGGATGACATGCAGTCAGTAAGGCTAAATGATTATCTCTGTACTTAGGCTACTAAATTAAAACAAAGATCAGATTCCTCAATACTCACCTCCTGCAGGAACCTCGCATAATTCGTCAACAGAAGTGGGTTGCCAGGATCTGCCTGCAGCATTTCCTTGTAGTAAGCATCCGTGTTGGTGGAGTCTGAGCCAAAGCCACCTCCCCTCCCTGCATCCCCTCTCCCACCAGAGAACCTACCTCCATGTTCACCCCCAAATCCTCCATTAACAGAACCCAACTCAGTTTTAGATCCACGAACAGCCCTATTGCACATCAAACCCAGTCCATTGCCTTCACATATCCTGCCACCCATGAAATCCTGAACCCTCTTTCCAGAGAAATAAGGCCCCTCGGGACTATGGGTTTGAATGGCTGCGCTGAATTTGTCTCGAGATTCCTCATATCGGTGTCCAGCGCTCTGAAACCCGATTGCAGTTTCGGCCTCAGAATCCTCAAATTCCTCTCCCAGGGCCTCACCCAACAGACCCTTGCTCAGAAAATCTTCTGTACAGAGCTTCCTATGGGGTTCTGAAGAATTAGAGTCCCTTCTTAACCACTGCCTTCTTGGGATACCATTAAATAAGGGATTATGTATATCAGCTTCAGACAGGGTCCTTCCCAATCTGGGCTGTACATCATGATGAACCCACTTGCCATCGCCATTGCCTGCAACATTCAATTGAGTCGACTGAAGACACCTGCGCGCATTGAACTCTGATTCTGGTTGAAGCCCACTGAAGGAATTAAGAGCAGGATTAGAGGAACTACGTAGTAACATCATGAAATAAGAGAGTATTCAGACCAGATTTCTGGTAAGAATGGAGCGACTGTATTCATGGAGTTGGCAGCATAGAATGCACAGAGATAGGGCTGCCCCATACCTTTCCTATAAACTAAGCTAGGTTGAAAGCATCTTAACCGCGGTTAATTGCGACACCTTGACTCCTACCACGGTTAAGGCGGGAGAGCATTTTCCATCACGCTGTGGAATCATGTGGAGGGCCTCGATTGAGTGTTTGAGATTGGACGGTCGGATTTGGATGAGGCCACATGAGACAGACACCATAATATCGTAACAAATAATTTGTCTTTTTGCATGACGGTTGGGCACCTTTTGGTTACACTTTTTAGCATGTACCCAAAATATCTTACATATAGATAATGATAATATGTAATCTTTTAGATTCGATGGTTTTTGTGGGGTTTGGTTTTTATGTTCAAATTTTATGATGAGGGGTTGAGTCTCTGAGCTAGCGGTGGGGATTTTGGCTGACCCGATGGAAGCCGAGGTTACTTTCATTTCGGGGGAGGTGTTGTTGTCCATTAATGCTTCGTGCAATCATAGTGACAATTCTACTTGCCGCTAGATAGATCGTTCTCACATTCAAACTAAAGCTAACCCTTGATTGATAAAGTAAAGAAAAAGTAATATTTCATATGAAAATATTAGACAATTGCACTTTCATTTGACCCAGGCTTGGAATTTCAAAATTTGAATACCTGTCAACTGGAAATTTGATGGCAGCTACAAGTTTTATGTGCCTGCCATATTATGTTTTAACAAATTTATTGAGTGTCAATTTTGTTACTGTATTCAATTTTATTACTACATTATAATAAAACATCACCTCTAGGAACTCTATCCCCTACTCTAATCCATTAACACACTCTGCATCATCACTATGAACAAATAATGAAGAATTTGATCGGATGAAAAGCAAATCTAACACAAACATCAAACTCCTGCCATAATTCCATTGAAAATTTACTAGTTACCAAATGTCAAAATCACCAAATTATTACAAAACTTCTAAAAAGTTTACACATATTTTAAGGTCAATGACATACCTCAAGAAAACGGAGAAATGAAAGCATAAATCTAGTGAAGTTTTATACCCTGTTCATCCTGCCTGATCTAGAAAATGCGCTCAACGCTCAATACAATAGTTTTTTTGCTGGAAAACCCCACCGCCCACACAACAATACCTTGAAAATACCTTCAATCTACATAATGCCATTGAAATTGGCACTCCCCCTCTTTACCCTTCCGAGTGAAGAAAACATCCAAACAAATTCCAGAAAAATGTATTGTACGAAGGGACTTTATTGTTGCACAGATGTGGGAAATGCAATAGGGAAACATTTTCTTCAATAAATTCCTTACGCTAAGGGCAAGAGTTTGTAACGGAAGAACCCCTGTAAAGAATCGTGTAGGAGATCTCTAAAACACTTGAACACATGAATAATTTGTGTTTATTTAGTTGTTTTTGCTATGCAGAAGGTGAGCAAAGTATCAGCCAGGTCATGAGTCGAACCTTGGAAACCTAAAAGAACAAATTTATCAGTGGAGGTTTACTATTTTCGTGCCTGCTCTAGTGGGCCAAGAATATCAACGTCCTTGCAGAGGAAGTGTTTTTTGAAGGGATCCATCTTTGTCACTGATAGGCCTAGAATCTGGGAACTACCATCTCCTTCAAACACCAATTTAATCCAACATATCCAATTCGATTTGGAAAGTTAAGTTGTCTCTCTCTTGCATCTTGCGCTTGTCCATGAACGCTCTGGTTTTAAAATTTGAATGAGTTGTTATAATACATTCAACTTCACTAATTCATTAACTCATTCATTAATGAACGCAAATAAAACATGTCGTGCAAATAACACATGTCATCTTTCTAGGTGGACAATATAGTATGGACTTGGTAAGTTGGTATAAGCTAACGTACCGATATAAAAATTTATGACGTGCAATGTAAACAACCAAACGTCAAATCAATGGCTTGCAAAAACTTTCTCCCGACAACAATGACGTATTAATTTTGTTTAAACCAATCAAATACATTTTAAAATAAAAATACGTTCCACACACCATCAAATTCCAGGCCCGATAGTACTCCATAAAAAAACTAATGTCAAGGTAATGTTGCACATGCACCCCTTTTCCTCTCCTTCCCTTGTGGTATTATAATCCCCGTATTGATTCCTTAGGGGTTATAGGGTTGCATTGGGAAATAAGAGTTAAAGAGGTAACATTAATTATTCCTAAGTTATAGGGTTGCATTGGGAAATAAGAGTTAAAGAGGTAACATTAATTAGGGAATAGGAGATAAAGGGGTTGAAGGTTGCGGTTTTGTTAGTGTTAAGGATTAATTGCTAATGCTCCATAGTATAGTATTTTATCCTTAGCACTCTAATTTCCGACTTTCGACATCAAAACTATCGAGAAGATATGTGTTAGGAAGGCAGACACAAATGTCGAAAACCCCTGATCTTATCGATTCTTTAAATCTTTGGCTCCTTTTGAACTAGCCCTTGGTCTTCACATCCAATTTACCATCTCATATTTCTAAAGAAAAATCACGATACTAACATCGACACCAAAAGGACAACAACTTACTTTATGAGATGTTGAAATCCACGTAAGAATGGTAAAAATTAGTACTAACATTATGTCAACTACTTTTTGTGAAGAAATGAACTTTGGTAAAAACTATAACAATGCCTTATTTTTATTGACTAACTTATGTTTCATGGTTTAAATAAATACTTATTAAATAAATGTTAAATATCATGCAATGAAATTCGTTTAATAAACAACACTTTTCAATTAAGATTAACTTTTATGTGAATATTGTTTTGTTTATTTTTTTTAAATGTATTTAAAAGTTGGTATCAATTAAACATATATCTTTCTTGAGTATTAAAGTATTTATTTATTTATCAAAGATAAAGTAGTATGTTGGTAGGGTTAGATAGATTTTATTCCATTCATTTAAGTTCAATTTTATTAAAACATGTTTTAGTTTGAATGTTCAACTATTTGAAAATTTATTTTTTTTAAATTTATATTTATACCTAAATTATTAAATATTAATTATATGCCAAAAAAAAAACATTCCATTAAGATTGATTAAATTAATTTCATGGTAATAAAAAAGAGTATTTTTTGAAATCTGAATGATTAGACATTAAATTATTTGCCAAAGAAAATGACATTCCATCTCTACAGTCCAGTATGGGGAGATTTTGTAACATGATGTAACGTAAGTAACGTTTGTAACATGTTGACAAAAAATAATAGTGATAGTGAATATTATGGGAGAGATCTTGTAATGTGATGTAACGTTAGTAACGTTTGTAACAGCATGAGTGGGCCTAATGGTTAAGAGCATGCGTTTCCTCTTAGGAGGTCACGGGTTCAAATCCAAAGGGGGGTAGTGTATGTACACCTCTGTAGACTTTAGCAGTTAAATCGTTGTGCAGAGGGGGGTCCCTTGTCCCACAAACAAGGGGGTCTCATACACCAATTTGGTGTCTCTATTGTAATGGATAATTCACCTAATAACCTAGGTCTGGGGGTTACCAACATACTATGACCTTGCAGACAATTTGATTATAAAAGCACAAATAGGAAATAGGG
>LPNX010000956.1:51858-66450 GCA_001517045.1 Pseudotsuga menziesii | reverse complement strand
ATTATTTATTCTTTTGGGCGTTGGATTTGAGACTTTCTTAAATCATTCATAAGTTTCCATAGTTGTCATGGCATTCATTAACCACATGACATGTAGGGGTAAAATCCTTCACAGATTGCACTATGTATACAGGTTTCTACCTGTGCAGTCGAGCATAATTGTTTTGTGGATGAGTTGATTATATTTCCTGTTGAAATCCATTTCCTGGTTTAGAGCTGAGTTTTACTTTTCTTAGGTACTAAATAGTTGCAGATTTAGCCATTCAAATTTAATTTTAACCAATTCTTAAATTGAATTTGTTAGATTAGATTTTCCTATTTTGCACATGATCTTAGTTATTGTTGTTAGTTGTTGAACAAGATAAATAATTTGCTTCATTATTTTACTAATTTACAGTTCATTGTTTTTCTATTTTACAAGTGATTATTTTTTATTGGATTTTGTAGGAGTGAACTTAACTTATAAGTGGGCCATTGAGTATGAAGAGCTCGCTACTGAGGATTTGCCATTTCGTATGAAGAGCCTGATGTTGAGACTTTCAAGCTGCTAAGTGTGGTTTTGAAGCTACTGACGTGGGATTTAAGTATGGTTTTGAAGCTGTTGATGTGGGATCTAAGTATGGTTTTGCAACCAAGTGCAAGTATGATGGTTTAGCCATTGTAATATTTGAAAAGTGATGGCTTTCCCATAAAGTTATATGGAAATTAATGTGTTTTTGAGAAAACTCATATTTATTGTAATACTTTTGACATTTCATATAATATAATTTGTGGTTTCAAACTTATATATATGGTTGTACTTTATATTATGTATCAATGTTGTTATTATTAACTAATTAATGTGACATTACATGATTTACATGTGTATTAGATTTTATTTATGAGTGTTGTAATTAATTATAATGTGACCGCATAATTCGCATGTGTATTAGATGCGAATAAATGTATGATTCTTTTTTCAAATTTAAACATAATATCATATTAAAAATTTATATTGATTAATAATGGACACCATTCAAACTACCAAAATATAATGACCATACATAAAGCGACTAAAAATGACTAAATTAGTGACCAATAAATGAGATTAATGACCAAAATTCGCAAATAAAATGACCAATAATTGAGAGATACACGACCAAACAATGAGATACAAGTGTCCAGAAAAATGACCAAAATTCGCATATCAATGACCAAAAATCAGTTTTGGTGGCTAATTTATGGTCTTTTATTACGCGACCAAATTTGGTCATATTCTAGCTTGTCATGTGGTCATTAATTTGGTCACAAATGTGGTCATATATTTGGTCATTGATTCAAATATATGACCAAATTAATGACCAAATATATGACCAAATTAATGACCAACCGACAAGCTATAAATGACCAAAATAAAAATGACCAATTTTGGTCATGTAATAAAAGACCGCAAATTAGCCACCAGCGATTGCCAAACCAAAAGTGGTCATTGATATACGGATTTTGGTCATTTTTTTGGTCACTAATCTCTCATTTTCCACTAGTGGTCTAAATGTTAAAGTCCCCACAGTTTCGGGGCACTAGGGTTATTAGACTCTCCTAGTAGAGGTCAGCCCTAGTAGGGTTTTAGTCATGCTGGGATTAGTATAAATAAGGAGCTGGAGTCTCTATTTAGCACAATAACTTATGCACACTCAAGTGTAGTGCATATTTTAGGAAGGAGAAGACACTGTGGCTAGACAAGAAGAAGAATACTGTTGTTGGGAGGTCACTTACTGTTTTTGGATTTTCTATTTTGGTGCTGATTCTATCTCTAAGGAAGTTGCGGGGTTTTTTTCTTGATGCTTTGCTCAAGGAAAAACACTGTGTTCATTGTCTCATGTGTTTAATTGCTGTGCTTGTTATTCTCTCAGTTAAAGATCCTAATAATGCTAGCTTAATATTGAAAAAATAACATGGTATCAGAGCTAACCTGAGAAGAAGACACTTTGCAGCTGTGGGAACTATGGCTTCCTAGTTTGTAGATCTTCCTCCATAGATTTTCAGCAAAAGTAAGGTGGAATAACTCTCCTCCTTAGGGTGCATCTTTCTGTCGAAGCAGAATCCAATTCTGAGGTTTTTCAGTTTTGGACCCGACACTACTATTGGAAATTAGGGATTTTCATAGAAGAGGAATTTTTCAGTGAGCCCAGGCCTAGATTGATCTCCTCCCCAAAATCGAAGTTAAGGATAAATTTCAAGGCATTTGGGTGGACAGAATTTCGGAAAAGAAAAACCCTAATTTGCTCCTAATCCAGTACTGCAGGATTTCAGCTCCAAATCTAGATCCGACATCTTGACCTGGTAAGATCTAAATCTTTTGTATTTCCATTTGAGGTTCTTAATTTAAGATGTCTCATCATACCAAGCTTGATGAAAATATTGAGGGATCTGATAACTTTCGAGCCTAGAAGTATAGGATATCCCTGGTCCTGGAAGAAAATGAGTTGGACTCCTACATCCATGAGGAGGTTCCAATTCTAGAGGGAAATGAGGCTAAGGCCTTACATAAGAAGAATATGGTTATGGAAAAGAGGATCATTGCTGATTCTATCAAGGATCACCTTATCCCTCAGGTGTCCTCTCTTAAGACACCTAAAGCTATGTTTGATGCCCTAACCAAATTTTTTCAAGGGAAGAAAATAAATCATAAGATGACTCTGAGGAATCAACTGAAGAATGTGAAGATTCAGAATGCAGAGACCATCTAGTCTTACTTCACAAGGGTTTCTCAAATCAAGAAACAATTGGAAGCAGTAGATGAAGAAGTGGAGAATGCAGAAATTGTGATGACCACCTTGAATGGTCTCCCTAGGACATGGGACTCTTTAATTCAAGGGATCTGTGATAGAAATAAGTTAGTCAAGTTCAGCAGACTGTGGGAAGAATGGTCTCAAGAAGAAGCTCAGATAGCGGCTCGATAAGAGAAGATAGGAAGTGAATATCAAGCTCTCATAGTACAATCCAAGAAACCAAGATCCAGCCATCAAAGAAGTAAGTACTCTCATCACAGGAATAACTCTAGAAAGCCTAGAGATAGGTCTAAGTTCATTTGCTATACATGTGATCAAAAAGGACACTTTTCTAGAGATTTTCCTAAGAACAAAAGTAGATCTCACAAGAATAAGGGAAGAAAGAGAAGACATCATGCTCATGCTGTAGAGGATGGTGAACCTTCATAAAAAAGAACCAGATATGAAAGTGAAGATTCTTCAAGCAAGTATGAATATGTTTTGATCTCCGCTCTCATGGGAAACATTACTCATGGAAGTGATGATTGGCTTATTGATAGTGGGGCCTCCAAACATATGATTGGATTCAAGGAATCCTTTGTGAGACTTTCAAAACATGAATCACCTCACAACGTGAATCTAGGAGATGACTACCAATATCCAATAAAAGGTAGTGGGGAATCTTCCTATAAACTAGACTCTGGTAAGTCTCTAACAATGAAGGAAGTATTGTTTGTGCCAGGACTCAAGAAGAAACTTCTCTCCATATCAGTATTGGATGCAAAAGCAATGAGGGTTGCATTCATAGATGGTCAAGTCATCATGTGGCAAAGAGGAAAGACTATCGATGATGTGGTGGTGATTGGAGAACAAGAAGGAGGTTTGTACAAATTGAAGGGCCATATAGAGCAAGCCTTGGTCCATGACACAGTAGAGCCAAGTGAAATTTGGCATAGAAGGCTTGCATATGTACATTATAGAGCACTACCTCTTGCAAGCAAATTTGTTGAAGGTCTTCCAGAAATGCAAGCAAAACATGATGGGGTCTGCAAAGGATGTGCGAAAGGAAAGAACACAAAGAAGACATTTCCATGTAGCGCAAGCAAAGCAAAAGGAATCTTGGAAATCATCCACTCCGACGTATGTGGTCCTATGTCATCAATCTCACTAAGTGGGTATGCATATTATGTTTCTTTTATTGATGATTTTTCTAGGAAGACACGAGTTTACTTCATGAAGAATAAATACTAAGTATTCAACAAGTTCAGGGAATTCAAAGCCTTGATCGAGAATCACACTGAAAATAAGATCAAGTCCTTTCGATCAGATAATGGCAGAGAATTCACTTCGAATGAATTCAAAGATATATGTAAAGAATCAGGGATTAGGAGAGAGTTGTCCACTCCTTATAATCCACACCAGAATGGGATTGCGGAATGGAAGAACAAAACTATCATGGAAGCTACAAGAGGTATGATTCATGATCAAGATCTTCCTATGCATCTTTGGGCGGAAGCTTCCAGAACAGCGGTGTATGTACAGAACCATACTCCACATAGAGTACTTGAGAACAAGACTCCTGAAGAAGTCTTCTTCGGCAAGAAACTAGAAGTCTACCATATCAAAATATTCGGTTGTTTGGTATACATACACATTCCAAAAGAGAAGAGAACAAAATTAGGTCCTTCAGGAAAGAAGGGTATATTTGTGGGATACTCTGAAAGCTCGAAGGCTTAAAAAATATATTTCCTAGGATACAATAAGATTGACATCAGCAGGGATGTGACATTTGATGAAGACACAATTTAAAACAAATCCAGAAAGAGACCTGCTGAAGAACCTGAAGAAGCAGAAGCACCTAGAATTCATGATACAACCATGAATGAAGAAACTCAAGAAGAAGATCGAGAATTTGAAGAACCAAAAAGACTTGTAGATCCACCTCTGGAGAAGAATACTCATAAGAGGAAACCTGCTTGGGTATGAGAACTTATATAAGGTGCATAAAGATATGGGGCTCCAGAAGAGAATCATAGAGAAAGAAAGAGGACCAGATCCTGCTTTGGGTATGTAACTTTACTATGTGATTTAATTGATAAAGAACCTTCTAGTTATGAAGAAGAGGCAAAACGAAAAGAATGGAAGGATGCTATGATTGAAGAATATCAATCGATCACGAAGAATGATGTTTGGGATGTTGTCCCAAGACCAGAAGGGAAGTCAGTCGTAACTTCCAAATGGATCTACAAGATTAAGCATGCTGCAGACGGTAGCATTGAAAAGTATAAGGAAAGATTTGTGGCTCAGGATTTCTCTCAGAAAGAAGGAATAGATTATGAAGAAAACTTTGCACTTGTAGTCAGATACACTTCCATCATATCAGTACTTTCTCTGGCGGCAGTGATGAAATGGAAGATACACCAGATGGATGTCAAGACTGCTTTCTTGAATGGTGTAGTGGAAGAGGAAGTGTATGTAGAACAACCACTCAGTTTTGAGACACGTGACAGAGAGTCTCATGTATGCAGATTGAAGAAATCCCTGTACAGTTTGAAATAGGCACCCAGGACCTGGTATGGAAGGATTGATAGTTTTCTATCTAGTTTGGGATTTACAAAGAGTAAAGCAGATTCCAACCTATACTACAAGGTTGAAGATGGAAACCCAGTGATGCTTCTACTATATGTAGATGATCTATTTGTGACAGGTACATATGGTTTGATTGCTGATACAAAGATAAAGCTTGCTGCTGAGTTCGAAATGAAGGACTTGGGTATGATGCATTATTTTTTAGGTATGGAGGTTTGGCAGAGTGCAGATGGAATATTCCATGGAAAAGGGAAGTATGCAGTAGAGATCCTAAAGAGATTTGGGATGATGGATTGTAAGGCTATGGCCACACCTATGGCATCAAACCTGAATCTATTGAGTGATGCTTCATCAGAGATGGTTGATTCCACAATGTATCGTCAGATGATTAGGTCCTTGATGTACCTAACAAACACAAGACCAGACATTTTTTGGAGACATTTACCATCATACACACTCTTTTGGTCAAATTGGCCTAGTTAAACCACTATCCTAAGTTTAATTGACATCAATGGAGCATTAATTGCCATCATCCAGTCACACCCACGCCTTCCTACAGTCAAGGAGGCTAACTTAGCCTTCTCCTATAGTCAAGGAGGCTAACTGGAGCACTCTAGGGGTGATCTGAGTGATATTAATGAACCTAATTGCTAATTGGTGGTTACAATCAGTTCAAACAGTCAGTTACAGTCAGTTAAGGTGCCTCCATTCATTAAATATATTATTTAATGATTATTTAATGAACTGGAGTCAACAAGGCGCCTCCACCAACATCTGATGGTCAATTCAGCTTCAGTTAACTTCATCATGGTTCATTGGAGTCATGCAGGACTAGCACTTGATGGTTGGATTGCTATGACATGTGTTTGATCTCCTTCAGTTGAGATTCAGTCATTTATTGCACTCCGAATTCAGTTAGGGTTTTAGTCAAGTGGTTAATTGAGTGAGATTGCATGGCAAAGAGTTAGTTAAGCTAGATTCACTCATTGAATTCGAATTGTCCCTTAGGTATTTGAATTCTTCATGGATTTAAGCCATTGATCAGTATGGAAATTATAACCCATTATTGTTTATAAAATATACAGAGAGGAAACCTATTTTGGTTTCAGTTATTTCCAATTCATGAGTATTTGTTAATAATTCTTTGATGATTTTGATTCCTGGTTCCTAGATCATGTGCAAGAATTAATATGGTATCAGAGCATGCGGCGGGACCAAGATCAATCTCTCAAAAAAAATATTTTTGACATATTTCTCCATGAAATTTGAGCAATAGCTCAAAAATCCGGCACTGCACCAGAAGCCAAGGCTTACCACTCAATATCCCAAGTAAAGAACTTGTTGATCAAGCTTGCTTGATTGACTATGCTGGGTGTGATGAAATCCTAGAATGTGCAGGTTGTCTGACCTTACAGTGCCCCTTTTGTTTTGATTTGCAAGTCTTAACAGGTACAACTTCAAATGGACTCATCAATCCTTCTTATGGACTCATCAATCCCTCTTCTCACCCCATTCACAAGCTATTCGGAATGAAAGTTGAAGATGATTTCATATCTGAAGAGACAAAGTCTCTATGAGGTGTCTATTGGACTTGGAAAAGAGTCTTATGAGAATGAGAATGACTGGCTAAATGATGGTGACAGATATTTTGGAGCAATATGTCTGGCCCTTTTTGATAGCTTGTACTTTGTTATTGATTTTGCTGAATACCCAAAGGATCTCTGGACAAGATTGGACAGAACCTTTGGCAAGAACAATGAGGATCATAATAGTACTTGGAGATCAAAGCTAGCACCAAAAGAGTTCTTCACTCAAAATTCTCATCCTCTACTCTCTTTGATGAAGTTGTTCAAGATGAAGATGAAGCAGAATCTTCTACACATTCAATTCGAATTGAAGAAAGTCTCCATGAAGTGACTCCTTCTCCTGATGCTCCGGAAGTTCATGAGATATATGATATCTCATATTCTCATATTTATGAAATAGAAGAAGACATTTGAATATCTGATATTGACAAAAAATACTGCTACACTTCCATGCAAACATTCACCGGTGATTTTCCTTTGAATTCTGTGCAAAATTTACCAGTAATTGCTTCCGAAAGTGAAGAGAAATTTGATTTTTTCCCTCTAATGTTTCTACTGGTGTGAAAATATGTAAAAACTTGGATATTTTGGAAGAAATATCATATTATAATAGTGACACATTCGCTCCCCATGATCTAGATATTTCAGCAAATTCCTGCAGGATTGCATGCACCAAAATTCAGAATTTTGAAGAAGAAGAAAACTGTGCATCTACCGTTTCGGTTGACCATAATTTTGGATCTGATATGAAACTTATTGGATATGATATGATCTTATTTGGATCTGATATGATATTTATTGGTTCAAAATTTCAGGTTCATAAACCTTCATTACTGCTTGTAGCTGTTGTCATCAATGGTGTGAAGAAACAAGTACCGCAAGTCTCCTACAAAACTATTGCTAGGGATTTGATTTGATTTAATAGTTTTGGATCTGTTGTGAACTTATTTAGATCTAATTTAAATTCTGATCTGATATTATTTTGTTCATATTTTAAAATCCAAGAGATTTCAGCCATGCTTGTAGCTGCTCTCACCGATTCTGGTGTGAAAAATCAAGTACCGCAGTTCTTCTTCAATTTTGCTACCGGGGATTTGGTGTTAGTTTCCTCTTATGATGTTGCTGATATTTTATTTTGTGATTCATTAGATATTTCAGAATCTATATCATATTATGGAGCTCAAGCATTCGCTCTCCAGAGTCCCAGGGATTCTCTACCTTTGGTCACAAGCTCATCTCCTCACAGAACTAGTAAAGAGGAAGACATTATGCATCCGCTTGGACACTTGCTCCTAAGATTTGGGGCTAATTTTACCACTCATGGTTTTCTGTTCAATGCTGCAACATATCAGTTTCTTGATTGTTCCACACATTGTTTGAATCCTCAAGAATCTTTTCTCTCTCTTCAGATGATTTCAGTTGCTCTACATGGGTCTAGTTTTCACCGTGCAGCTGTTTATATTTCTGATTCAGTTGAGTGCATTGTTTTTCTTCCAAAGTGGAAGATTCCTCCAGACATATTCATTTAGTTTGGATTCATAGGCTCACATGCACAGTCTCAAGATGATGCTGCATAGAATAACCAATTCTTGATTTACTGCTTAGTTTGAGGGGGGGTATTTTTCCCATGAGGTTTTCCCCGTTTCCTTGGTTATATTAAGCAGTTACTTTATTGTACAGGGTGACCTATGGCATTTGTTTCTAGGGCCCTATAATTTTATGCATCTATGTTTTCTAACTCTTCCTGAGTCTAGCTTAAGGGGGGGTGTTGGAGACATTTACCATCATACACACTCTTTTGGTCAAATTGGCCTAGTTAAACCACTATCCTAAGTTTAATTGACATCAATGGAGCATTAATTGCCATCATCCAGTCACACCCATGCCTTCCTACAGTCAAGGAGGCTAACTGCAGCACTCCAAGGGTGATCTGAGTGATATTAATGCACCTAATTGCTAACTGGTGGTTACAATTAGTTCAACCAGTTAGTTACAGTCAGTTAAGGCACCTCCATTCATTAAATATATTATTTAATGATTATTTATTATTATTTAATGAACTGGAGTCAACAAGGCACCTCCACCAACTTCTGATGGTCATTTCAGCTTTAGTTAAATTCATCAGGGTTCATTGGAGTCATGCAGGACTAGCACTTGATGGTTGGATTGATATGACATGTGTTTGATCTCCTTCAGTTGTGATTCAGTCATTTATTGCACTCTGACTTCAGTTAGGGTTTGGTGAGTCAATTAGGGTTTTAGTCAAGTGGTTAACTGAGTGAGATTGCAGGGCAAAGAGTCAGTTAAGCTAGACTCACTCATTGAATTCGAATTGTCCCTTAGGTATTCAAATTCTTCATGGAGTTAAGCCATTGCTCAGCATGGAAATTGTAACCCATTATTGGTTATAAAATATATAGAGAGGAAACCTATTTTGGTTTCAGTTATTTCCAATTCATGAGTATTTGTTAATAATTCTTTGATGATTTTGATTCCTAGTTCCTAGATCATGTGCAAGAATTAATAACATCTACTTTGCTGTGAACTGTTGATGTATATGTAACTTCGGAATGTATTCTTCTATGTATCTTATGTATTGTAACCCGATGTTTATTCCGGGATGTTTCTATTATGTATTTGAGTCATGTGGTCATGCCCCGATGTTCCGATCGAGAGGATTAATAATGTAAACAAGTCATATCAAGTCATTAGGTAAGTCCCCACAGTTTAGGGGCACTTGGGTTATTATACACTAATTAAGGTGTAGGCTCGAGTAACTAATTGTAAGTTAAGCCTACATGGTTGAGTGCACTTCAAGTCAATGGAATAATATAAATAGAGAGTGAGAGTCTCTCTATTTGTCACTTGTGAATTACATCACTTGCTCTCTCAAGTGTGGCGCACCTTTGGAGAAGGAAATACTTTGGCTTGACAGAAGACAGAAGGCTGCTATTGTGTTGGGAGGTCATCTTACTGTTTTGGGATCACATCTTGTGGTGATACTATCTTAGAGGAAGTTGAGGGGTTTTCTCCATTTATGGTTTCCCCTCCTAAAATATTTGTGTCTCTTGTCTCTTGTGATGTGCTTATGTGATTGCTGTGCTTGTTATTCTCTCAGTGAAAAGATCTTAACATAATGCTAAATAAATGTTGAAAAACTAACATGGTATCAGAGCTAACCTGAGAAGAAGACATTGTGTAGCTACAGGAACTAGGGATTCCTATTTTGTGTATCTTCCTCCACATATTTTCAGCAAAAGTATGCTAAGATGACTCTCCATTAAATGGTGCATCGTTCTGTCGATATGGAATTCAATTTCAAGCATTTTCAGTTTCGATGTGGAAATTAGGGATTTCTACAGAGGATGAATTTTTGGGTGAGACCAGCATAGGATTGTTCTCCTCATCAAAACAGAAATTTAGAGACCTGGATCAATAAATTTGGTTGGGTGAAACTCCGGGAAAGTCAAACCCTAGTTTGACCCTGAGCTAGGAGAAACCCTAAATACTAAAACTACTAAGTTTTGGTACAGTCGCTATATTCCGATATTGGCGAAGTCTCAGAAGCTGAAAATTGCAGGGACCGAATATAAAATCCTGATGAACACTTTGTCCAAAGTTCAGCCTCTGATTCACTATATTTTGGGAGATATGATCTCTCCAAGTTAGGGTTCCATCCTCTTCTAGAAATCATCCATAAACAGGACACCTAGGGAGATCTGCAATATCTTGGGCTACAGAGGTCCAAATGGAATTCTTGAAGATGTTACAGAAAGGGAACGGAATTTAATTTTTTTTCTCCAAAGTTCAGACTCAGAAGATGAACCAGTGACACGTGGCATGCCGTACAACTTCGTTGTTCTGAACAGTCCAGTAACAGGTCACCTTGGGAAAAGGATCATAAATCCCAAATGGTGAACCCAATTCTGATGAAACCTGTGGTTTTGGATCATGGACATGCGAGGTTACCTCGGTGAGAAATTGTAGACATACAGGATCAGTAATTTTGGAGATATCATAGAAACAGTAACAGGAATTTCTGCAGAAGAAATCAGAAAATTAGGGCTTCCTGTTCCGAGAGTTTCCCTTCACTGTTTTCAGAAAAGGAGTACATTGGATAGCTCCATTTGAAGATATCTATCTGTTCATCCAATCAGATCTGAAAGATTCCAAGTTTTGAAAATTAGGGTTTCTGTGACAAACCCTAGATCAACAAACTCTGGGACAAGGACAGACACCTCAAATCGGTAAGATCTAATGCTTTGCTATTTCCATTTGAGGTTCTCATTTCAATATGATATATCACATCAACTTAGTTAAAATCTTGCGGAAGTTGACAAATTCCAAACCTGGAAGTATATGATCTCTCTGAAGAAAATGGATTGGACACCTACATGAGGATGGAGGTTCCAGATTCAGAGGGAGACGAGGCCAAAGAAGACATCATGCTCATGCTGCAGAGGATGATGAACCATCCAGAAAGAGATCCAGATATGAAAGTGAAGATTCTTCAAGCGAGGATGAATATGTTCTAATATCAGCTCTCATAGGTAACATTGGTCATGGAAGTGATGATTGGCTTATAGACAGTGGGGCTTCCAAACATATGATGGGATTCAAGGAATCCTTTGTAAGACTATCATAACATGAATCACCTCACAAGGTGAAACTTGTAGATGACTACCAATATCCAATAAAAGGTAGTGAGTAATCTTCATACAAGCTAGACTCTGGAATGCAGGTTGCATTCATAGATGGTCAAATCATCATGTGGCCAAAAGGAAAGACTATCGATGATGCGGTAGTGATTGGAGAACAAGAAGGAGGCTTGTATGAATTGAAGGGCCATCCAGAACAAGACTTGATCCATGTAGAGCCAAATGAGCTTTGGCATAGAAGGATTGCACATGTGCATTACAGAGCACTACCTATTGCAAGCAATGATGTTGAAGGTCTTCCTGAATTTCAAGCTATTTGAAGGGAAGAACAAAGTCAGAATATGACCTAAAGAAACCAGTTGAAGAATGTGAAGATCCAGAATGAAGAGACCATGCAGTCATAAGAGTCTCTCAAATCAAAGAACAACTTGAAGCGGTAAAAGAAAAAGTGAAGAATGCGGAAGTGATGATGGCCACCTTGAATGGCCTCCCAGGATCGTGGAATTCATTCATTCAAGGAATGTGTTCCAAAATGAAGTGATTACTTTCAGCAAACTTTGGGAAGAAGAAGAAGCTTGAATCATAAGAAGAGAAGAGAAGATGGGAGCAATTGAAGATCAAGAAAAGAAGATCCCTCAAGCAATGAGGAACATGAAGAACTCAACTCTTGAAGAACTTATTATCCACTTCAGCATTTGGATAAGAAACGATGCGACTATGAATGAAGAAGACGATGAAGCTGAAGGCTCAAGAAGGAGTCTACCCTCGAAACAAATAAAGATAAGTATTCAATTGTCATTTCATGATATTATTTTGTTATGCATTTGTTTATATTCAGTTGATGCATTATGCATGATAGGATGTTTGCATTAATGACAGTATACTACTAATATGCATGTGATGGGTAAGTAGCTCATGGTGCTATACAAATTATCCATTGCTACTTATCTAGAATGAAACCTCTTTGCTGACATATTGGATTAGTGCACAATCTCAATGTTGTCCTGGTAGAGATGGAAGGAAACTAGAAAGTTTCAGTGAGATATGGATGAATGTTGTATTGGCTAAAGTAGTTGCATGATCATATATTTATGAATAAGTATTTGCTAGTATGAATATTCCATATGAAATGTTCTAACCATACAAATGCATTTGACTTGTAGGAAAGATCGCATACAAGCAAAGAAGAATGAAGACTTGTTCTGAAGAGCAAGTAACGACATTTCAAAATGAAGAATAATATGACAAGTGCAATGACATCATTGATGCAGAACCTTCCAGCCACCAAGAAGAAAGGGAAGACCCGTTTAAGAAGAATGATGTCAAGGAAGTCTATACACTAGATGGTCACATAGAATATTAGTAGCATAGGAAGCTACTTGTTACTCCGGTACAGAATGTTTTCAGTGCATAGAGCACAGAAGACAGAGGGAGTATGATGCTCCGCTTCAGAGGGAGTGACTACAGAATATCTTGAGGTTTGACATGGTACAACAAGATGAGCATATTACTGATGACTCTAGGCTTTACTGAGAGTAAAGTGGATTCCACCCTTTGCTCCAAGGTTGAAGGTGGAAGACCAGTGATGCTCCTATTATGTGTCGATGCACTATTGTTCTAGGTATGGAGGTGTGGCAGAGTACAGATGGAATATTCCTTGGACAAGGGAATTATGTAGTAGAGATCTTGAACAGGTTCAGGATGATGGACTGCATGGCCACACCTATGGAATTGAACCTGAAGCTATTGAGTGATGCTTCATCAGAGTCAGTTGATGCTACAATGTATCGTCAGATGATTGGGTCCTTGATGTACCTGAGACCAGATATTTGCTTTGCTCTGAACACATTGAGACATGTTCACTTGATGGTTACAAAGCATGCAGGGGTACAATTGATTATGGGCTCAAGTATGAAGTGAATCAGAAGATTAACCTGGAGGGTTATGTTGATTCAGATTGGGCAGGCAGTGCCATCGATAGGAAGAGTACTTCGGGATGTTGCTTCAGTATGGGATCAAGTATGATCTCTTGGTTTAGCAAGAAGCAATCCTGTGTGGCACTGAGTACAGTTGAAGTAGAGTATGTCACAGCTTGTTCAGCTAGTTGTGAGGAAGTATGGCTGCGGAAGCTACTGTCTGATATATTTGATCTCCAGTTGGATGCTACTTGTATACATTGTGACAACCAGAGTTGCGTGAAGTTGTCAGAGAATCCAGTGTTTCATGACAAGTCGAAGCATATCGAGATCAAGTATCACTATATCAGGGATATGGTGCAGAGAGGAGCAGTGAAGCTCCTGTATGTTACGACGGAGGAACATATAGCTGATGTATTGACGAAGCCATTGGCTAGGCTGAATTTTGAGTACTTCAGAGAGAGACTTGGTGTTCTCCAGATCGAGGTTCCTTCCAAGAGAAAGTGATGAGACCCAGAGCCATTCTGACATGGTGAGAGGATTGGTTCCTTCCATGGTCAGACGTAAGGGTTGAGCCATTCTGTCATGGTGAGAGGATTGGTTCCTTCCATGACTGATATAAGTGCTGAGATCCATAGCCATTCTGACGAGTAGGTCAGATGTAAGGGCTGAGCCATTCTGTCATGGTGAGAGGATTCAGTTCCTTCCATGTCAGATATGAGTGCTGAGATTGAGAGCCATTCTAGCGAGTAGGTCAGATGTAAGGGCTGAGCCATTCTGTCATGGTGAGAGGATTCAGTTCCTTCCATGTCAGATATGAGTGCTGAGATTGAGAGCCATTCTAGCGAGTAGGTCAGATGTAAGGGCTGTTCCATTCTGTTCATGGCTAAAGGATTTAGTTCCTTCCATGGCAGATGTAAGTGCAGAAATCTCTCCTCATTGTGAGCTGAGAGTCTTCCATCATTGGATGGGATTGTGCCATTCTGACGAGTAGGTCAGATGTAAGGGCAGGGCCATTCTGTTCATGGCTAAATGATTCAGTTCCTCCCATGTTATATATAAGTGCAGAAATCTCTCCTCATTGTGAGATGAGA
>LPNX010000956.1:0-51628 GCA_001517045.1 Pseudotsuga menziesii | reverse complement strand
ATCTAGTATGAAAAAGGACTAGCTCTGAGAAGACACATCTAGTATGAAAAAGGACTAGCTCTGTGTGGATGCCACATCTGGTATGAAAAAGGACCAGCCTGTGATGCCACATCTGGTATGAAAAAGGACCAGCCCTGTGATGCCTCATCTAGTATGAAAAAGGACTAAGCTCTGAGAAGACACATCTAGTATAAAAAAGGACTAGCCTTGTGTGGATGCCACATCCATCATGAAAAAGGGATGGCTCTATGAAGAATCATCTAGTATGAAAAAAGACTAGCTCTGAGTAGATGGTACATCCAGCATGAAAAAGGGCTGGCTCTGTAGAACTTCCAATGACGAGATAGTATACACATGATGATGACCAGTGGAGATCCAGATCGAGTGATGATCTAGATCCAGTTATGATGACTCCAAGAGATCCAGATCGAGTGATGATCCAGATCCAGCAGTAGTGATCCAGATCGAGTGATGATCCAGATCCAGTCCAGTGATGTTGATCTAGATAGAGTGATGATCTAGATCCAGTGATGCCATTTTATGATGATCCAGATCGAGAGATGATCCAGACCCAGATGAATTGAAGATGAAGATGACTTGAAGATGAAGATGACTCAAAGATGAAGATGTTCCAGTTGATGCAGAGAAGAAGACCAGTGCTGAAAAGTTGTGTCGAAAGAATACCTTCCTAGTTAAGAGGGAGTGTTGATGTATATGTAACTTCAGAATGTATTCTTCTATGTATCTTATCTATTGTAACCCGATGTTTATTCCGGGATGTTTATATTATGTATTTGAGTCATGTGGTCATGCCCCGATGTTCCGATCGGGAGGATTAATAATGTAAACAAGTCATATCAAGTCATTAGGTAAGTCCCCATAGTTTAGGGGTGTTGGGGTGCATACTCCATGTTTGGGTAACTCCGCGGTTAATTAGAAAATTTGTAAGCGGAGCTATGGGCCAAGACAGTCTTAGGGGTGTCAGGGTAAGTCAAAACCCTCTTTTTGTAATAAACCCGTGGTTTAAATCCAGGGTTTAGGGTTTTTGGGTGCCCATGGTTTAAGACCATGGTTTTGAAAAACTGCGCAGTATAAATAAGCGCTTGTGTAAAAAGGATAGGTTAGGCTTTTTGATGTAAATAAAGATAAGGCGAAGTAAGGTTGGTTTTTGAAAGGAAAGGATAAGTCCCAGCTGTGTGCGTGGACGACCTCTGCAGCTGTGTGCGCAGAGGGTTTTTGTAAGAAAGAAAAGAAAGACCTGCAGCTGTGTGCACAGGAGCCTGCTGCTGTGTGCGCGGCTGATAAAGGACTGAAGAGATCTGCAGCTGAGTGCGCAGATCAACTGTGGTTTTGAGGAAAGAGGAATAAAACGCAGTTTTTGGACGTAGCCCCTACACTGGGGGTGAACCACGTTATATTTGGTGTCGTGGTTTTATTGTGTTGATTCTGTTTCTGTTATTTTCATGCATTAAACTGAATACATCTGATAACATAAGATCACTGCTAGTAATAAGCTTTGCTGTGAATTCCCCGTAGTGGGTTATGCAAGTTTAGTTTGTTTATTGTGCTGCGAGGTTATATGTGAATGAATGATAAATGTACAAGTGTTGATTAATAATTGTGTTTAAAGGCTAAGGTACAGTAATACCCTTCTCTGCATGCAGAAACCTGATTCTGCGGCACCCCATTGCTGTTTCGGGTGAGACTGCAACCTGCGCGTAGGTTGTTGCCGAAAGGGCCAACACGGTGGGTCTTTTGTTGGTACGACGCATAAGGATTAACTCGGGTCTGCCCTTTTTCCCAACAAATTGGTTCCGTTGCCGGTTGAACTCAGTACCTGCTCAAGAAGGGTTTACCTTGTACCACAAGGGCTATGTTCTGGAGGCACTCTGTGAAGGACATCAGGGATTGGTTTGCTAAGATCTGTTTGCAATTCGCGCAGCAAGAGAATACGAATCCGTGTCGAAGCGCAAGTGACTTTTTACAATGGTATGTTTTTTGTGATACTTATGAAATTTTATTTGGTCGTTTCCATATAGAGTTGCACCAGTGGTTGTCTAGGTTAACAGAGAGGAGGACGAACTTTCAAGCTCGACGGATTCCTGGGTGGACCCCCGCAAGGGTCAACCTTGTGCAACACGTGAACAACGAGGTATCCCGTGCTGTCGATTTCTGGACGACGCGCACAGTGGAGGCCTTAGTAACAGAATTTGCCATTGATACAAGCACTTCTTTCAGCGAAGCTGAACGACAGTTCTTTAAGGGGCCCCGCGGTAAGTTTTTAAATTCCTTAAGCTTGAAGATTAAAATACTATTGGTTGAAAAGGGTATCTTATTATTTGAGTCAGACTGCTAGTTTAGTAGTACTAACATATGTTTGCAAGTGAGAATACTTTCGACGCGCAAAGTGGGTTGCCCCGAAGTGAGCAACGGTACAAAAGGAATTTTGAATCCTACTCTACAGGACAGACCACCACACGTTCCTCTGTCAGCCCTCCCCAACCCGACCCCAACGGAAACCCTCCTGTTACTCCCCAGCGTCGCTTTGTTACCCCTAAATTCTGGTCGCAGCGTGACAGACAACCAAGTCCAAGTATACCACCCAAAGGTCAACCTAACCCCGTAAATTCCCACCCATCAACGGCCTGCCCCCCTCCCCACCCTCCCCCACCCACCATGGCCCACCTTGCTGACGACATTAAGCTGCCCATCTTCAAAGGAATGGGATCAGAAGATCCAGAACAGTTCTGGTTTTTATGTGAGGCTGTCTGGAATGCGAAGAGTATTACCGACCTAGATGTGAGAACCACGCAGCTTATTACCTCCTTTCGCGATCGGGCTTTGACCTGGTTCATGAAATTCTCCAGTAATCAGCACCCCACTTTGGATGAAATCAAGGCCACCATCATTAAGGAATTTAAGAAACCGAAATCAGAATCACAGAGCATCACTGAACTCAAAGAGATTCAACAGCGGCGCGGCGAATCTGTGTGGGACTTTGACCAGAGATTCAAAGTCTTATTAGACCAAGTAAGCTTCACTATTAGTCCTGCGCAGCACAAGGAATGGTTTATCGCTGCGTTATTACCGCATATCAGAACGCCGCTCATGCAACAGAAGGTTGCTGACCAGCAAGAGGCTCTGGAAATCGCAATGAAGCTAGAGACCGCTCCCGTCGGAGACGATTCTGGGCTTGCTCAAATCCAAGCGCAGTTGGTAGCAATGGCCCTGGAACTTCGTGACATGGAGAAAGCTAAAACCAGCCGAGAGGACGTCTGGTGTACGCAATGTCGGTCCGAGGGTCACGATAGGGACCAGTGCCCCCTGGTCAGAACCTACCTCAGCATGGGCACTCCTACCCAATTCAATGCTGGTGCGATATATTGCGATATTTGCCGCACCCCTGGCCAGCATCGCCCTAAGCACTGCCCCCTTCTTCAGAGATATGTTCCAGTTCCCAAAAACCCCTACTGTCAGTTTTGTAAGTCCGTTGGGCATAATGAAGAAGAATGTCGTAGCTATGACCTTATGCGAGAGCGCACTTCTGATACCTACCGAGTCCACAATGAAGCCCAGAATAATGATGGCTACGGTTACCGTGGCGGCGCCTCCGGCAGAGGTGCTTTTGGTGGTCGCGGCCGTGGTGGGATGACTGGAAGAGGTAGAGGCCAGGTGGTGTGTTACAATTGTAATCAAGCGGGTCACTTGGCTCGCGACTGTCGGATCCCCACTATGACATGTCGGTACTGCCACGCAGTGGATCATGTGATTGAACAGTGCCCCCATCTCCTTGCAAAGATACAGGAAAACAACCGTGGTCCTACTCCAAGTATTCAATTCATTTCCGTGGAGCAAAGACCTGCCCCAGCCCTCAATGTGGTCACCCGGAGTGGAGCTACGACACATACTCAAGACTCGCCAAAGCAACCTATTACGAAGTGCGCACAACAGGCCTCCAAAACAGTCCCAGCCCTTGGCCCTGCGAAGGATAACACATCAGTCCAGGAGGCCCGGTGCGATACTGTTGATGGCGCTATCGAAATATCTGCGTGGCAACACCAGCAGGCTTCGCAGCTACAGGGGGCCTCGACGGATAAAGTAAGTACACTATCCTCTTTCTTGCAGAGCTGTATGAAACTCTTGCGCAATCAGAACGCTCTAAATGAGCTGCAAAAAGTTCTTGCTGTCACAGACCCTTAGAGAGGAATTGATCAAGAGAAAACTGTTAGTCGTGTCCGAAGAATGGGAAGGGAAATGAGGTTGAATGTCCAGATAGGAGAATATGATATGACTGATGTCATCCTGGATCTTGGATCAGACGTCAATGTCCTCCCTAAGCAGACCTGGGGACAAATGGGAAAGCCTTCCCTGGTTTGGTCACCTATACAGCTGCGACTAGCTAACCATCAACGGATTGTACCGCTAGGGAGACTTCTTAGTGTCCTAATCGACATCGATGGGGTCAGTACTCTAGCAGACTTTGAAGTTATTGATATTATTGATGACAGCAACCCTTATCCAGCTCTGTTGGGAATCGAGTGGGCCATGGCCAATGCTGCAATCATCAACCTTAAAAGGCAACAGATGACCTTCGAAGGAAATGTCCTGCGCGTTATTATACCCCTCGACCCATCCCAAGGAGAAAGATATACAGAACCAATCAGAGACGAAGGGGAGCAGGATACTCTAGACCACATCTATAACATCACAGCCACGGATGCAGATTATGTCGAACCTAATGATGATGGTGTAATGGATTGGCAATGTGATAGCTCCTGTGTGTCTGATTCAGATGATGGTCTGGAGAACTAGAAACAACGACTGTACGAGCTACATGGCCATAGGTGCGCGCAGATCACTCAGTCTCTTCGATGCATTAGCGCACAGCCTCGAGAAGTGCCTGCACAGGTTGGGATGACAGACGTTAGAAAAATTATTCTGCCGATACCAGAACAAGTACCTCAGTCACAAAACATCCAACATCTGGAAGTAGCAATAGACGCTACCACAGCATGGGGGGCCGACCCTACAGAACTTCAGCTCCGTCGGGGAACCTACCAGAAAGTCGCGCGCCCCACATTTATAAGGCAAGCTCAAGCAGTGCGAAGTAAGTTCAAGGGGCAGATCCAAGACGCTCGCACCTCAAATTTAATAGTCCTATCGCAGATATTACCGGGTCGGTTCGAAGGGCACCATTGGGCTGAAGTTGCTCATTACTTCGAGGCTGTGACCATGTTTCTGCCACAGCCCAAAAATGTAGCGAGGCCCAAAATCCGACCGTTGGGAGGCAGCCAGTTTGGCGGCGGCAAGAATTTAATTACTTTAAATGACTGTACTATGACCGGTACCGGTAATCGCGCCCCACATGGACAAGATTTCCACCAGATTTGGTGCTTTCAATGCACTGTCCTTCCTGAGTTGATCGATGGCGTGTATAAGAAGATTCCTAAGTTAGGAAAAATCGCATACTGCATTTCTTCAGGCTTTTTGAATGAACCCATGACCACCGAAAGCGAGATTGACGCCTTGGTCAGAGAATTCAAGCAAGAGGGTCTGATCACCTGCTCTACTCGGCCGCCTGCCATAGCTTCCTGTGAAGCCACTCCCCCAGCGCCACCACGGCCGATGCAGACATGGTCTGCTAGGAGAAAATCTAGAACTGAAATTCGCACCAAGCGCAACCAAGACCGGCCACAGCAAACAGGGAAAACACCAGCGGCTCATCCTATGGAGCCCTCTGGCTCCGCACAGGCCCCGGATGGGGGACGGGAGAATATTCCACCACCACGGCCAGCATATCTACCACCAGTTCACCCAGGCATCGCATTACCCCCTCGGACAAAGCAATTTACATTAGCCACACCTTCGTTACCATCAGGCGTACAGCTGATTGGCAGTATGACAGGGAAGATTGATCGGCTTAAGTACAGCGGTCATGATACCAATGACCATGGAAAGTTCCCACAGTTTGACCCAGTTGAATATCTGCACCGTGTCAAGTACCCCGATCATAAGGTCACACTACTGGAAGTGCAAACATGGGCTGCGGGTCTGGACAAAGCTGGCCTACTAAAGCTATTTCACATTCCCCATTTTGGATGCGGCATACATGTGACTGTAGTGGCCAAGCAGTTACTAGCCCTGGTGCATGACGGCTACTTATGGATAGGGGACCAGCAAATTCCTATTGACGCCGCCCTCATCCATAGGATCACAAGTTTACCCATGGCAGGACCAGATCCGGGAACCGAGTTTTCGTCCAAACATGACGACACAAAGCTCGCACAAACCATGAAGGAGCGGTTTGGCCTGACGAAGGGGAAACGGGGTTATCATACTTCCGCGATTCGGGAGCAACCCATTCGGTTTGCAGCTGAACTCTTAGCCTGCAAACTCATAAGGAAATGCAGGCCAACCGAAGTACATGCCCCGATTATCAGGATTGCTATGAACTGCGCTGAGGGGTATACTTATAATTGGGCCGGCTATCTTGCCAAGGAGTTTTTGAAGGATGCCCGCGATGCGTAAGAAAAAGGTAGACCTTTTCATTATTCTTGGCTTATAATCCTTATTGCATTAGTTGGGTGGAAGGAACCCACTGAAGCCCAGTTTGTCGAAATAAACCCCGGCACACCAGGGGCAGCAAGGTATGCCTCCCTTTGGGTATCCTCAGATAAGGAAACTCAACAGATGACGAATACTGTGTTCATCTTCTATGCTATGATCCTTCACTATGAGATAGTGCGAACACCTCGACTTACCAACGAAGTGTTCTCTCAATACGAGGGTGTCGTGCACTTTAGTGCCGACATGCATCATGTTTTCATTCAAGCTCATGCAGATCCTCAACGGCAATGTTTCAAACTACCATATGTAGTCACGGAACCAGATATCCGGCGGATCGTTCAGTTATGGCCGGCCGAATGGCTGAAATATTTAGGGAAAAAACCCTCTATTCCGGTTCCTCTAGCTACCAATATTGGCACAGGTACGAGTCAGGCGCAGCAGCACAACCCATTGGAAGATAGCGAAGATCCAAGTGATTCGCAGATAAATGACAACGGCCAGGGTGGAGATAGTGAACAGGATGAGCAGGATGAACAGGATGAGGAGTCGGTCAAGACCATAACAGATCCTACCCCACCAATAAAGCGCAAGTCACCAGAAGTAGCCGAGGTAACTAAGCCACAGTCCTGCAAAAAGGTAAAAGCATCAAAGGATAAAGATATAGAGGACGAAGCCGCTATCATGATGGATGCACTGGAGCATGCTCTCAAACATTCTACGACAGCGCTTACTAAAAAATGGTCTGAATTCACGGAACTACATCTTGCTGGCCTCGCAGGTATCGCAAACAGGGTATCGGAGTTAAAAGAGCTAACCACAAAATCAGCACCCAGTACTGCGACAAGCAGCACTATGGCACCCCCGCAGCAGGATATTAGGCAATGGCCACTCAGGGATCCCCAGGGACAGGTATCAAGTGCAATTCTGATGCAACCTGACATCGATTCTCGACCCCAGAAAAATATAACCGCGGAGCTTGATTATACAAAGATGCCTATGTCAGAGTTGCACCTCCATCAGCTTGCGATTACAAAACAAATCCATACCAGAACCCAAGTATCACAAACCCAACTGGAAGACTCCATCAAGCAAAACAAAATTTTTGCCGCACGCTTAGAAGAGATTGCACAACAGAAGAAAGAGGCTGAACAGACAACAACTACGCTAATGCAAGCATTGGATGAGGCATGTCGGAGTTTTTCTGACTACAACATACAGGAAACAGAGGAACCCAAGAAGAAGATTGCTAAGATGAGAGATTATGCCCAGCAGTCCCGCGGTGAGCTGGAAAGGATGAAGATAGAACATCAGCAACAGATTGCAGAACTTCAACTGCGCATTCCCCCTGAGACCCCACCAGACGTCCAAGAACAGCGCCAGCAGGATATCAAGGCTTCAGCAACAAAAATATCAGACAGCGTGGCTAGTGTTGCAAAACTAATGTAAGACAGCATAGAAGCATGGGCAAACCTGTAGGACCATCCAGATGTAGGGAAAATTCAGGAAACTATCAAGTTGCGCCAGGATGAGTTAGATGCAGTCCGAATAGAAATCAAGACACTGCCACCTATGCAGAAGATGGATAAAGTAAAGCACAACAAGGAACTTCAACAGGAAATCGAGTCTTCCAGGACAAAGGTGACGATGCTAGAAAATGCGTTACAGCCCCTGGTTGATGAAGCATTAGAATTGACCAATACCGCGGAGATCCAACTCAAAATTTTGAAGACCTATGACACTTTTGCCCAGGAAAAAGTTGACACAGACTCTTCTTCAGTATTACAGGAACTTGTGGAAAAGGAGAAAGCCGCTGATGAGATACTGCATAGTCTCACCAGTCGCTTCCAGGCCCTCGCGCAGAAAATTCACCCACCAGAGTCTTCGCAGAGTGTCCTGGGACGGGCCACTAGTGAGTCTTAGGGGCCTGTTGGGGTGCATACTCCATGTTTGGGTAACTCCGCGGTTAATTAGAAAATTTGTAAGCGGAGCTATGGGCCAAGACAGTCTTAGGGGTGTCAGGGTAAGTCAAAACCCTCTTTTTGTAATAAACCCGTGGTTTAAATCCAGGGTTTAGGGTTTTTGGGTGCCCATGGTTTAAGACCATGGTTTTGTAAAACTGTGCAGTATAAATAAGCGCTTGTGTAAAAAGGATAGGTTAGTATTTTTGATGTAAAGAAAGATAAGGAGAAGTAAGGTTGGTTTTTGAAAGGAAAGGATAAGTCCCAGCTGTGTGCGTGGACGACCTCTGCAGCTGTGTGCGCAGAGGGTTTTTGTAAGAGAGGAAAGAAAGACCTGCAACTGTGTGCGCGGCTGATAAAGGACTGAAGAGATCTACAGCTGAGTGCGCAGATCAACTGTGGTTTTGAGGAAAGAGGAATAAAACGCAGTTTGTGGACGTAGCCCCTACACTGGGGGTGAACCACGTTATATTTGGTGTCGTGGTTTTATTGTGTTGATTCTGTTTCTGTTATTTTCATGCATTAAACTGAATACATCTGATAACATAAGATCACTGCTAGTAATAAGCTTTGCTGTGAATTCCCCGTAGTGGGTTATGCAAGTTTAGTTTGTTTATTGTGCTGCGAGGTTATATGTGAATGAATGATAAATGTACAAGTGTTTATTAATAATTGTGTTTAAAGGATAAGGTACAGTAATACCCTTCTCTGCATGCAGAAACCTGATTCTGCGGCACCCCATTGCTGTTTCAGGTGAGACTGCAACCTGCGCGCAGGTTGTTGCCGAAAGGGCCAACACGGTGGGTCTTTTGTTGGTGCGACGCATAAGGATTAACTCGGGTCTGCCCTTTTTCCCAACAAGGGGCACTTGGGTTATTATACACTAATTAAGGTGTAGGCTCGAGTAAGTAATTGTAAGTTAAGCCTACATGGTTGAGTGCACTTCAAGTCAACGGAAGAATATAAATAGAGAGTGAGAGTCTCTCTATTTGTCACTTGCTCTCTCAAGTGTGGTGCACCTTTGGAGAAGGAAATACTTTGGCTTGACAGAAGACAGAAGGCTGCTATTGTGTTGGGAGGTCATCTTACTGTTTTGGGATCACATCTTGTGGTGATACTATCTTAGAGGAAGTTGAGGGGTTTTCTCCATTTATGGTTTCCCCTCCTAAAATATTTGTGTCTCTTGTCTCTTGTGATGTGCTTATGTGATTGATGTGCTTGTTATTCTATCAGTGAAAAGATCTTAACATAATGCTAGCTTAAATGTTGAAAAACTAACATGAACACCTTGAGCCAATTCTTGACAGATCTGAGAAATGTTCACTTGATTGCTACAAAGCATATTCTGAGGTACCTAAGGGCTATAGTTGATTATGGGATCAAGTACGAGGTGAATTAGAAGATTAACCTGGAGGGTTATGTTGATTCAGATTGGGCAAGCGGTGTCATCAATAGGAAGATCACTTTAGGGTGTTGCTTCAGTATGGGATCAGGTGTGATCTATTGGTTTATCAGGAAGCAATCCTGTGTGGCACTAAGTACATCTGAAGCAGAGTATGTCACAGCTTGTTCAGCTAGTTGTGAGGTAGTATGGCTGCAGAAGCTACTGTCTAATATATTTGATCTCCAGTTGGATGCTACTTGTATACATTGTGACAACTAGATTTGTGTGAAGTTGTCAGAGAATTCAGTGTTCCATGACCAGTCGAAGCATATCAAGATCAAGTATCACTATATCAAGGATATGGTGCAGAGGGGAGCAATGAAGCTCCAATATGTTGCGACAGAGAAACATATAGCTGATGTATTGATGAAGCCATTGGCTAGGCTGAAGTTCAAGTAATTTAGGGAGAAGCTTGGTGTTCTCCAGATCGAGGTTTCCTCCAAGAGAAAGTGATGAGACCCATAGCCATTCTGACATGGTGAGAGGATTGGTTCCTTCCATGGTCAGATGTAAGGGCAACTTCCATTCTAGGAATGGAGGCACTTGGTCAGTTATCAGGTAGCTCAGTCTAGGATTGGGGGCAATTTTGATGCGATGATAGGATTAGCTCCTTCATGATCAGATGTGAGTGCACGCCCTTTCGATGCGATGTGTTTACACATGGTCGAATGTAAGTGCAGAGCCTTTCCGACAAGATGAGGTTGGATATAAGTGTTGAGCCATTCTGGCGCGATGTGTTTACACATGGTTAGATGTGAGTGTTGTGCCTTTCTGACAAGATGGGGTTGGATGTAAGTGCAGTTCCTTTCTGACAAGATGGGGTTGGATGCAAGTGCATAGAATTTTCGATGTAATGTGCTTACACATGATCAAATATAAGTGCCGATCCTTTCTGACAAGATGAGGTCAGATGTGAGTGCTCAGCCTTTCTGACAAGATGAGGTCAGATGTGAGTGTTTGGCCTTTCTGACAAGATGAGATCATATGTGATTGTTGGGCATGCCTTTTTGACACGATGAGGTCAGATGTAAGAGCTGGGCAGGCCATTCTAACTTAAGTGTTAGATATAAGTGCTAATGAAGGCCTACATGAAGGGTATGCCTATAGGATTGAATCTATAGAACTTCCTGTGACGAGAAGAATTGAGATAGCACCATTCTAAGATAGTATATGATGATCCAGACTTGATGATGATCCAAATGAGATGATCCATACTTGATGATGATCTAGTTGTGATGATGATCCAGACTCGATGATGATCTAGATGTGATGATGATCCAGAAGTGATGACGATCCAGATCGAGTGATGATCCAGCAATGATGAGCCAATAGTCATTATGATGCAAGTCCTGCGATGAAGAAGACTTGAAGAAGAAGATGACTTAAAGACTCAAAATACTCGAACACAAAGAAGACTTGAAGACAAAGAAGACTTGAAGACTAAAGAAGACTTGAATATGACAAGATGATCCAGTTGATGCAGAGAAGAAGACCAGTGCTGAAAATTGTGTCGAAAGAATACCTTCCTAGTTAAGAGGGAGTGTTGATGTATTTGTAACTTCGGAATGTATTCATCTATGTATATTATGTCTTGTAACCTGATGTTTATTCTGGGATGTATATATTATGTAATTGAGTCATGTTGTCATGCCCCGATGTTACGATCGGGAGGATCTATTATGTAAACAAATCATGTCAAGTCATTGTGGGTAACCCTCTGATTGTCTAAAGGTTAAATTCCCTACAGTTCCAAGGCAATAGAGTTATTAGAATCTCCTAGTAGAGGTCGGCCCTAGTATGGTTTTAGTCATGCTGGGAATAGTATAAATAGAGATTTGGAGTCTCTATTTAGCACAACAACTTATACACACTCAAGTGTAGAGCATAGTTGAGGAAGGAGAAGACACTGGGGCTAGACAAGAAGAATGATACTGCTGTCGGGAGGTCACTTACTGTTTTGGGATTTTCTATTTTGGTGCTGATTCTATCTCTGAGGAAGTTTCGGGGTTTTCTCCTTTATGGTTTCCCTGAGGAAAAACATTGTGTTCATTATCTCTTGTGTTTAATTGTTGTGCTTATTATTCTCTCGGTTAAATATCCTAATAATGCTAGCTTAATGTTGAAAAACTAACAGCTGCATGGCCTCAGGAAAGTCCCCAACTTGTGCCATGGGTACCCTATGTGTCAGCCACACAAAGTTTGTGTGGATGCTTTGGAGCATCTTCTCTGCATCCACACCCATGATGTCATCTCCTCATCCCCTCCGTCTACGATGAGGGAAACTGTCAGGCCACCGTGGTCCTACATATGCATACATATGACAGGATGTCACTATGTGTCATCACACAAAAACATGTATTTTGGTTCTATATATCAAAAAACACACAAAAAAAAATTAATAATTCAAAAAAATAAAAAAAGGAGGGTTGGGATTTCTTACCAATGTCACCGTATGCTGATCCTGGTGGTAGGGGCATGTCGAGATCTCCACGAAAATCTATCCCTGCATAGGGGTAATTATTGATGGCAACTATCTACCGCTTCCACCATGGAAAGAAATCAGCTCGGTAAGGGTTGGACACCCTACCTCAACCCAGTATGCACATTTCATCTTCCCAATGTCATTGGGCTGGATCTTGAACCCCATGAAGAAGAATGTCAACTCTAGGGTTGAGTCCCATAACATGCTCGAAGAAGAACATGCTCAGTATACTGCTGAAACTGAAGTTTCATACCCTTCCCATCTTGCAGTATCTGAGTTGTTGCTACATGTTACTCAACAGCGTCGTACTCCAATCATAAACTATGGGTCTCATGCACTCCACTGCATAGAACATCAAGGGCTGCGAGGCCTGGTGGAGTGAGGCTAGCCCTGCTATCCTGTCGAGTGTCAGTAGTATGGCCTTTAGGTCCAGTACCTATATGGAGTTTGTTAGGATCTGACTCCCAACCTTCTCTATGTCTAGACAACAGTATACAACAATATACTCATCAATGGTGAGGCCACCTCTGGGCCCACGAGAACGTAGGTTCACCACTTCCCCCCGTCGGGACAATCCTATAATGAAGCATATGTCCTCCAGCTCTATAGTGAGGGACATCCTGTCAATATGGAAATACTTTGAGTCAGGATCCCAGTAGTCTACTAGCATCTATTTCAGTCTTGGTTTGGCCCTTAAGCCCCCAAGAAACCAAAACTTGTAGAGCTCGCATGCACAAAGAGCTTGTTGAGCCATTAGATCGCCTTGTACAGCCTCTTCTACATCTATGTGTTCTCTCTCCCTCCATTCTAGAACCATCCTACACATTTACATTGAATTTTGGTCATTATTTGGCTTAAAAAACATTGAACGTGGCCGGATATGCGACTGTTTGTAAAACAGTCGCGTATGTACACGACTTTGGGCCATTTTTTCGCATATAGCCAGCCCTATGTGCGAAAAAACCCCCAATTTCCATGTGGGCTGAAGTGCATATCTTATAATGGCCTATAAAATTATTTTGACCATGGAATTTGAAAAAATTTACATGCAAATGGAAGAGCAGGGCATGGGAAGTTACCTGGAAAAAATGGTGTCGAATTCCGCCAGATGAAACTCCCGGAATTTGCGTTTGAAGTTCTGAGCTCAATTGGGTAAAATTTTTAAATGATATATAATGTTTTGATTTGTTTTACTATTTATAGAAAAAATTTATCCCCTTTCTATAGTTTTGAACCGTTTCTAACCCTTTTGGACCGTTTTTTACTAATATGATAATGTAGGAGACCGTTTTGAGCATCGTTTCGACCATTTCTTTGACCCATTCGTGCTAATCTCAGGTATGATGTTTAAACTGGCATATAGGTTAAATTTCACCTCCATTTTAATTTTGCATGACCTTATGACTATTTCATTATAACCTTAGGTACGAACCCATTCTATCCTGTCACAGAACCTTCTTGCTCTTTTAGAAGTGGCATGATGTGAATGGTAGAGTTTGACTTTACATGGGTGCCCTAGTTAGCTCCTTGTTTGCATTTGGTGCCCGGGCCGACACTTTGTCCTTTAGGGTGTGGGAGTCCATTGTATATTATTTCCATGACATTTCACAAGAGCCTCATACTCCTCTTGATATTTTTCTGGCCTATTTCCCCGAGGACTCCCTTATGTCAAGTTGTAATTGCATTTTCATGAGCTTTGCCTGCCTCATTAAGCCTTATGCTAGCTTCCCTGACTTTGAGTATCAGCCATTTATCCCAAGCTTGTCTCATGTCTAGCCACGTAGAGCCATTTTGTATATCCTTTGTAGCTTGATTCCTTATTTTTATTGGGAGGGGAATTTTCCCCGAGTGTCACTATCCTACACATGTCTCCTTGCATTGAGCATAGGTATGTTCCGCTACTTGGAACTAGTTTGTTTTCCCATTAACACTTGTCTCCTCCTAGTCTGTAATTATAAGGCACTTTTATTCTTTTCAATATTTTCAAAATATTTGACAAAGTCCAAAAAAATAAAAGAACCAAAAAGCTAGATAAGAAAAGATGTTATCTTTGGCAGCAGTCAAGTCGTGTCGCCTTCGAATAGAGCACTGTATATCGCATCTGTTCGTTGGGTAATAGTTTGACTTTAAAAGTTGTACTTGTTTCTCTGAGCTTATTTCCACCGACTGGTTAGAATTCTAGTCCCTATGGAGCCTCTGTCGATGCCTCCTGTGTTGCAGAGATTTCCCATTTTTGTATATCGAGTCTATGCTTCCTACATTCAGTCATCATTCACTGTTATGATCTTGTTTGAAGGAATTTGAAACCTGAGTTGGCCATTCCTCAATTATATTTACTTTGCATGTCGGCCATTCCCGGTATAGTTACTGGTTTGTGCACATTATGATCGAGTCCTTCCACATTATACAGCTTTGTTGAGTACCTTGTGTTGGATGATGGGGGATGCCTTAATTCCCTCCTTCTAGCGGATTTCATCCCATCGAATTCATATCATTTATTATGGGATAGGAATCTAGAGTCATTTTTGAGTGCTTTGAGACTTGTAGTCATCAGTGGCAGGTTCTTTTGCCATCGACAATTTTTTTGGGAATACATCAATGTCCTCTGATCGATGGATTATCTCAAGTGTTCGACCTCAACACATTTATTCACACTTTTTAGTGTGCATTCTAGTACCTTGATTCCCATTTTCATTATCAGTGGGCAACCTCCCGTCTATTAATGGTATACATCAACGACCGATAATCAGACGATATACTACTATGTTCGACCTCAACACCTCTATTCACATAGTAGGACATGTACTCATAGTGATTTGTGTAGAAGACCTTCCAGACTAGTGGCGTCTTATATATGCTACCTCCTTGATCATGCCAGTGTTCATGAGATTTCAGCTCTCGTGACTTGATTCCAGTATATGTCAGATATTTCCAGCCATTATGGAGATCTTGATCCATTATATATCTTCAGCCTTCATGGAGATCATGATCCTGTGTATATCTTCATCGAGGAGATTCTGAGCTATCTATATTGTACGTGGAGATGACCACACATGTCATATTTTGTATCATGCCTATTCATGGCCATTGTACTCTTACATATCTGGGACTGCTACATCTACTTGTAGTTATGTGCAGAGTTTGATCATTGTATTGTATTGATTGGATGGTTGGCTCTTCCACTGGGTTCTTCTATCTAAACTAATTAGCAATCACACCCTTTAATTTTTCCTTCTGTGCATTATTTCTTGTAGCATTCTACTTGTTTCTATTTTTAATTCCTGTAGCTCCCCCTTTTTTTTATTTCAACAAAAGAACATTATGTTTTTTAACCAATTTGGCAGACCTATTTTCCACATGTGTGATCTCCAGATCAGAAGATAACACCATGGATAGATTCACATATCAACAGGATATATATTGACAGTCTCATATTAATTTTATCATTAACACATAATATTTGACGTGCATTTTTCGGAGCCAACTTGAAAAGGTTTACCAGTACTGAAATAGTGCAAAACCTGCCAGAAGGCACTTTTGGAAAATTAATAACTTCATCCTCGAAGACCTTTTTGATATTTTTATGATATTGTTAGGTGCATCAATCAACAATATAGAGGGATATACCTTCATAATAATTTAATCCATCAAATAGAAATCATAGCAGGCATTTTACACAGGCCACTTAGGCCATTTTACCAACAGATTTCACACTTGACAATTTGTGGCATTTTCAAGGTGGATTTTTCATTTCACCAAATCCATGAAAAAATGATAGTAGAGGATGTAGGACACATAACTAATCACAACACAACTTGTCTCACCCTGAAACTCTTCTTCATTTGCCTTAGGTGGGAATTTTACTAGAGTAGTGCAAATATGGTTGGGAGGCACTTTTGGAAAATTGATATCTTCTTCCTCAAAGACTCTTTGGTCAATATGATGACATGTGTAGTAGGGATTTCACCCTTGCTATAGGCAGGAATAGCTCCCTTCCATATATAAGATGGAAGGGTAGGGTTCCTATGAGAATGGAAGAGTAGAAAGAAATAAACAGAAAACGAAATGGAAAACGCCTCTGCACACAAGGTTAGGGATAAGCTCCACAACCCTACATCAAACTATTAGAAAATAAGAGAACCTGTAAGCAATCAATGGAAACCTGCAAACAAATAATTTTAGAAAACTACAATCTAAATAAGCAAAAACATGAAAAGACAAGTATATTTTCTTTGGTTGGAATGGGCCACCATGCCCTAGCTTGGGAGAGCACCTCTCTTAGGAATGGGGAGCTATGTCTCAATGGAGGAATGGAGGAGAGGGAGGGTGAATGGATTCAGAGGAAAATGGTCTCAAGGCACTCACATGGGCAACGTAATGATAGGGAGATGAGAAGTGATTTGAGAGTGACCCCACCCCTCTATTTATACTTTTTTTCTCAATATTTTTAGGGTTTTAAACCCCTGGTTGGGGCCTTAGCCCCTTTTTTGGGATTTTATCCCCTTTCACTCAATATTTATCTCTTTTGGGGATTTTAAGCTCCTTTGATGGGTTTTAGCCCCTTTTTGGAGGCTTTATCCCCTATGAGAGCTATTTTGGTTCTTTTTAGGGGTTTTTAAGCCCTTTTTTGTATTTTTAAGCCTTCTTGAGGGTGTGGGGGTCAAATGGCAGTACACAGATGTCTATAGGTGGTGTAGGTCATGTAGAGCTCATTGTGGGATTTTTTGGGTTAACAGATTGCCCCCTAATGTGTGAGGGTAGGATCTCATTGTATGGTCGACGAACATCATAGGATTTTCTTGGGGAGAGGTGGTGCTTCCTGGGCTAGGGCATGGCGGCTTTTGGTTTTTGTATTAATACGGTTCCCATCAATGGGTGAGATAAAAATAATGTGTGACATGTATATGGATGAGGAGGGCATCCTGATGCTCATAACGATGTCAAAAGAATAATGTGATCTAAGCTCTATAATACAAGAGTCGATCATGTACAACTGCTGTTACAATAGTGGTTTCCTCAATGAGAGGATGAATAGAATATTGATCTGAACAATTGTTGCATTGGACCCATGGAACTCTCATGGAATTCTATATCTTCATGACTGATGGTCTGCTAGATTTGGAATGGTACATAGTTTACTGACAGAGAGTCAGAGTCCCTGTGGTACAAGTATGCTGCACCAATCATAAATCTATATAGAAGCACTGTTGGGGCTTTTGAACATTGTCTCCAACGCAACCCAAAAATCACAAGGGACATGAACCTGTTGGGGTCCCTCAAATAGACTCATCAATGTGCTAGAGTCAGGTGACATTTGACCAAATACTGCACAGACCAATACCCTACATGAATCTCAACAGTGCGATGATGTAGCTGGAGTCAAGAACATGAGAAACAACCATCCCAAGAGGCACTAAGGACTTGTCTAAAGTGGTCCAAATAAATCATCAATAAGGTTAATGAAACCAAGATACAGGGACCTCTAGGTCTATCCTCTAGAATACATGTGTTGTCTTCGACAGAGGGAGACCTGCCCCTAGTCAAGGAAATGGTGTTTCCTTGACCATGAGCACGAGGGAGATAAGTAAAAGATGTGAGACAATGTGAGGACTAACCCACCGAATGGGGGGGGGAGGGAAGGATTTGAACAGGGGCAGAGGGAGTGTAGTGGACTCAAAATTCCTTTGTTTAGAGTATGACGGCAGGGCAAACTAGGTAGCAAGTGAAACTGACTCATGGGAAAGGGATCATAGTTGTAATACTGGGAATGTAAGTACAGATGGGAAATACTTGGGGGAGGTAGAAACTTTTGATATTGATGGGATCCAAGGAAGAGACATTTCAGAGTACTCTAAACAAAGGCGACCCAAAGTGGGAATGCTACCAAAATGTTATATGTGGGGTGGTGTCTAAAGACACCATTGTGGTACGATCTCGTGGATTTTTTGGCAAGCCCGAGAAAGTACATGCTCGATGGTTCTTTCAATTTTAGATAATATGAAAGCATGAAGAAGACTCCAGCAGGGGCTCTTTTTTGTTGGTAGTCTCCTGTTCCCAAAAAAGGATAAAAGTATACATAGGAGAGCTCACTCATCCTTTAGGGGATGGGAGACTTATTTTCCATTGGTAGTCCAGTTATGCTAGGAAAGGTTAAACCTATACTGACTAAACAGTCATTCAGATAATTTTACGAGCACGAATGAAACCAGGTTTGCTCGATAATCTTTTCTTGATGAGAAGGATGGAAACGAGCTTAAAGACAACCCATGGAGAGCTTTTTCATAAAGTTTGACCCCTCTGCCCGAGAAAGCATAAAAGGATGCAGAGGGGAATGGTCTTATATTGAATGTGCCAAGGTGGTCCTTTTCATTTGATGGTCTACATGGACCACAAAAGCAGATAAGTGAGATGATGTAGATGCCCTTTCCTATACTTTAACTAGCGGGAAAGGAAGCAGTTGCACTCGGAAATATTTTCATTCTTTTAGGAGTCATAAAAGAGCTTAAAAGAAACTCTGGTATGGTCAACTGATCACGCTAGGAAAGGTGGTGCCCCATGTTGAGAAAGTGGACAGTTGTCCAAAGGTGATTTGTGTATCATGGATGGAGCAGATCACTCTCAAACATACCAATACATGCACAGGATAGATCACGGAAGAGGCACAGGAGTCGGTGTGGAAGAGGCACGCAAATCAAGGTGGCTCTCGAACAAAGGTCAGGAGAGCTGTGTGTGAGTTGTGGTGAATGGAATGGACTAAATGTGATTTGAGTGAAAGTCCGAAGGCAGTTATAGGCCAAAGGCATGCAAAGGAAATGATCCGTCATCCGAACGATGGTCTGGAGATTCACATAAGGTGCTGTGGATGGATTAGACAGCTATATGCTAAAGATCAAAATGTTGTGCCTTCCGGGCAGTGTCCCGGGAACTCGCATGAGTGGTGGTAGGCCAGTGTGATGCAAGTATAGGTCGAAAGACACTTGTATCACCATGATGTGGCTCATAAACTAAGGTAACCTCCGGGAAGTGGTCCCGAAAATTATTTATTAAACATGAGATGATGGTCTCATTAGAATATAGAGGACAAAATTTGAGCCCGGAGGTGTGAGAGGTGTCTTGAATAGATTTCAAGTGAATTCAGAATAGGAGCTAATGGTTCTCCCCTTGACTTATGGTAAAAACATTGAAAAACAAGAAAGGAAAAAAAACTACACTATAAGGGACTCATAGTGGTTATATCGGGCATAGACTCTCTTGAGGTGGAGCCTGTTGCATGGCTTCTTCAAGATTTGACCATATGATTCAACGAAGAGGTATACCCCCTTGCCAAGACGAAGGTATTCGGCAAGGCAGAATGACAGAATCTGGTCTTTTATGGAAAGAACCGATTCCACACTATGGTTTAATGGGAATGGTGTAAAACCGAAAGTAGTCTTACATATCTCTCCGTCATCATGTAAGTGGTGCTGGGATAGGTTAGGTGGATCCTCCACAGCCGACGAGACGGAAGGGAAACTAGTGTTAGAGATCATGTAAATGGTATTGGTTGTGGTTTTGGTGGCCTTGCCCCCAGTATCTGTTGGAGGAAGAGGGGCAGGCCTGGAGAGAGGATGAGTCTTTGATGGACCCAGAGGTAGGCACAACATCATCTCAATTGGATGGACATGATTCAACACATATTGAGGCCTTAGAGGTAGCGTAGGTGGTTCAAGGTACCACATAGGAACTCCCACTGTGAAATCCTATAAATTGTAGGTTGCTAAGACAAAATTACTCATGATCTAGGATGGTAGGAAAAGGAAAAGGATCATGTTGAGTGGGAATGAACCCCACTATTTCTCTGGTAATTGTTTCCACCTTTCACACACTTGGGTTACGTGGAAAAAATATTCAAGCCACTCGGTGTGTCCTTGGGGGCAAGTATTGAGTCAAGGCTGTCACCTTGTTCTTAACTCCTCTGTTTAGGCTAACTCCTAACGAAGCCAAGGGGGGTAGACCCTATTAAATTACTAAGGCTAATTACTTAGTGTGATGGTGTTATATTGATTAATTTGTTTAGGAGTTTTGAAATTAACCAGTGGAAACAAAAGATAACAAGATGCAATATTTAAAGCATATAAGCACAGTAATGACACTCAATATATATATAATTGAAATAAATGATCAAATAAATCACCAATTCCTTAAATGGAGTCAACAGAGAAAATAATGTGCTTGCATACGCTTGAATGAATGTTTTGTAAATATCTCTTGGTAGATTTTAAATTAATGTGGAATGTGAATGAATTAAATTAGGCGAAAATGGGACTCCAGATATACCCGAGGGGTACTTGGAGTATGTCCAAAGTGAACTTTCATGGCTACTCGCAAGGTGGTTTGTGGGCTGGAATGGAGTCTCAGAGACTATTTCTCGTAATGCACCCATCAGGGTGTGACAGAGGTTGATGCTTCGAGGTTACTTTCCAGTTGTTCCCAATCCTTTGGGTATTTTGCCACCTTTTACAGTCCATTCGAGGCGTTGGATTTTCTCCTGAAGGTTTGTCAATTTGGGAGGTGAAGACCAATTAATCTAGTCACTCAAGTGATTTTGATGCAGCTTGAATAATCGGATGAACTGCAGCCAATTATAGAGCATACACACTAGAGTCTTTGTTATTTTTAGTAAATTTTAAAAGAGGTGTTCTTATTAAAAAGAAACCCTCTAGGAACCTCTTTCGCTCCAAGTGGACCTCAATCGGGGAATCAAGGAGGAGTTGATTTTATTATTATTATCAAAACAATTAATGAAAATGGTATCAGAGATACACAACACCAGTTTCCTAATTAGTCCTACCATGCATCTCTTTCCCCTTGCGGGTCAATCGAGAAGTCGTGGGGTAAGTAGTATGATTACTTTTGAATTGAAAATATGGACTAATCCAAAATATTATCAAAGTATAAAATCCTACATGTCAATACTAAACTAGAACAGAAAAAAGGGAAAATGCAAAAAAAGTGAAACAGAAGCAGATCCCCCGTAGGGGGATGGTGAATAGGATCGAAAGAGCCTATTCGAAAAGATTTTTCTTTTTATTAGCAGCAATTACAATATCAAAAAACTGAAATTAATCCACCTGGTCCTTATATGGAATGAGACCAAAGGTTTAAAAATTGCACTGAAATTTGAAATTTTGGGAAGACGGAGACCCTCTGGGGGGTTTCGAATGGTCCAAAAATGATTTCCGAATAGTGCCTCCTCCTCTTTTCTGTTACACTTGTTTAGAAAAATTTGAAGGAGCAAGAGGAAAATAAGAGAATCTGTTGTTGGAATCCTTGAAGATCAATGGTGGAGCTTTCCGGTGGAATGTTGAGGGACTATGCCTTTCAATGGTTTTGGAGAGAGTGAAGAAGCAAACTAGATCAACATAATATCCAAGATAGGAACTTGCAACTGAATCCAAATACTTGCCAAAATAATTTTGAGATCCAGTTAATACATAGATAGATATTTCAGAATAACATGCATATAAACTTATAAAACATGCTGAATCTAGATCTCTATACATGCATAAAAAATGAAAGAGATGGCCAATAAACTTATTAATAAACTCATTTCCTATCAATATTATAATAAAATTATTATCAATCTTATCAATGAATCCACAAGCAATAAGCAAATTATGAACATAGATATAGGTTAACTTAGTAAAACATGGCAATTCTCATCCACACATACAATGACATGACACCATCTTGCCTCCAAAGCTTCACTTTATTCCAATAAAAAAATATATTACATAGTATTACAACAGAAATAGCTACTCAATCCAGCTCTAAATAACTCAGAAAGGAGGAAGCCATGCTTTATTTCTACACAAAATTGAAACCCCAGCCCAGAGGGGGCGCAAATCCCAAGGAGATAGACCACTGTAGCTAAAAGAGAGTCCATCAATGCCTGAATAGAAGCTGAATAGAGCTTCTACTAAATCTGAATGTCAATTGGGGGGGTGATTGAGCTAACACATCAACCTGCTAAGTGAATCATCAACCACAGAGCTCCCAGAATATCCCACACATGTGGAGGAGAGACAGAGGGCGCAATTCCCCATAAAGGAGGCTGAAATTCAACTCTGGATCTGCCCTGATCACCTCCTTCAGTCAAGGATTTTTTAGATTCAGTCAATCTGGTGTTGATGAGACTTATTTAAATCAAATCAGTTTAGAATCCACTGAGATAGGATTTTGGATTTGCTCCATTATTCATCAATTGATTAATTAAAATAATCAATAATTGATTTTTTGGGGCTTTCTGACCTGAGTGATGGAAAATCACTCAAAACTAGGAAATAGTGGGTCTATAGGTTTACTGGGTGCTCTTAGCTTGAAAATGAGCACCTACATGACTAAATCTGAATTCCGAGCCCACTTTTATTACAAAACCAAAATTTCCAATTAAACTATTAAAAAATAGCCTATTTTTTTGAAAAATTAAATTTTAATAAAAAACACCGAAAACATTTTAAAATTTTAAAATTTTAAAAACCTAGGGGAACTTAGACAGGTTCATATGACTCAACCACAATTCCTAGCATGTTTATACATTGACACATAGACGCTAATAACCTCAATAGGCCTAAATTTCAAGCCGGCCACCCCAACTTTGGAGGTATTGAGTGAAAAACTCAGAAATTATCAGTCGTTTATTCAACAACCAATAATAACCAAGGGAAAAAACACCCTGGGCTGATCAGATTGAAAAATGATGTCTAAGAGACCGAGTCTTTTATAGACATTATCATGCTAGAACATTTATTGCAACTCCCCCAAGGGGGTATGAACATGTGATATAATACAACAAAGTTTCCCAAGAACAAGAGTGAAGGTCTTCTGAAGTCCGAACAAGTTATCCTTTTCCAATTCACCAGGATCACTTGATAAAAAACCACTAAGTACAACTTAGGTGGTAACATTCTAGCTCCAACTGTGGGACGTGTTCTCGATCTGTTCTTTAAGGCAAGGAGAGGATACGAGAACACCAGAATATCTGGTTTATATACCATGTAAAAACATCTCAACTTGACAATAAAACCTCAGTAGCACAAGCTTTATATAAAAACCAAATGAACCATTAAGTTGATTTATTTAAACAAAATAAATGTAATTTAACTAATGAAAACAAAGTTTTATTATAGCTAAGTACAAAACATAAATGCAGAAAGTAAATGCTCTCTTTTAGGAGCTTATTTTCTTACTCTAAGCATGATATAAAAAGGTTAGGTGTAATAAAAAATCCAATGTAACCACCTAAGCATTTTATTAACATAAAAAAAAATTTCCTTGTCTTTGGTTACTAGCCAAAGTAAGGATACCTTATTCAGAAAATGCAAACCTGCATGATGATTCAAAATAGGTGGGATGGATGGGAGATCATAGGCATGAATAATGCCATAAAAATTCTTCCCCAAATTGTATGTACTCATGCAGGATGCTTCTATCCTTGATTGGATAGGAATGATATACCAGTCATAACGATGAGGCAAACTGACCACATCATCATACTGATCATGGGGGCTTATGAAATGATAACTCGTTGCACAAGACCCAAGTAGCTCCAAATCACAAGAAACCTCTATATGTGAAAAAGATGGTTGAGACTGATATTCCACTAACTGCATCACATCTGAATTTTCACAACAATGCTTCTCAATGTCTTCATTACTAATACCCTTGTGCAACTACATGATATGACTCTGAATGATCACGTGAAAATTATGAATGATCCTCTTCCATACTAAGGTTTTCCCAGGCATCCAGATCCGTGCTCCCCTCTATGGACGTATCATATATTGGACTTCCACAAATTTTTGAATAGACAATCCCCTTATTGGACATATCATGGATGGGATTCTCCATAATATTTTCACAAGTTGGATTATCTATGAAATTCCAATAGTCATCACTCCCATCCATGTCATATGTGGGGGACTCTTCATCCATGCCATAATGCCCCTACCTATCCATGTCTTCCTTGTATTCATAACAATCTTCTTCAGAAAACATGTTACAAGGAAATAAACTTTCCAAACCTTCATCAACATGAGGAGAACAAGGTCTAATGTCACCACACACCATACTGATCTTATCATAAGTTTCTTTATAGGCTTCTGTTATGATATCATGAAGAGGATCTTCAATATTATCTTCAATCAAGGAAACATTTTGGACATATTCAATGGGATCACTTGGGATGTGTTGCTCAGTGGGTTTCTCTAGAGGGCTTTCTGGAAAAATATCAGCATTGCAACACACTTGATAATACCTCAAATCTTCAATGTTTTCAGCTATGGTGACATGAGGAGAGTCTTCAAAAATGTGTTCCATCATGGGCTCCTCCTGAAGCTCTTCAATAGGATCATCTTGGATTTTCCCTTCCTTCAAATTTTGATGTGTGTTGGGATATACCTCATATTCTTTAATAAGCCGCTTAATTACTTCCAATCTTGAATAACTATGAGGAAACTCTTTTATGGGAGTATCATGGATATCCTCTTCACTTAAATGTTCAAGAAGTGATTCCAAGTCTTCAATAATGTGTTTAATGGCAAAAGGTCCATCATATGTTTCCATGTGATACTTTATCCCAGATAGGTATAAGGTACAGATCTTTTCAAGGAACTTTTTCAAACCATTCATACTACCCCTACCATCATGTCACTGCTCTAAAAAAATCCAAAGGAAGCTTTAAAAAGAAGTTATACATTTATTAGGAAGGCCATGATAGAACCAATAGCAGGCCTCACTCCAAAAAGTACCAGCAAACATTTCCATCATATTGTCTTCATGAAGAACATTGGAGTTAGCCATCAACTAAAGGAAATATTTGACATGCCAGATGGATGAATCACCATAATTTCCATGAAATAATGGAATAGATTTTTATGCATCCCCCACACCATTACAACAGTTAGGAAAACCCGATATGTTTGAGAAATCGATAGGCTGAAAAATTTCAGTTATCTGGGCACCATACTAATCCCTTAATTCATCCATATCAAAAATTAATAGTATGCATTTGATATAACCATTAAACCTTGTACTGAAAAGGTGGAGCTATCAAGCAATGAGCTTTAGAGGTTTTAATACGTCGCATGGGCTCATCTACACACAACAAAACATCACAAGTTTATGAGATAACAGGGTTTTATCCCTTCAATGGAGTCGCCATGTGAGATTTAAAATATACATTTAAGAACTCTCACAAAATTATTTTTTTCTTTTCTTTGTAAAAATAAAAACTGAAAAAAAATCAGTGGAGTCACTAGATGAAAATTAAACATCTACTCTAATCCATTCATCAAACAAAGCAAAAACAAAAATGAAGAAAACAAAAGTCGTACTACAGGAATAAAAATATTTTTCCCCTGCAACAGTGCCAAAAAATGTTGATTCCTTTCACACAACTGGGTTACGTGGCAGAAATCTTTAAGCCACTCGGTGTGTCCTTGGGGGAAAGTCTCGAGTGAAGGCTATCACCTTGTTCTTGACTCCTCTGTTCAGGCTAACTCCTTATGAAGCCAAGGGGGGTAGACCCTATTAAATTACTAAGGTTAATTACTTAGTGTGATGGTGTTATATTGATTAAGTTGTTTAGGGGTTTTGAAATTAACTAGTGGAAACAAAATATAACAAGAGCAAGATTTAAAGCATATAAGCAGAGTAATGACACTCAATATATATAATTAAAATAAATGATCAAATAAATCATTAGTGCCTTAAATGGAGTCAACAGAGAAAATAATGTGCTTGCATGTGCTTGAATGAATGTTTTGCAAATGTCTCTTGGTGGATTTTAAATTAATGTGGAATCTGAATGAATTAAATTAGGCGAAAAGGGGACTCCAAATATACCGGAGGGGTACTTGGAGTATGTCCAAAAGTGAACTTTCATGGATACCCGCAAAGTGGTTTGTGGGATAGAATGGAGTCTCGGAGACTATTGTGCGTAACGCACCCGTTAGGCTGTGAAAGAGATCGACGCCTCGAGGTAACTTTCCAGTTGTTCCCACTCCTTTGGGTATTTTTCCACCGTTTACAGTTCATTTGAGGCATTGGATTTTCACCTAATGGTTTTTCAATTTGGGAGGTGAAGACTATTTAATCTAGTCACTCAAGTGCTTTTGATGCAGCTTGACTGATCGGACGAACCACATCCAAGTACAGAGTATACACACTAAAGTCCTTCTTATTTTTAGTAAATTTTAAAAGAGGTGTTCTTATTAAAAGGAAAACCCTCTAGGAACCTCTTTCGGTCCAAGTGGACATCAATCAGGGAATCAAGGAGGGGTTGATTTTATTACGATTATCAAAACAATTAATGAAAATGGAATCAGAGATACACAACACCGGTTTTGTAATTAGTCCTACCACACATCTCTTTCCCATTGCGAGTCAATTGGGAAGTCATGGGGTAAGTAGTATGATTACTTTTGAATTGAAAATATGGAATAATGCAAAAATATTATCAAATTCTACAATCCTGCATGTCAATACTAAACTAGAATAGAAAAAAGGGAAAAATGAAAAAAAGTGAAATGGACATGGATCCCTGCTAGGGGGATGGTGAATAGGCTCGAAAGAGCCTATTCGAAAAGATTTTTCGTTTTATTAGCAACAATTACAATATCAGAAAACTGAAATTAATCCTCCTGGTCCTTATATGGAATGAGACCAAAGGTTTACAAATTGAAAAAATTTGAAATTTTGGGAAGACAGAGACCCCTTGGGGGGTTTCGAAAGGTCCAAAATTGCTTTCCAGACAGTGCCTCCTCCTCTTTTCTGTTACACCTATTTACAAAAATTTGAAGGAGGAAGAAGAAAAGAAGAGCATTTGTTGCTGGAAACCTTGAACATTAATCGTGGAGCTCTCCAGTGGAATGTCGAGGGACTATGCCTTTGAATGGTTTTGGAGAGAGTGAAGAAGCAAACTAGATCGACAAACTCTCCAAGATAGAAACCTGCAACTAAATCCAAATACTTTCCAAAATACTTGTGAGATCCGGTTAATACATACATAGAGATTTTAGAATAACATGCATATAATCTTATAAAACATGTTGAATCTAGATCTCTAAACATGCATCAAAAAGGAAAGAGATGGCCAATAAACTTATTAACAAACTCCTTTACTATCAAGATAATAATAAACTTATTATCAATATTAGCAATGAATCCACAAACAGTCAATAAATTATGAACATAGATACATGTTACCTCAGTAAAACATGGCAATGCTACTCCACACATATAATGACATGACACCATCTTACCTCCAAAGCTTCACTTTATTACAATAGAAAAAAATATTACATAGTATTACAACAACAATATCTCCTCAATCCAACTCTAACTAACTCTGAAAGGAGGAATCCATGCTTTATTTATACACAAAATTGAAACCCCAGCCCAGAGGGGGCACAAATCCCAAGGAGATAAACCACTGCAGCTGAACGAGAGTCCATCAATGCCTGATCTGAAGCTGAACTGAGCTTTACTGAGTCTGAATGTCAATTGGGGGGCTGATTAAGCTGACACATCAACCTGCTAAGTGAATCATCAACCATAGAGCTCCTAGAAGATCCCACATGTGTGGACGAGAGAGAGAGGGCACAATTCCCCATAAAGGAGGTTGAAGTTCAACTTTGGATCTACCCTGATCACCTCCTTTAGTCAAGGATTTATCAGATCTAGTCAATCCGGTGCCAATGAGACTGATTTAAATCAAATCGGTTGAGAATCCACTGATCTAGGATTTTGGATTTGCTCCATTATTCATGAGTTTATTAATGAAAATAATCAATAATTGATATTTTGGGGCTTTCTAACCTGAGTGATGGAAAATCACTCAAAACTAGGAAATAGTGGGTCTATAGGTTTACTGGGTGCTCTTAGCTTGAAAATGAACACCTGCATGACTAAATATGAATTCTTAACCCACTTTTATTACAAAACCATTTTTTCCAATTAAACTATTAAAAAATAGCCTAAGTTTTGGAAAAATTAAATTTTAATAAAAACCACTGAAAAAATTTAAAAATTTTAAAAACCTAGGGGGACTTGGACATGTTCATATGACTCAACCATAATGCCTAGAATGTTTATAAATTGACACATAGACTGTAATAACCTCAGTATGCCTAAATTCCAAGCCGACCACCCCGACTTTGGAGCTATTGAGTGAAAAACTCAGAAATTATCAGTCGTTTATTCAACAACCAATAATAACCAAGGGAAAAAACACCCTAGGCTGATCGGATTGACAAATAAAGTATAAGAGACTGATTCTTTTACATACACTATAATTCTAGAACATTTATTACAACTCCCCCAAGGGGGTATGACCATGTGATATAGTACAACAAAGTTTCCCAGAAACAAGATTGGAGGTCTTCTAAAGTCCGAACAAGTTATCCTTGTCCGGTTCACCAAGCTCACTTGATAAAAAACCACTAAGTACAACTTAGGTGGTAACAGTAACTGAGGTTGAGGTTGCGACTGAGGTTGCAGCTCTGGCTAGGGTTGCGGCTGCAGATAGGCTACAGCTGTGGATGGAGCTGCGGTTGTGGATGGATCTGCGACCGCGGTTGGTGCTGTGGCTGCGGATGGTACTGCAACAACGGATGGAGCTGCAGATGAGGATGGAGATATGACTATGGTTGGTGCTACAGCTTTAGATGGAGCTACAACTATGGTTGGTGCTATGGCTATAGTTGGATTTTAGGTGCAGCAGTGCTGGATGAGAGGGTGCACAAATCTGTAGTGTCGCTTGGTACCGGTGGGGGAGGTAAGAACAGGAAGGAAGTTGTCATGGTCATATCAGGGAACAAAACGGTACCTATAGCCAACAATGAAGGAGTGGCTACATTTTTGAAGTATCCATAGTGGGGATGACACTGCCTAGTGTAGTCGGCCCCTATGGATCATGGTAAGTTAGTTGATCCACAGTCACAATTTTCACGTCGAGAGGGAACATCATAAGGTGGAACACGGTGGATGCCATGACTCTCATGGAGTACATGTAGCTTCGTCCTAAGACTAGGTTATAGTCCAACTATGCATTGACCACCTCTATGTCAATTAGGACTGTCTTCTCTGCTAAAGTGATGGGGATGTGCAAAAGGATCCCTTGGGCTCTGGTGGGGTGGCCATCATAGGAACAAAGTGTAGTGTTAGAAGGTTGAAGGATAGGGGACCCGAGTTTCTTCCAGAAATATGTTGACATCACACAGGTGGATGCCCCTTCATCAACGATGCATCGAAGGACCACCAAATTCCAGATTGAGACCTGAATTTGGAAGGCAATGGTGGATGGAATTCTGGGTTCTCCTTTGTCCAAATCAAAAGTGATCAATTTGGAGTCAAAGGGGTCTACGGCACCGAGGGTAGCTAGTAGAGATTTCCTTTGTGTTGGGCATGTTTTAAGCACCTTGAGAGTGGACATGGCCATAGGTGTTTGGGCCAAGCCATCCAGGATTCTATAGCTTACAGCAGCTTTAGCTGTGACGTTGTTGACAACCCGCCGTATGGGGGGTCACAGAGGAAAAGGGGGTAAATGAAGAGGTGAATTGGTTGTTTTGGACATAGATGCCACTGATGTATCAGTGGGTTTGATGTTAGCTCTGTATTGATTTCGTCTGGTCTGTAAATTTACCTCTTCAGTCATCATGGCTAGGAGGTGGTGAACACCTATTTCTACTATCGAAGGTGCCCCTGGGGCATTGGGATTGGGCTGGGGAGCAGGTATAGTTGCTACCAGTCCTTGGACTAGAAATGGGTTTTGGAGGACCATGGGTGGAGGCCCTGGTGGTGCCAGGTTGGGTTGAGCTGGGGCTGTCATAATGGTAGCATGTTGAACCTCGTTGTGAATGGCCTGCTTAGTGCGACCCATGAATGGGCATTCGTGTGTATAGTGCCCATAGACCTCACACAACTTGCATGGCTGATTTGTGCGCAATGAGATGTTGCATATTGGTGTGTTTGGTTGCTAAGGATTTTGGGCTGGTTGGTTTTCCCCAGCATTGTTGGGAGGATTTGGTTGTTGACCGCCTCCATATGGTTGATTTTTTCCATGGTTCTAAGCTCGGTTATTTCTTGCTTACCCTTGTTGGTTATTGGGGGCTGGCTAGTTGGGATGGTTTTGATGTGCAAACACCTGTCCTAAAGGTGTTGGAGGAGTGGAGGTGGGGGATTGAGTGGCTTGCACTGGTAGTGCATAGTAGACTTGGGGGGGTGGAGGTGCTACAAATGTGGGCATTTGCTGTGTCAGCCAAGCTAATGCCTAGGCCTACTACTGCGGCATAGGTTGTGCATAAGAAGTTGTAGCTCTAGACTGAGAAATTATTATTGCATAATTAGGAGCTTGAATTGGGTAGGCAACACTAGGGGTGTTGCTTGGGTGTGATGGCATCATAGGCGGTGTTGCATGGTGTTGTGAGTGATGGGAGATAGAGCCTATAATTCAATCTGTAGCATGGGATGCCCTCGGCGCATCACGGTAGGAAGTTTGCGCATGTGGAGCATCTGGAATGATGGTATATAGGTATCCAGACTGAGCATAAATCAGATCAAACTACCAGGATTTCAAGATGGCCTCTTCTTCAGATTGGGGATGTTCAGATGTGACGTCCTTTGCTATAGGTGGTAGCAAAGTTTTTAGGTACCAATCCAGGAAGATCCTGTCATTAATTTGAATCTTGCACAAACTACGGTGTCACCACCACTCATGGATGTGGTTGGTTATGTGGGTCACAGTATTCTGGTGGCAAGATAGCAAGATCTCCACCCGTTCGTCGTATCTAACAGGGAGTTGGAAATACTGCAGGAACATGAAAGCCAAGGAGTTAAAATCTGGGTACTTGGCTTGTGGTAGCTCAATGTACCACTTGGTTGTAGCACCTGTGAGGGTGCACTGGAATAGTTTGAGTTTGATCGAATCATCTACAATGCTATTTGATAACCACCATAGGTGAAACATCATGATATGGTTTTGGGGGCACTCCCTTGCCTTCCCTTCAAACTTGGGAATGTATGAGGAGAGTTTGGTTAGCATGGGAGGCCAAAAGGTTTGAAGGAAGATAGGGTCGTTTGTTAATTGAGCCAAGTCAAGTAGGTTGAGGCATGCCATGAAAGGAAGGTTTGACCCAAGGTTGATGGGTGATGGGGTTTGTAGGGACATGATGCACCTACATGATTCGGGGTACTTGTGGCATAGTTGTGTATGGGCCACTACCCCAAGGCATGGTAAGCAAAGCTGTGAGAGTGGAAGGGACATTTCCCCCATGTATGAAAAGATGGGTAGCGTAGGTGGAAGGACCACTGCCCCCAGGCATGCTAAGTGGGATAGTGTGGGTGGAAGGGACACTGCCCCATGTGTTACAGGTGGGACAACTTGACCAGTCAATATGGGTGGTTGTAGCTGGCTTATGATAGTTTTCATGACCATGCTGGGGCCACTAGCAGGGGTGTTGGTGGTTGTTTGGGGTGTGGACATGGGTCCACTTCCAGTCACTAAGACAAAAAATGGATCTGGGTTTGCACCAGCCATGGGGCTAGATGGTGCAATATGCAGGTTTGGCTCAGATTGGTATGATTCTAAGTTTGAATCAGAGGTTGTGTGACCTTATGATGGTGTAGAGGGTCATCGAGAATGGTCTTTATGGTGTTGGTTCAAGGACCTGAAATGTGGTGGATCACCTCTCAGGCATGAGGAAGAACATGGGGGATCAATTGTGTCTAATTTGTATGTCAAGTGGTGAAATTTGTATGTCATGAACTAAGTTTGGTTGTTTTATGTGGTATGGTTTGTGTGTATGTCATTTATATTTCTGTTAGATTTAGTGGCTGCTTGTATGGTTTATGAATAGTCAGCATAGATTGTATTGTAGAACCTATAATGTGAATACATGGTTTAACATAGCAGTAAATTGTAAATAGAAACTAGAATGCATGTCATACCTGAATCTGAATCTGAACCTGACTAGGTGACTACCTTACACTTGTATTTCTCTTCAACTAGGAAAGAGTGTTGGGATCTCAACACAATGGGACTAAGCCCATTCATAGATCCTCAAGTCACTCTCTAGATGTAAGGTTGGTCAACAGGGAGGACATGAACCCCGTGAAACCCCCATCGGTCTTCACCCCCTCTACCTTCCAGGTCACCCATTTTTAGTGGTTTAGAGAAGTGACAGGTGAAGTGCCTATTACTATATGAGATTCACCCTTCATCTTATCCTATAATACCCCGAAGGGTGATGACTGGGTAGAGGAGGAAGGGCTAGGCAAGATGTTAATTTCAACTTAAGAATTGAAACCTACAGTAATTTTTTGGTTGAAGCTTTAAACATATTCATTAACCAATTAACCATTTAATAATCATTGATTTACACATGTTGTAATAAACTAAATAGATACTGAAAGGAAATAGACACAGATTTGATGGACAGAGGCGGCTGAGCCGCACTGACAGTCCCTAGTCTTTAAAAATCTGAATCTGAGAGATAGATTAGTCTTTTCGGGGAAAATGTGTCAAGGGGGTTGCCAAATTTTCCCCAAAACAGGCGAGAGATTCTCTCAAAAAATACAGACAGAAGCGATCTAGCTTATGGGATGAAGTCACACCTTTTGGGCCTGAATGAGTGACCCGGTTGCACCTTTCATCCCGATAAGAGAGACCTGCTCCGAAAGATGAAAATTTCTTGAACCTGAGCCATATCGAGCCGACAGTAACCTGTACTGTGGCCAAATGGGATTGGTTTGGCCTTGGGGAGGCTCGATAGTAACTAAAAATGCAGGAAAAGATAGATCTAATTTAGATTTGAAAGAAAAGTAAACTAGGGCTAATAAAACTAAAATACAGAAATAAAACCCAGTGATCCTGTGGCATCGACCTGGTATGGTCGCCAAATCTGTAGTAGGGATATCACCCTTGCAACAGGAAGGAATGAATCCCTTCTGTCTATAGGATGGAAGGGTAGGGTTCCTGTGAGAATGGAAGAATAGAAAGAAATAAAAAGAAAATGAAATGGAAAACCCCTCTACACACAAGGTTAGGGCTAAGCTCCACAACCCTGCATCAAACTATTAGAAAACAGGAGAACCTGCAAGCAATGAATGGAAACCTGGAAGAAAATGTTAAGCAATAAACCTGCAAACAAATAATGTTAGAAAACTACAATATAAATAAGCAAAAACATGAAAATACAAGTATACCTTCTTTGGTTAGAATGGGCCACCATTCCCTAGCTTGGGAGAGCACCTCTCTTAGGAATGGCGAGCTATGGCTCAATGGAGGAATGGAGGAGAGGGAGGGTGAATGGATTGAGAGGCAAATGGTCTCAAGGTACTCACACGAGCAGCGTAACAATAGGGAGATGAGAAGTGATTTGAGGGTGAGCCCCAACCCTCTATTTATACTTTTTCTCAAGTCTTTTAGGGTTTTAAGCCCCTGGTTGGGGCCTTAGCCCCTTTCTCTCAATCTTTAGCTCTTTTGGGAGTTTTAAGCTCCTTTGAGGGGTTTTAGCCCTTTTTTGGAGGTTGTAGCCCCTATGAGAGCTATTTTGGCTCTTTTTAGGGGTTTTTAAGCCCTTTTTCATATTTTGAAGACTTATTGAGGGTGTGGGGGTCAAATGGGGGTCGTACATAGATGTCTTTAGGTGGTGTAGGTCATGTAGAGCTCATTGTGGGATATTTTTGGTTAACAACATGGTTGCATGATACATACAAAAATATAGAGGTCCAATCTCTCAAAATATTTTTATCATCAGCCTATGAGATGTGGAGGGTATTTCCCTGAGGCCACTTAGGCATTTTTACTCTAAGACAATTTTTTCTCTCTTGAACTAGGTCCTTTTTTCATAAATCTCTTATTTGACAACTCCATAACTTCTCCCTCAAGTATTTTTTGAACAATATGAAGATATGGTAAGGTAGAAAAAACACTAATATACAAGACCCCCATGTGGTGCGGGCATTTTCTTGAACACAATTTGTGGTGGGCATTTTCCCAAGGCCGCTTGCTAGTTTTCCAATACTTTGTCATTTTTACTTGCTTTGATGCAAAACCCTATTTTGGAAGACCTAGAAATTTCTCCTTAGAGGTGATGAAGTCAAACTGAGACCATGGTTGGATAGAATCTATAACAAGATATATCGTGGTACCATGGTGTAGGCATTTTTCTCAAAATATGAATTATGGCGGGAATTCTCTTAAGGCTACTTGGACCAATTTTGACTAATTATTCCATAGTCAATTTCCTCATTCTCACCCATTTTTCCATATTTATTCAGAGTGATTTCATAATGCAAAAATGAGTTCATCTTCATTCCACATCATCATCTATGTCATTCCATGTCATTATATTTTCCATATCATCATTCATTCCATGTCATCACTACCTTTGTCTTTCCTTTGACTTTCATTGAGTTCACTCTGCCATCATGTCCTTGGTTATTCCTTTGTCATCACTGAACTCCTATTGACATCAATGAAAACCATATTCTATATTTCCAACATGTTGGCTCAGGGACAACAGTTGGTGGGCATTTGAAAATAGCCTTCAGTAACTGGTTTTAACACTTAGGGAGATTTCATTTATTTTTAATAGACAAACATTTTTTTTCTCCAACTTGGCAAATCCATATCTCAGACATGTGTTCACAAGGTTAGGATCTATGTTGGGCCAGAAGAAGTACACAAGGAAGAAGAAAACACACAAGAAAAATGATTAAAAGTGTGTGAACAACAAGAGAAAAGAAAGCTAAGAAGAAATCGGTGCAGATAAGATAAAAACATGCGTCCGATAGAGAAAGAGGCAGAAGGAAAGCTGCAAGGAGGATGTTGCAATGAGGAAGATAGATCCAAGTCGGTCGAAGAGGTAGGTAGAGAAGCTAAGAATGGAGGACGGAAGGCAAGGAATACTGCAGAAGGATGAGCCAATGGATGAAGGAAGGATAACTTTGTGGCTATTTAAGAGTGATACAGACAAGATGAAAGATTTTTATGCGGCTAGTTAAGTCTGTGGTTAATATATTGCAGGGATTTTATGGCTAGGTATGGGATTGCATTGATGTAAACCAGATATATTTTGGGTTGTTGCATCTGTAATAACAGATCTTTACTCAGTCAACCCTATGGGGTCTTGTAAATATTATATATAGGAGGAACCTAAACTATATAAGGGTTGGATTGATTCAATTATTTAGTAGGTCTGCTACTAAAGATCTATGTAGTTCTTACTTAAATTAGGGAAAGAGTTATAGGAAGAAGCCTTAGATGAGAGTCTGGTAGAAGGGAAGGGATGTTGAGCTGTGGATCCTACCGCTGTGTGCATGGAACACTCATAGAATAGAAGAGTCGATCCAGGATGTGTGCATATCAGTAGAAGTATATAGAGAATAAAACCAAAGAGCATGAGACCAAGAGGATTGAGTCAAATAGACATATCTAAAGAACAATCTGCATATTGCAGGCTGCAAGGTGCTATAAACCATTCTCATGCAAGATGAAGAGCACCTTGGTGGTTTTTCCTAGATGGGTTTGCACGTTATTTATTGTGTTATATGGATGAATGTGTTTAATGATGAACGTTGATATGAATGTTTGTGTACTATGCATTGTTGCAGTTATTGTTGAATGAATGTCACCGTAGGAACAATCATTGGATGCATGAGGGACTAAAGAATAGTTAGAATGATATGTATGGATTTATGACTCAGTTGTTAAGTCAAGGAACTCACCACATGATTTATGTTCAGCACAAAGTATCAGATGCATCACGTTGTTGCACCAGTTGTAGAGTCATTATGGTAAATTTGTGTCACACATCATTTGTGACTTATTGTTGCATTGTTGTCGCCTAGTAGTAGACTCCATATAGTCACCTTTGTCGAGCACCTTGGCCGCATACCAAGGGACTAGCATCCCTCACCAAATGCGGAAACATGGTTTTAGAAGTTACCCATAAATATATCTCAGGTGAGACTACACCTGTTTCATGGGCGTACCGACAGAGCTTGCTCTGTTGGGCCAATGTCTTGTGGTGTCTTGTTGTTATTATGATGTTGTTGAATCGAGGGTGTAGAAAATAAGAGGAAAGATGCCAAAAAATGGTTTCGTTGGTGGGACCCAACCATTTGTGTTGAGGGACATGTTGTGGCATCCGATAAAGAATGAGATAGATGACTGGATGGAGTCCAAGATGCTGGAATTCATGCAAGAAGAGAGTGCAGGATCTCAGTTGAGTGCAGAGAACTGGGTAGACTGGTATATATATTTTTATACCCATAAGAAAGACAGAGGAAGGTTGGAAAACTCCTAGTTTGTTTGAGGAAAGAAAACATGAACTTCAGTCACAAGTATACAAAGGATCTTGCGATGAAGAGAAGGACTATAGCCTGATCTCAAAAGGAGAGAAAGACTCCAAAGAGTCTGACAAGATACCCATGTTAGGACATAACTACATCACACCAAGAGCATCACCTGAGGTAAGGTCTAGAGCCTCATCTTCTAAGCGAGTTATTAATACTGTTCGTGCTAGTACTATGACTATAGTGCAAGACGAAAAAACCCGTTAAACCCTTCATTAGATAACCTTGGCACCAACTCAATGTTTGGGGAGGATATTCGATAACCCACATTCAATGGAAATGGAGTAGAGAATCCATAAAATAATTGGTTCATTTGTGAAGCTATTTTGATGGTTCACTTAGTTCAAAATGCGGACCTAAAGAAATAACAGATGATCATGACTCTAAGGGGTCATGTGCTAGATTGGTTTATAAAATAATTTATAGTACCATTAGAGGCACCACAGAAGAAAATTGAGGAGATACATTCCGCAATGATCTCCGAGTTCAGAAGCCCTAAATCTAAATCATAGTACATCACTAAGATCAAGGAGATAAAGAAAGAAATGACAGAGACAATATGTGACTTTGACTAGTGATTTAAAACCTTGTTGGCCAAGGTGAGTTTCTAGATGTTGGATGTTCAGCATAAGGAGTGGTTTATTTTTGTGTTTTTGCCACACATCCGAGGGTCATTAATGCAATAAAATATTGAGTCACATACGAAAGTGCTAGAATTTGCAATGAAGCTAGAAGCCTCACCAATTGGTGATGGTGCCGTAGGGATGGTACATATTTAGTCGTAGTTAGATAATCTAACCATACAGCTTCAGGACATCAAGAAGGGTAAGGAATCCCATGAAGACTTAAGGTACACAAAATGTAGAACAAACGAACACACTAAGGATAACTATTCGACCTTCATGATTTATGTCTCATCCGATGCACTGAGCATATTAAATGTCCATGGAATAGCATGGTGTCGCATCTTCCAGTATAGAGGACATCGCAACGAGGAATTCCGATAATTGCAAAAGATTATGGGCACCCCAGGGAACCTGTTTTGTAAATTTTGCAAGTCAGTAGGGAATGAAGAGAAGGATTGCAGTGCATATCAGCTCTTGAAGGAAAAGACAGTGGACACATACTTAATGAAGAATGATGGAAAGAATTAGTCTAATCTTGTGCAAACATCATATTATCCTATGCAGTTCCCACGTAATCAGTATCAGAACTAATATTAGTCTAAGTATGCACCATAGTAGCCATGTGTACAGTAGAATCATTATTAGCCACAATATCAATAGAACCAGTATCCCCCACAACAACCACACCTTCAGGTCAGGGGTGGTGGGAAATTTAGAGGAAGAGGAGGTGGAGGAGGATTTGGTAGAGGAAAAGGTCAAGTTACATTCTACAAATGTGGATATCTAGGTCATTATGCCAAAGATTGTTTGGATCCTGCAAAGATGTGCTCATATTACAAGGGACAAGATCATAAAGTGGAACAATGTCCACAACTAATTGCAAAGTGGCAGGCCAGGACCATCGCAGGTCCTAGTCCTACACATAATCCAAATCCAAATTCAAATGCTAACTTAAATGTAAAGATGATTGCTGCTGAACCATGAGATCCGAGCGTTACAATTGTAACACGAGGAGGTGCTATGACTGGAGCTGACCTGGAAATGCCACAAGAACAACTTCAACTACAAATATTACCAGCGATGTAGAAGAAGGTGTCATTCGACATCCAAAAACAAAAGCAGGTATTCATGGATGTGCGACCGGATTTTATGAATCCAGAAGAGCCATCGACTTCAGAAGAAGTCAGAAAGATGCTTGAATGATTCCATCACATATTCCAGAAGAAGGTCGCACTAAAGGTTAGTGAGCTAAAGTATTTTTTGTCAAGTTTCTTAGCACTAATTCAAGATAAAGATGGCATTGAAGAACTAAAATCACTAATATAAGAGACACCAGTAGAGCCACAACTTGAAAAGAGAGTTAACCAGGTCAAAAAAAATTCAAAACTGGTTGCGAGTTAAGAATGACTGCGCAAATAGGAGATTATGAAATGGACTATATTCTTTTAGACCTAGGGTCTGATGTCAATATCTTGACATGACAAAATTGGGAAAGTATGGGGAGGACGCACTTGGAATGGTCTCCTGTATAGCTACGACTTTCCAATGAAGTGAAGGTACTCCCAATTGGTAGACTAAGTCAAGTCCTTGTCAATACATAAGGGTTGCACACATTTCCATACTTTGAATTCATTAACATTATTGATGACACAAATCCATATCCTGCGTTGTTGGGCATAGATTGGGCCACAAAAAATAATACCATCATCAACTTTAAGAAAATGATACTCTCGTTTGAGGATAAAGAAATGAGGGTATTGTTGCCCATTGATCCATTGGAAGGACAAATATATGTTGAACCTATCTATAATGACGAACAGGGTGACTAAGTTGACCAGATCTACAATGTCATTGCCATGCAAGAAGATTACATCAATCCAACTGCAGATGGGAACCTGAGCTGGAAGAGTGCTAGTTCTTGCACATCCGACTCAGGGGAAGCTTTAGAGAATTGGAAAAATTGGTTACATGAGGTATCTATGAGAATATGTGCAAGGATTACCAGGTTTGTGCGATGGGTGGAGACCGAGGACACAGAGATTCCCACCTACAAATGATTACCTAACCTTGCGGCATTTCTCACTGAGTTTGAAGGCCTTGTCATAGAATCGCAATGCTTATCTGTGTTGGATCATGTGCTCAAGGATATGCATTCTAAATGGTGGGGTATGCAAAATCATTTCATAACAGACTGGCTGCAGTGTAGAAGGTTGATGGAAGTCCGGTTTGGTGAAGAAGTTGTTGCTATAAGCCATAAGTACACAGGGTTTTTGTGTTGGAAAAACCCACCAACAAAGCTTTGTCAATAGGGGTTCCCACTCTTTTGACACCCTGCAGTGTAATCTCCCTAAGCACTAGCCTAGACAAGTTTTACCCTGCTCAACAATATCTGTGAAGCAGACAAGGTCTCACCTGAGGCGTTCAAGGGAGAGCTGTCAGAATTGAGTTTTCGACAGTGGGAGAGGAGGATATGGGGATCCAAAGGAGGGAGAGCATAACTTATGCGATCATGATACTGTATCAAAATATCACATCATTATTCAAGGGACATCATAGCCAATCAAACAATTACAAAAACATAGATTGCATTAACTTAGAAACAACAGATCGCATTGATATAACAGGAAGAGACTGAATCGCATCTATATTATGCCATTGTAACAAAACAGAGTCGCAGCATCATAACAGATCTATAACAATAGACAAGAATTGAGCCATACTCATTGCATCATATATTAATCTTGCACAAATGTACCACATTACACAGTTCTTCTCCAAAACCGGAGACTGCATACATCATGAGGAAACCTAGATAAGATCACAGTTAAGACAGAAAGTTCTCCATAAAGCAGATCACACCAGATCTTATCCCATACAAAAGCGTATACAATCACATACAATCGCTCACAACTACCTCACATACGACTCTGTTCAATTGCCCCAAAATAGATCTATAAATAGGCTTATTACTTTACATCAAGGGTCCACTACTAACTGACTTTTAACTGCTACTGACCTATTGCAACAAAACTTGGTCAAAATATACATAAAATATTCAAAAAGTGGTTATTCTTCCACTTATCATGCTAATATTCCCTTATGCGGTATCGTGTGAGCTTGCGCAACTGCCACGACACTGCGCAACTCACTCACCCCAAATTCCTTGCCAATAGGCCCCCAACACATTTTTGTGGCTTACACTTGAGCCACGTAAAGTCGATAGGGTGTGTGTCGAAGCCTTGTCTTTAAAATCTTTAAATTGCTGCATATTTTCACAAACTTGCAGCTGGAATTTACTGGCCATACTATGATAGTTAGTCAAAGTTAGTTGGATGGGGTGCTCCTCACTAGCCTTTTTGTTGACCAGTTGTCGATTCTCTCGAATGACCTAGAGCGTGGCGATGACCTTAACAACCAACTGGCCACCGATTTCTTGGAATTCATCAAGCTGCTCGCGACACTTATGTTGGCATTCCTGTGCTCAAGAAGGTCGCTGCTGTAGGTCCTTCAGCTCTATGGCCCGGTGTTGGTTATCTATGGGTAGACCAGGTTTTACTGTAATGTACCAAAAAAAACCCTAGCTCACTAGCCCTTTCGGTGAGAGACTGCAGAACGGCCTAAAGTCTCACTCGAAGTGATCCTAGATGGGGTGGCTGAAGACTCACGTGTCCTCAACTAGGTTCTGTAGCATCCTAGGTTTCTCCTGACTCTGGTTAACTAGTTGAGTCTCTTTATAACGTTGTATCTCTCTTTTGAGTAGAGTCTGCTGAGACTGACTCTTATCGCATTATGGCTTCTTCGACGATGCACAAAATTTCCTTTGTACTTGACTCTTTACCTACGATATCCCACACCATGGCTCCTTTGGCAGTGCGATATCACCTTTCTATGCTGCGATAGCTTCTATACTAAGAATTAATAGTACTCTCGAACTCTCATAGTCCAATGACTTCCCCTTCTCTCTTATACTAGCTCAGCTAACATTCACAAGAGTGTTAAACAACCTCACTTAGCTTTTACAGTCTAATATGCTCAACATCTATTGCGCTCAACTTGCGGAACTGAATATGTAGGAATCTCTTGACACTGTAACTGTTACGGTCTGAATCAAACACTGATACTTATATGTAGAATACTTAACACATCCATCTCATATTTAATCCTCTATGTTACTGTAAACTAAAGGATAGCATACACAAATTCATTAACTGTTAGCTAAGCTCATGTAATAGGTAACAGATAGCAAATACGTAAACACAATCACATGAAATAGTCACACAACACACTGATTTTACGTGGTTCACTTCCAAGGAGGAAGCTACATCCACAGGAACTGGTTTTTATATTATATCTTGAGAGAGTAAACACAGTTCCGCTGCAACCTATTATGCAGCTCGAGATCTTTTGGGAAACTCTGCGTTCTCAGCTGGAGCCCTTCTCTCTTAGATCTCTTCTCTTCTATTCTGCTTTCTTCTTACAATATATCCTCTCTCTCTCTCTCTCAATCCCTGTAGATTGTTACATTCATACTCAAGGAGTCGGCTACTAATTACAGTAAGATAATAGAGACTGAATAATAGAACTAGAGCTCGACTCTTTCTCAATATCTTACATTACAGATGATTAAACAACTGACTAACTGTCTACTATCCAACTGACCAACTGTCTAACCAACCTTTTACAATACAAAATACATGCTTAAATAGGTGGCCCGAAGGTCTCACCCTGATACAAAACTGTGGGCCTGTCCCAACAGTAACCCAAAAAACCCTAAATGTGACAGTCAGCGCATCTATACTTTGAACTGTCGCTTACTGGTCATACTGCAGCTCTCTGTAGTCTTCCATGCTTCCCGGCGCTGATCATGGGTATGGGCACTGCTTCCTCAGTCACTCCCCTTCTATCCTTTGTCTTCAATACCTAGACCCATTGCTCCTTTTTCTTTATGAGGGTAGCTCACCCTCCTGTCTTCGCCGCTGCCTTAAGTGCAGTGGTTGAGCTCTCTCTTCTCAGCCGCTTCCTATACTGTTCCTTTTGAATTTCTTGTCCCAATATAGTAGCTTTTCCTGTAGCTGCGGGCCCTGCTCCAACACCCGGGTGATCTACACCATTTGCGGCATAGCCTTTAGTGAAGTCTTTAGTGTTGTCAATTGGTCCTCTTCCTCTTGCACCTGTGCAGTCAGTTGATCAAGTTGCTCATCCTAAACAATACTTTGCCAAAATTGCATGGTCACCTCCATAACAGTTTTAGCCTCTTGCTCCATGGTACCAAACTGAGTTGCAATATATTCAATGGAGTTCTTTTGCTCCAAAACCTACTCTGATAGCATTGTAGGTTGTACCTAGGCCTGGAGCAGCAAGTTATTGTCCTGAATCTAAACCAGAGTTTGCCCCAATCGCTTGGCATTTTCGACTGGGGTGATCCCTGAGGTGTTTGTAAAAAATGTTTTGGCAGGCATCAGAAATATCCTGCTCAACTTTGTTGCATCGGGCACATAGCTGCGCCTACTCAACAATCAGGTTGTCTTGTGCCTTCTTAAGGTCAGTAATCTCTTCAGCAACCTTCTACTACAACTCGACCTGTGTTTCCTTCAGCTAGTTGATTTCTTGTAGCTTCTCTTCTGCTAACTACATGAGGACTTGGTGCAACTCCTCTACTTCATTTTGCAGCTTCTCAGCGGTATTTCGAGTCTCGACATAGGCCTCAGCCAAATATTTGTTATGTGCTGCCAACTCTAGTGTGATACCATGCATGCCAAATTTTTCATGGTTTGATTCATGTATTTTCGTACTTGCATCCATAGAGGAATCTGTGACGGCTTTGATAAGCCACTGCAACTAGTCTTCCATCCTCGATTTGGTATCGCTGCCTGTCTCCTACTCTTGATTCCATTTGGTGCGAGTCTCCTTTTGCATACGTTGTGTTGCATCTTCAGGATCCATCAATGACTCATTGTTGGATTCATGGGTTCTCAATTCCTGCAAGGCAGGGTCTTCAGGGACCTCCTGGGGAATATCCTTGTCTAACTCCTCTTGACTCACCGGGATGCGCCAGTCCCCTGGCCAATCTTGCACAATGGCATCAAACTCTTCTATGGTAACTTTATAAGGAAATGGTAGCCACTACCGATCAGGGTCCCGCTTGGCCTGAATATGAATGGAGTGGGGCCCAATAGAAAATTGAAGGATCTGCTGATACTTGGCCACAGCATAGGGAGAAACTCTAGGAATAGCAGTGGTGGCAGCCTGTAGCGCATCCCAATAGATCTAGAAATGAATAGCATAGTCTATTTGGTGATTGGGTTCTTCGACCCACCATAGGTTCTGATAGCGGGAACCACGAAAAACCTTAACTACCTCAACCTCCATTGGTTGGTAGTCCTCAAGTTCCATCCAAGAAACAAGAGCACTAAGAATCAACAGTTAGCTATAAGAAAAGGGTCACCTAGTCTGAGCAACAAGCACATCTTTGAGCAACTGATTCAACAAAAGTAAGGACCAATTCATCTATACCCCCTCAACACATTTATGGGAACAAGTCACAACACCTGAATTGCATTGGACTGGCCGATTGCCATGAACAAACTTGCTAGCCAGAATTCTTACACCAATGTGCACCGTCTGTGAGTTAATACTATCAATGTGATAAGCACGACCATCCCATTGTAAACCGAAGTTCTCCTTTAGCTTCTTTGCAAGTTTCTTATCTGTCTCTTCCATGAATATATTGTGTCGGGTCCTCCCCATCCTTAGGAAAACTAGTAATGCTTGCAATCAAGTCGACGGTGATAGGGATCGGTGTATTCAACCAAAGTATCCCTCCATGGAAACATGCCAACACTTGCTTGGCACACGCATGCACTTCATTCAAGTGGCCAAAATGGGGCATATTGATGAGCCCCAATAACCCAAACTTGTCTAACCCACTGGCCCATTGTTTCAGAATTCGCTGAATGGGGCCACTGGGCACCGTATGGACGAATTCATATGGCTCATACCATAAATATTTAAGTAAAATAAGGTCATGATCATCAAAATTGAGCCTGATCAATGTAGGGATGATATCAACAGAACACGTCATCCCCTTCGGCAGCACTGGCAACTTGGGTGGGTACTTCTGATTCTTCGACATCTGTCATGGCTTGGATCCTGGATGTGTAGGAGCAACGTAGCCCAAAATATCATGCATCAAGACAGCTCAAGGTTTCGTGGACTCAATAGCTCCTGAGCTCAACGACCTAGTCTATGCAGTTCCTTCTCCTCACATTCTCATAGAGGTGTGAGTTTTCCTCTTCTCTGGTGGCATAGGACTGGGTCTCGGAGTCTACCGCTTTCACTTAGGAATGCATGAAGAACCAACTGGCATATTCATGACTTCCTCTTTCATAGCCATAGTCAAACAGGGAACTCGTACTCACTGGAAATTTCAATAGTGTCAAGGCCACTAAACATCCCTTACCCATCAAAACCTGAAAATACACTCAATAGCTCGAACTGCACTTCACTCAACACTCTGCAAAAAATTCACAACTTAAGATACACTCAGCACTCTCGCAACTGAAGAATTTCATCCTCTGCATCCCGCGTGGTGTTTTATAGCCACTTCCAATTCAAATCCATCATTACCAAATCTAACTTCACCATTATTTCCAAATTGGGTATTAATGATGCCAAATCCGCCGTCGATCTTATGCTTCTAATGGTTGGATCACCCATTAGTGCGAGTTGCTTCAACAAGCGCCGCCATCCAACTGGTTTAACTACCTACATTTGTTACTTGATTTGACCACCCCACAGCCCTGTAACTGTCGCAACTGGTCAACCAACTACCGCCAACAATTTTAACCTTGCACAGCCTCTCCCTCAAGGCTCGCCTTACACTGTTGAAATAAAATCCTCATTATTTTTTTCAATAATTCATGTGGTACGCATTGTCGACCCCGTTCTATAGGGCTTCAAGAGACTCCCGTTGATGAGTTTCGGCAACATTGCGCCATCTAACTATTATAACTGAAATGCATTGCCAGATGTAATGGACTAAACCAGATAGGGACCTAACCAGTGCATTTGTAACTTACCTAGATTTTTGATGAACTTACTGTCATATAATAACACCAAATCTCATGTTGCAAACTGTTTATGCTTAATATGGCGATCATGCCATGCCTTCTGTCGATCCTTCATTACCTATTGCTAGAATTCTGCGATTAAATGATCTTCTTCAAGTTAACTCAATTACACAACATGTTCTTCTAATTCCTCTGCATCATCCATGCTCGTTGCTGCGGCAATGCGCAAGCTAGGAACGATATAGTCCATAGGCATGACTGTCTCTTGCCCACAAACCAACTTAAATGGTGTCTAACCTATTAGCCATTTCCAAGTAGTGTAATAGGCCCATAGAACTGCAGGAATTTTTAAATCTCATTCATTGTGGTTATCGTTACATACCTTGGTTAGCGCTATCTCAAAAATTTTGTTGAAGGCCTCAATAGTACCATTCTCCTATGGGTGGTATGGTGTACTCCGCTTATGTTGTATCTAGAGCTCCTTAGTTAGCACCTTTACCATCTAGTTGACAAAGTGACTACCTTGGTCACTCATCAGGATTCTAGGAAACCCAAATCACGTCACAATGTTCTAAAAAAGAAACTATGTTGTTGTCGCAGCAGTACAATCAACGACTAGTGTAGCTTCCGCCCACCGAGTCAGGTAGTTAGTTGCAGTAATAATATAGCGGGAGCCAATGTGCTTACCTAGCGGATTGATAGGACCCAGAAAGTCTACATCTAATTTATCAAATGATTGTAGAGTCACATGTGGCACCAGTGGCATCTCATCCCTCCGTGATGGTTTATCAACCCGTTGGAAGACATCACAACTCCTTGCATAGTCTGTGACATCATTATGCAACATGGGCCACCATAGCCCAACACTCTAACACTTTTTGTGTAGCAGTGCAGCCTCCATAGTGACCTCCCACGATTTCGTCATGTGCTTCTTCTAGAATAGGACCCTGCTCATGCGGTAAGATGCACCATCGCAATATTTTATCTGGTCCAAGTTTATATAATTATCTAGCAATTAGTTGAAAATCAGAGGCTTTTATGATCAGCTTCTTCTTTTGGCTAGTCGACATGTCTGCTGGGGCAACACTAGTAGACATAAACTGAATAATTGGCACATAGTGATCATCAATGCCTTCAACCTGGAACAATTGCACATCTGGCAAGCCATCATCAATATTGGTTGGTTCTTCATCATTCACAACACATGACAGATGATCCAGACTAGCATTCAACTGTCCCAACTTTACCACTATTTCAAAATCAAACTCTTGGAACAAAAGAAACCACCTACAGATTCTCCCCCTGTTATGGAGAGAAATTCCTATGGCTTGGGGTACCACAACAGACAGCTAGACTCCAGAAATCAATCTTCCCCAATATGCAATAGAAATAAAACATCTAACACTAAAGGATCGAACCTCGTACCTTATTCCGGACGGTTGAAGTAGATCCCCGTTGAGCTTTCCAATCTTCAGCTTGAATTGTTATAGCACGTCCTCAACAACAAGTAAACAATACAAGCATACTATATTTCATGGTATTAGATCTATTCTAGCATATATAATCAATAATGTATAAGCATTTGACATATTCCAATGGATGCAACATTCATTCAAATACACATTACTGGACAGGAAAAGATATTTCTATTAATATGAATCAGAGATTACAAGTGACAACCTCTGATGGCACGTCTGTGAACTAGAGAAACTGAATCCCCCACTTGGGCCTCCACCACCTCAATCCTCCATCACTCTGATAGCAAGCTCACTAAGAAAGGAAAGCTTGGGAAGAACACAACAGTGCTCCAAAGGGACAAAGGGATGCATACTCAAGTATAGTTCTGGCAACAATGGACTATAGTTTTGGTACTCTCAATTCTCTCATATGCTTTCAATGTCTCAATGGTTCCTTATATAGCTTTCCAAAGTGATACTGAAAGGTCGAATCCGTGCGATCTCAAGGCATATGGAAGGCCAGGAGTCATATGAGTCGGATTCAAGGCAAGGAACGGTCCAACAGTTTTGGATTATGCACACATCCCGATGTACGTGACTATAGAGGGTATATCCGCGTATGTACGCGGTTATCGGGGAAAAGGACGCGTATATCATTTTTGTAATGTTTTTAGGGATGGTCAATGATACATCAAAAGACAATAAATGGTCCATAGGGAATAATGAGTCTGCAGCGGGATAGGGGAAGGCCATACAATGTGTGATTCACCTAGTGTGGTGAAATCCTCTATAACAGATGCCCCCTAATGTATGAGATCAGAGGGGTTATACGATGGCTGAAATACATTATAAGTCCATCCCAGAAGTGAAGTGATGAAGGTACCCAAATGGAAGACCAGCCACCCAATCAGCATAATACCATAATACAACTCTGCATATAACTGCAAGTACATAGAGCAATCCTGGATAGATAAGAGTACAATGGCCATGAATAGGCATGAAACATGATAGAACATATGTGGTCATCGCCACGTACAATATACATAGATCAGAATCTCCATGATGAAGATATACAAAGTACAATGATCTCCACATAGGCTGAAGATATATAACAAATCAAGATCTCCATAGTGGCTGGAAATATCTGACATATACTGGAACAAGTCACGAGAGCTGAAATCTCATGAACACTGGCACGATCAAGGAGGTAGCATATAGTGGATGCCACCAATCTGGAAGGTCTTCTACACAAACCGCTACGAGTACATGTCCTACTATGCGAATAGAGGTGTCGAGGTCAAACATAGTAGTCCATCGTCTGATTACCGGTCATTGATGTATACCGTTAACAGATGCGAGATCACCCACCAATAATGAAAATGGGAATCAAGGTAATAGAGTGAAAACTAACAAGTGTGAATAAATGTGTTGAGGTCGAACACTTGAGAGAATCCATCGATCAGGGAACATTGATGTATTCCCAAAACTGTCGATGGCGAGAGAACTGCCACTGATGACTGCAAGTCTCAAGTCACTCAAAATGACTCTAGAATCCAATCCCAGAATAAATGATCTGAAGTCGATGGGATGAAATCCGCTGGAAGGAGGGAATTAAGGCATCCACCATCATCCAACACGAGGTACTCAGCAAGGTTGTATAATATGGAAGAACTCGATTATAAGGTGCACGAACCAGTAACTGTACCGGGAATGGCCGACATGCAAAGTCAAGATAACTGAGGAATGGCCGACTCATGTTTCAACTTCCTTCGAACAAGAGCATAACGGCGTATGGTGACTGAATGAAGGCAGCATAGACTCGATATACAAACTGGGACATCTCTATGATGCAGGAGGCATCAATAGAGGCTCCATAGGGACTGGAAGCTTAACCAGTCGGTGGAGATAAAACTCAGATAACGAGTACAGCTCCTAAATTCAAACTATAACCCAACCAATGGATGTGATATACAGTGCTCTGTTCGAAGGCGACACGACTTGACAGCTGCCAAAGATAATATCTCTTCTTGTCCGGTTTTTTGGTTTTTTGATTTTTTTGGTCTTTTTCAGTTATTTGAAAAGCTTGAAAAAAGAATAAACTAGCTTTATAGTTACAAACTAGGAGGAGACGAGTGTCATAAAAGCAAACAAACTAGTTCCAAGCAATGGAACATACCTATGCTCAATGCAAGGATACATGTGTAGGATATCGACACTCGGGGGAAAATCCCCTCCCGGTAAAAAGGGAATCAAGCTGTGAAAGATATAAATAAAGGCTCTGCATGGCTAGACATGAGACAAGCTCGGGCTACATGGCTGAAACGCAATGTCAGGGGAGCCGGCATAAAGCTCAATAAGACAGGAAAAGCTCATGATAATGCATTCACAACTCGATATAAGGGGTGTCCACGGGGATACAGGCCAGCATAAGATCAAGAGGAGTATGAGGCTCTTGCTAAATGTCATGGCAATACTATACAATGGACTCCCACACCCTAAAGGGGGAAACATTGGCATGGGCACCAAATGCAAATAAGGTGCTAACTAGGGTACCCATGTAAGGTGAGTCTCTACCACTCACATCATGCCACTTCTATAGCAGCAAGAAGGTTCCGTGACATAATAGAGTGGGTTCGTACCTAAGGATATAGTGACATGGTCATCAGGTCATGCAAAATGCAAACAGTGGTGAACCTAACCTATATGCCAGTATAGACGTTATACCTGAGATCAGTACGAACGGGTCAATCCAAAGGCTGAAACATCGCTGAAAACGGTCTTCTACATCACAAATTAGGTCAGAAACGGTCCAAAAAGGTTAGAAACGGTCAAAACTATAGGAAAGGGGGTAAAAATTTTCAAATATTTGAAAATTTTTCTATAAATAGTAAAAAATATAAATCATTTGAAAGTTTTACCCATTGGAGCTCTGATATTCAACTGCAAATTCTAGGAGATTCAGCTGGCGGAATTCACAACCGATTCTTCCAGGTACTTACTCATGTTCTCAGCTTGCATTTCAATACAAATTTTATAATTTTTCATGGTCAAATGAGTTTTTAATGGCCAAACTTAAATGAGAGCCATGGCCCACGCGGATATCGAGGTTTTTTCCACGTATAGGGTTGTCTATACGCGCAAAAGGGGCCTGAAACCACGTACATACGTGGCTATTTTGAAAACAGCTGCGTATGACGCCACGCACTAAGATTTTTATGAATCTAATGGACATTTTGGTCAACTTCTCATGCAGGATGGTGCTAGAGTGGCGAGAACGCGAGCATGGTGATGTAGAAGAGGCAGTAAGAGCTAACAGAATGGCTCAAGAGGCTCTAAGAAGATGCGGACTCTACAAGTTTTGGTGCCTAGGAGGCTTGAGGGCCAAACCAGGACTACTACAGATGCTTGTAGACTATTGGGATCCGGACTCAGAGTCCTTCCAGCTAGACAGCATGTCCCTCACCATTGAGGTGGAGGATATCTATTTTATCACAGGTCTATCACGGCGGGGTGAGACGATGAACCTTCATGCCTACGGAGGGCCAGGTCATGGGCTGACTATAGATGAGTACATCGCAGTATACTGCTATCTAGAGATAGAGAAGGTGGGGAGCCAATCCCCCACCAACGCTATACAGGTACTGGGCCTAAAGGCCATATTACTAATGCTGGGCAGGATAGCAGGCTTAGCATCACTCCATCAGGCCTCTCGGCCATTGATGTTCTATGCAGTGGAGTGCATGACACCGACCATCTATGACTGGAGCACATCACTGTTGAGCAACATGAAACATCAGCTCAGTGAGTGCAAGGCATGTAGGATACGAAACTTCGGGTTCAGTAGTATCTTGAGCACTTTCTTCTTCGAGCAGGTTCTAGGGTTGAGCCCTAGAGTGGATGTTCCTCTCCACGGGGTTCGAGATCTGGCCCAATGACGTTGGGCAGACATGATGCACAGACTGGGGGGTGGTAGGGTGGCCAACCCTTATCCAGCAGACTTTTTTCCTTGGTGGCGACGACAGATTATTTCCACAGAGGACTACCCTTATGCAGGGATAGACTTCCAGGGAGACCCGGACATGCCATTACCACCAGGGTCAGCATATGGAGACATAGGTAACGAATCTCGACCCTAACTCTTTTTTTTTTTTTTTTTTGAAAATTTTGAAGTATTTTAATTTTTTTTTGTGTTTTCTTGATTAATGGAATAAAAAAGACATGTTTTTGGGTGACAATACATAGTGACATCTACTATTGATGTGCAGATGTGGGACCACAGCGACCAGAGGGCTTCCCACGTCATAGACAGAGGGGAAGAGGAGACGATATCACCGGTGTGGATGTGGAGCGAATGCTCCAAAGCATCCATACCAACTTTGTGCGACTAACTCACAGAATTCCCATGGCACAAGTCGAGGACTTGCCTGAGGCTATGTAGAGACAGGTGGTTGGTGTACCACGCGCATGGGTGCGTTTATTCCGGCGGCTAGCTAGAGCCGTGCTGACATATCATGATCACAACCATCATCCACCTCCACAGGAGTAGACACCTGGGAGTGTATCTATTTTGTACTACCATGTATATGATGGTGGCTTTCAAAGCCCCAATTTTGTATTATGACACTA